>JAHLJS010000002.1:107294665-107860973 GCA_038502445.1 Eremochloa ophiuroides | reverse complement strand
TCTCACCCCGCGGTGGTAGATGAACAGCGAGGTGTCGGACTTGGCCTCCGAGAAGCCAAGAGTCAGTAGGAAGGTAGCAAACCGAGAGTACCAAGCCCGAGGTGCCTGCTTGAGACCGTAGAGAGACTTGTTGAGCCGGCAAATCAAGTCAGGACGAGAGGAATCCACGAAGCCTGCCGGCTGGCTGCAGTAGATGGTCTCGGTCAGAGTGCCATGGAGGAAGGCATTCTTGACATCCAGCTGATGCACAGGCCAGGAGCGCTCGAGAGCTAGTGAGAGAACCGTGCGGACGGTAGCAGGCTTCACCACTGGACTGAATGTCTCATCATAGTCAACCCCGAGCCGCTGAGTGAAGCCCCGGAGAACCCAACGAGCCTTGTACCGCTCTAGGGAGCCATCGGCTCGGCGCTTATGCGTCCAGATCCACTTGCTAGTGACCACATTGGCACCAAGCGGGCGCGACACCAGGTCCCATGTCTGGTTGGCTAGAAGGGCTGCGTACTCCTCTTCCATCGCACGACGCCAATGATGATCCGCCAAGGCGTCGCGGACAGAAGAGGGCACAGGGGAGACCTGCGGTGCCCCGGGCGTCGCTGCAAGAGCCCGGGGCCATAGGACGCCGGCCGCGTGCCGCGTCACCATGGGGTGAACGTGACGCAGGTGTCGATGAAGAATCGGCGGGTGGTACATCGGCGGCTCGGCACGAGCAGCTGGTAGTGGTGGGGACGGCGGTGTGGGCGTCGATGGAGGAGTAGCCACCGTAGGTGACCTCGGCGGCGAGGGCGGTGGTGGCAGCGGTACCGTGGCCAGCGGGGCCGGCCGCACGCGGCGCTGGTAGACACGCACCGGGTGGGCGAAGCGTGCCGGAGTCTCCGAGGTCGGCGGCTCCGGCCCCGCACGGGGCGCAGAGACAGGCGGAGGACCAGAGGGACCAGAGGGCGGTGCCCCCGGACCAGGAGCACAACCTGCAGGACAAAACGGAAAGGGTGGCTAAACCACCGCATCAGTGGGAGAAAGGAAGGAAAGGTCAAGGTCGGAGGTGGAGGGAGGTGTGGGGGTGGTGGAGAAAGGGAATACAGACTCGTCAAACACCACATGACGAGAGATGAGGACACGGCGAGAGGTGAGGTCATAGCAACGGTGCCCCTTGTGATCCGGGGAGTACCCGAGGAAAACACACAGGGTCGAACGGGGTGCCAGCTTGTGTGGAGCAGTGGCAGTGGTGTTAGGGTAACACGCACACCCGAAGACACGGAGGTGATCGTAACGAGATGGAGCACCGAAGAGAGCGTGGTGTGGTGTGGGAGCTGGACAAGCAGTGGAAGGTAGGCGGTTAAGGAGATAGGTGGAGGTATGCAGGCTCTCGGCCCAGAAGCGGGCAGGAAGAGAAGCCTGGAGGAGAAGAGTGCGCACGGTGTCGTTCGTGGTGCGAATCATGCGCTCTGCCTTGCCATTCTGGGAGGAGGTGTAGGGACAAGACATGCGCAACTGGACACCATGAGTGAGGAAGAAGTCTCGAGAGGTGGAGTTATCAAACTCACGCCCGTTGTCACACTGAATGGCCTTGACGGTAAGACCAAACTGAGTAGACACCCAGGCGAAGAAGTGACGAAGCGTGGGAAATGCCTCGGACTTAACACGCAGGGGAAAACTCCAGGAATAATGAGAGAAATCATCAACTATGACAAGATAATATGTATAACCAGAAATGCTCATCACAGGTGATGTCCACAGATCACAGTGTACAAGATCAAAAATGCGGGTCGCATGAGAAGAAGAGGTGGGAAATGGAAGACGAACAAGATGACCCAACTGGCACGCATGACATAAGTGCCCATCGTTAGCCCGAGTACATGGTATGTCGGAACTATGACTAAGCTGCATCAAAACATCACGACCAGTATGTCCGAGACGGCAGTGCCAGGTACTGGAAGAAGTGGATGCAGCGAGAGCAGCGGACGAAGTGGAAGCCGAATCCGAAGCGGTAGGAGCAGAAGAAGGAAGCCGAAGCGTGTAAAGGGGCCCTGTGCTGTCATATCGGAGGAGAGGACGCCGGGAAGCCAAATCCTTCACAGTAAGACCAGAGGAGTCAAACTCAACAGAACAAGAATTGTCAGCAGTAAAACGACGAATGGAGAGAAGATTGTGGACCATAGAAGGAGCAACAAGAACATCAGGAAGACGAAAAGAGCCAGGAGTGGTAGCGGAACCCACGGAAGTGACAGGAATACAGGAACCATTTGCGACCATGATGGAGGAAGAAAGAGATGAAGAAGGAGGATGGATAGCCGTGAGTATACCGGGGTCGGACGTAGTGTGGTAGGTGGCACCCGAGTCGGCGACCCAGTCAAGCCCGGTGGGAGGAGTCAAGCCCATGGTGCTGAAGGAGCGGGCCAGGGCTGTCGCATCCCAACCGGGGGGTCATGGCGGCGACTGGGAAGGCAGGGTCCACGGAGCACCCCTAGGTGGTGGAGCCCACGGAGCGGCCAGGACGGCACTGGCGAGCATGGTCGCCGGGGGGCGAGGATCACCACCGGCACCCTGGAAAGGCCACATGGAGATGCGCCCGGACCAGGGGTTGCTGAAGGAGGGCCAGGGTGCACCCCCCCCTCGGCGGTGGCACGGGCGGAGCCCCACGACCAGAGCATGTACCACGCCCTCCGCGTCGACGATGGCCGCCACGGTCCCCCCACCCCCACTTGGCCCGGAGGGAGGAGGACCAAGAAGAGACGACGGTGCCGGTGTGGACGTACACGGCGGAGGAGCGGCTGCAAGGGCAGTCGAGGCGGACGAGGAGCCCGGCGTGGAGAGGGAAGCAGGCTGGACGCCCTGGGTGAGCTCCTCCATGACGAGGTCATCACAGACCTGCAGGAAGGAGGGGAAGGGCCGCTGCCGGGTGATCCAGGTCCGGAGGTGGCTGTAGCGGTCGCTGAGGCCACGGAGGACGTTGAGGACCAAGATCTGGTCCTTCACGGGCCAGCCAAGGTCACCGAGGGAGTCCGCCATGGCCTTCATCCGGCGGCAGTACTCGCCGACGGAGAGGTCGCCCTGGACGAAGGTGCGAAAGGTGGCGTCGAGACGTAGAGCCCAGGCCTCGGCGTTGCCCAGGAACTGGCCCTCAAGCGCCAGCCAGGCACGATGAGCGTTGGGTGTGTTGTGGACGAGGTCGTGGAGGTCGGTGGTGATGGCCCCGAGGATCCAGAAGAGGACGATGCTGTTGAGACGATGCCACCCGGGGGTCTGAGCCACAAGCGGGGCGTCGAGGAGGACGTGGTTGTCAAGGGCATAGCGGCGGAGGGTGAGGACGACCATGTCCCGCTAGCAGGCGTAGGAGGATGACTCCGGGTCGAGGACGACCGTGACCAGGTTGCAGATGTTCTGAACACCGCCGGCCTGGTAGTGGAACTGTGCCACGAGCGTATCTGCCGGATCGGGGATTTGGAGAGGTGACACGCGGACGGCGCGCGAGTCGGAGGAGGCGGCGGTGGAGTCATAGTACCCCGGGTGGCTGAGGAGCTGCTCCGCCTCAGCGAGCTGACGTGCCAAGGCAGCAGCCGCCTTGCGCTCCCGCTCCAAGGCGAGGGCAGCCGCGCTCACACGTGCCGCGCCTGCGGCGGCGGCAGCCCAAGCGGAGAGAAGAGCAGCAGCATGGTTGGGGTCGAAGAGGAGCGCGCCCGGGGCCCCAACAGCGCCATCCAGAAGGCCCGGCGCAGGGAGGGGTGGCGCAGGCGGTGGCGGCTGCAGGGGCTGCGTGGGCTGGGACGGCTGCAGGGGCAGGATCGCAGCCCCGGGCGCAGCCAGGGGAGCCCGGGGCAGCGGCTGGCCCGCAGCCCCGGCGGCTGCCAGGGCGGCCCCGGGCAGCGGCGCGGCCAGGGCAGGCCCCCGGTGGCGGCGGCGCGCCCATGGGCTGGGCCTCCGAAGGGGTGGCGGCGCGGGCCCGCCCGGCCGGGGCGCCCGGAGCAGCGGCGACGGCGGAGGCTCGCCGGGCGTCGGCTGGCTGGAGGCACCAGCAGCGCCGCCGGCGGCCATTAGGGCCACGGCAGGTGGCCGTCCAGCCGCGATCTCGGCCTAGGAGGAGTAGGGGAGGGGAGGGAAGATGGAGAAGTAGGAGGAAGAGGGAGGAGGAGGCCGGCCGCCGGCCATGGTGGCCGGAGAAGGCAGTGGCGGCGGCGGCTGGGTGGGAGGGAGGGAGGGGAGGAGAGAAGAGAGACCTAGCTTGATACCATGTTGAAATGAGTAATTGGATTATTGGGCTAACCCTAGAAGGATAGCTATATAGCAATACATATATAGGCCTCATGGGCTTAGCCTCATGGGCCTAATACACACACTCCAACAATCTCATCACAACATGCAAAGGAACCGAATAATATTAATTCTGACGAGGAAAAATCATTTGCGCCTGCCGATAAAAATGTACTAAAGAATATATCAGGATGATTAAGGAATTTGTTTATGCATTTTCTTTTTATAATCGGAGTGTGCGTGCTGAGATGTAGATGCTGGTACAGATGTACTGCTACTGCTATGATCAGAAATATTTTTTTTTGTTAGATAAAATAAAAAGGGCGTCATATATAGGGCCTTTTTGAGACAGCTCCACCAGGCAAAAAAACTGAATCTGAATCTGGGATTCAGCTAGATCCACCGTGGAGCAGCTCCACCATGAATCTAGATTCACCAAAGTGTTTGGGACAGCACCACCTCCCTCTCTGTCTCACTGCAAACCTGGACCCACGCGTCATTTCTTCATCTCTTCTCCCCCAACCTTCTTCCTCTTTCTCTGTTCGCGTCGAGCTCTACTAGGCCGGCACTAGGAACTCCGAGGTCGAGCTGGGCGTCGAGCTCGCAGCAGGGAAGGACAGGGGGCGGCGGCCACGCTCGCGGCAGGGAAGAACATGGCGGCGGCGGCCGCGCTCGCGGCAGAAAAGAGGAGGGCGGCGGCGACCGCGCTCGCGGCAGGGAGGAGTGTAAGTGCAATCATGCCCTAAAGTGGGTTTTGGTCATAATGACCATGCGATTAGAAGACTAATGAGATTTATCGAGATGATGGACAGGCAAAAGTGTTAGGAGGATGTAATATTATGCAGGTGGACCCCTAACATTTAAAGGATGCGGCATCCGGCTCAAAGGAGGTTTAAATTCGTTTTATTTTGATATTGAGTATGGGAAAGCCGTACTATTAAGGTGGATGCAAAAGACAAGTTTGAAAGTGTGACCAAGTGCAAATCTCTACACCAAACATCCTCACTTCCACTGCCAAAGCCAGCCAAAAAATTCCTGGTCATTCTGTCCTGGTTTGGCAGCGCGGCAATGCCAGCCCTATGCCCGGCACTGCCGCTTCAAGCCCAGCACTGCCGCGACTTGTTTCGACCGTTAGACTCGAGGGGGCTTCTTAGCCTCCCTCCTGTCGCCCCCAGCGGTCATCTCTACCATTTGCTCAGTTCCCAGACCAGAGAAGCCACTTTCTTGCTCTCTCTCTCTCTCACTCCCAACCAGCTCTCTACTCTCAAGTTTGATTCCAAGTTTGAATCTAGAAGAGTGTGAGCTGAATCTTAGCAAGAACAAGCTTCTCCCCACTGATCTTCAACTTTCTCAAGCACTTGGTTCGCGTTCAAACCAGTGGTTTGCATTTGTTACTCTTGGAGCTTGCTTCTAGCCGGCTAGAGCGTCGTCCGGTGAGCTTGCTAATCTTGTGGCAGCCCCGAGAGGTTTGTAATCACCCTCACAAGCTAGTGGAATCACCTCCTCTTTTCAAGAGTTAACTCTCTTGACTTGAGAACGAGGATTGGGTTTTGTGAACCCAAGTTTCCTTTGCGGAACCTCAACAACGTGGAGTAGGTAAGCCTTTGTGGCGAGCTGAACCACGTGTTAAATCTTGTGTCACTTATGTTGCTTGTTTTATTCTCTATTTGTTGAGTTTCTTGACTTCTAGGGTTTGGTCCCGATCTACGAATTGGTGGTGTTCTAGCTGCAAGGAAAGGGTGTGCTAGGGTCTACACATACCAGGGAACATCAGTAATTTGTTCGATCTAAATTTCCCCAAGCAGTTTTTGAATTGTGTGGAATTTGCTCTGCGAGATCCAGCATTGCCGCTCTGGGAGCAGCAGTGCCGGGCAGCCCGGCAGTGCCGCTCTACAGGCCAGCACTGCCGCGCTTGTTACTAACCTCTGTTCGCGAAGATTTTTCATAGGCCTATTCAACCCCCCTTCTAGGCCAGTCTGTGATGTTACAAGTGGTATCGGAGCAGGTTACCTCAGATTTACGTTTAACCGCATGAGGCATGGCCAAGAACGGTGAAGAGGAGGCGAATACAACTTGTGAGGTTCAGTGTTGGTAGAGCAGCAGTGACAGCGTGTCGACGGCAAGCCAATCCACGCTGCCACCAGCTGAGATCTCCGAAGGAGAAAGAGCTAGACGAAGAGAAGAAAGAAGATTGAAAAGAGAAGCAAAAGAAGCTAGAAGAGAAGAAAGAAGAAAAGAGAAGGAAGAGCTGAAAAGAAAAGAAGAAAAGGTAAAAAGAAGAGAAGAAAGAAGGTTGAGAAGAGTAGAAAAGAAGAGAAGAGAAGAAGAGAAGAAGAAAAGAGAAGAAAAGGGAAAGAAGAAGGCCTCAAGTGATGATGACTCAAGTAGCACCGAAAATGGAGATGATGATAGCACTTATCAACCTAACAAGAGCAACAAGAACTAGAAAGGCAGCGGCTACATCGACTATGGAGCCATATCCTTTGATTATTCATCTTTATCTAACCTAGACACTAGACGTGTCATCAATGTGCCTGGGGGAAAGTTGCCTTATTTCGATGGGACAAACTTTGCCAAGTGGAAACACTTGATGAAAACTTATTTTGTAGGTCTTCATCCCAGGATTTGGGAGATTGTGCATCATGGCTTGGAGGCACCGGTTGATCCAAAGAAGCCCACACAAGCTGAGTTTCGCAACATCCATCTCAATGCCCAAACTACTAGTGTTTTGCTTAGTGCTTTGGATGGAGATGAGTACAATAAGGTGATGGGTTTGGAGGTGGCCAAGGAAATTTGGGATACCTTGCACATGGCACATGAGGGTGTTGACATGGTGAGAAGGACCAAGATTGAAATATTGATGGCCAACCTCAATAGATTTGCAATCCATGAAGGTGAAGGGCGACAAGAGATGTTTGATAGGTTGATAGTCATTGTTGGCAAGATTAGAGGTCTTGGTGGCACCGAGGTGAATGATCATAAGGTTGTGAGGGTCATGTTGGAAGCTTTCACACCAAGAAATGAGACCCTTGTGACTTTGATTAGAGAGAAGAAGAGATTTGAGCAATTCACTCCTAGTGATGTTCTTGGAAGGCTTTTGACACATGACATGCATAGAGAGGAAGCGCTTGAGAGGCAAAGGCTTAGAGAGCTGCAAACCAAGCTTGAGGACATGAAAATCAAGGATGTAGCACTCAAGGCATGTAAGAGAAGCTTGCAGCCCACAGCAAGCAAGCAATCCACAACAAGCAAGCAAAAGGGCAGAAAGTTAGGTGCTTCGTTCAAGTCAAGGGCAACCAAGAAAGTCAAGGAAGAAGTGCCAACAACTTCATCATCTAGTGAAGAAGAAAGCGATAGTGAGCAGCAACAAGAACATATTGATGACTTTGCTTTGTTCATGAGAAGATTTCGCAAGGGAATCAAGAGCAATGGCTACAAGTTGGTGAAAAGAACCTTCCCCAACAAGAAAAAGAGAACATGCTATAATTGTGGTAGCACAGAGCATTTCATAGCTGATTGTCCCCATGAGAAGAAGGACAAGAGGCAAGAAAAGAAGTACCACAAAGAGGGCAGCAAGAGAAGGTACAAGAAAGATGTGGGAGAGGCTCACATTGGACATGAATGTGACTCAACCGTGGACAGCTCAAGTGAAGAGGATAGAAAGATTGCAACCGTTGCCATTCAAGCTTCATCCTCAACACCAATGCTATTCAACAACTTATCCGATGATGATGATGATGATTGCTTCCCTCACACTTGTCTTATGGCAAAGGGTGAGAAGGTAAAAACCAAATCCAAGTCCAAAACTCCCTCTCCTAGTGACATCTCGAGTAGTGATTCTAGTGATTGCTCTAGTGATGATGAATCTAGTGATGAAGAAATTGATAAGCTAACTAAGAACTTGGATAACAAAACTAAAATGTTCATTGCTAGACTAATGAAAGAACTAGAGAGCACACAAGCTGAGATAGCATCTAGAGAGAAGACTCTTATTAAACAAGAAGATCTCTATATTGCTAGCAAGGAGGCTCTTACTTTGAAGAATAGTGAGGTGGATTCTTTGCAAGTGGCTTTAGTCAAAGAGCAAAAAGCCCACACTATCACTAAGAAGGCTAACTGTTGACATCAACCAAAGATACAATAGCTTGTTGAAAAAGTATAATGAACTTAAGGATCAACATAAGCTTCTTGCTGATAGTAACTCACTCATCCTCGAAAGCAAAGGTGCATCTAGGTCTTTCACTAGTCAAGCATGTAAACAATGCACCAAACTTGATTTAAATGTTTATGCTACTAACCTTGCCAACCTAGAGACAATGAAGAAAGAAGTGGCAAGGCTCAATGCCTTAGCTGCTGGTAAGGGCAAGAACTTGCAGGTGCAAAACAATAAGAGCAAGGTTAGAGAGCAACCAAAGGTGCAATACAAGGATGGAAGGCATCCACACATCAAAAGTGGCTTAGACCATGTTGCTGGGGGTAAGACCAATGGAAGATACATGAAAAATGGAGCGGAATGTGTCAGGTTTGAGAGGAAGGCACAGATTGGTACAGAGAGGCCTGCACATACCGCGGCAGTGCCGCGCCCTAGGGCGGCAGTGCCGTGCCCCAAGAAAGGGAAGGCCACCAATCTGAAGTTTGATCATTCCAAAATACATGTCCAAAAGGTGCTCCAGCAGAAGCAGGTTTTTGAAAAGCCACAAGAATCAATATGGGTGGCCAAAAACAAGTTTGTGCACCAACCAAAGCCAAATATCACCCGTGAAATTTTGGAATCTTGCTATGTATTGAAGTGTAACAACCGTGGTAAAATTGTTGCTAAGATTGTTGGTCAAGAGGCCAGCAAGCATGTAGGAAAAGCAATTTGGGTTCTTAAGATACTTGTGACTAACATGCAAGACCCCAATGCTACTTGGGGACCTAAATCAAGGAACTAAATTGTTTTGCAGGCACACTCCACCGGTGGATCAAGTTGGGTACTTGATAGCGGATGCACAAATCACATGACCGGAGAGAAGAGTATGTTCAGCTCATACTCCCCTATCGAGAATCCAAGTGAAAACATAGTCTTTGGAGACAACTCGAAAGGGGGAGTAATCGGTCTTGGTAAAATTGCTATAACTCATGAACATTTAATTACTAATGTTTTACACGTTGATTCGTTGAGTTACAATTTGTTATCCGTATCACAATTGTGTGAGATGGGCTACAATTATTTCTATACGGATAAGGGTGTGGAAGTCACTACAAGGGAGGATTCCTCTATTGATTTTACGGGTCGCTTGAAAGGGAAGATTTACCTAGTTGACTTCAACAAAAGTAAAGCTAACCTCGAGACTTGTTTAGTGGCAAAATCTAGCATGTGCTGATTGTGGCATCGCCGGCTAGCTCATGTTGGGATGAGGAACTTGGCCAAACTTTTAAAGGACAACCACATCTTTGGACTAACGAATGTTCATTTTGAGAAAGATAGGATATGCAGCGCGTGCCAAGCCGGAAAGCAAGTAGGAGCACCACACCCACCAAAGAGCATCATGACAACCACCCAGCCATTGGATCTAATTCATATGGATCTCTTTGGACCCGTGGCCTACTTAAGCATTGGGGTAACAAATATGGACTTGTTATTGTTGATGATTATTCCCGTTTCACTTGGGTATTCTTCTTGTATGATAAGTCCCAGGTACTAGACAAAGTGAAGACATTTATTAGAAGGACACAAAAGGAATTTGTGCTTTCAATCAAGAAAGTAAGAAGTGACAACGGGACCGAATTTCGGAACACCTAAGTTGATAGCTTCCTTGATGAAGAGGGCATCAAGCATGAGTTTTCAGTTCCATACACCCCTCAAGAAAATGGTGTAGTTGAACGGAAGAACCGGACTCTAATTGACATGGCAAGAACAATGCTTGATGAGTACAAGACGCCGGATCTCTTTTGGAGTGACGCCGTCAATATCGCTTGCCATGCAATCAACCGTCTCTACCTACACAGGAAGCTGAAGAAAACTTCATATGAGCTGCTCACCGGTAACAAACCAAATGTGTCTTACTTTAGGGTGTTTGGGAGCAAGTGTTTCATACTTAACAAAAGGCCTCAAAACCTCTAAGTTTGCACCTAAGGTTGATGAGGGTTTCTTACTTGGTCATGGATCAAATGAGCATGCCTATCATCTCTTCAATAAGACCACCGGTCGAGCTGAAGTCACGGTGGACGTGACATTTGATGAATCTAACGGCTCTCAAGTAGAGCAAATTGATTTAAGTGTTGTAGGAAAGGAGGAATCCACCATGCGAAGCAATTAAGCAAGTAGCAATTGATGATATAAGACCACAAGAAGACAAGGCTACAGAGGTAGAAGGACCTCAAGAGAAGGCCACTGCAGAAGCTGCTGCTGCAGGGGGCCCGGCAGTGCCGCTCCCCCAGACAGCAGAGCCATCAACCCCTGCAACTACTGAGAGAACACCGCTTCCGAGGGATGATCTTGCACCTGTTCTTGAAGTAGATGAAAATGATTGGCCAGAAGAAGAAGAACAAAAATCCATTGATTATTCAAGGCTACGTCAAACTATTCAACGGGATCATCCCGTTGACAATATCCTTGGGAGTTTTCGAAGGGGGGTAACTACTCGTTCACATTTGGCAAATTTTTGTCAATTTTACTCTTTTGTCTCCTCTTTGGAACCTCTCAAGGTAGAAGAAGCACTTGGTGATCCGGATTGGGTGTTAGCCATGCAAGAAGAGTTGAACAACTTCGAAAGAAACCAAGTATGGACTCTAGTTGAAAGACCCAACACCAACATCATCGGCACCAAGTGGGTCTTCATAAATAAGCAAGATGAAAATGGAATGGTGACAAGGAACAAGGCAAGATTGGTGGCTCAAGGATTCACTCAAAGTAGAGGGTTTGGACTTTGAAGAAACATATGCACTGGTAGCAAGACTAGAGGCAATCCGAATGCTTCTAGCCTATGCTGCCCATCACAACTTTAAGCTATATCAAATGGATGTGAAGAGTGCATTTCTTAATGGCCCAATATAAGAGTTGGTATATGTGGAGCAGCCACCGGGTTTCGAAGATCCCAAGTTTCCAAACCATGTCTATAAACTCCATAAAGCGCTCTATGGGCTTAAGCAAGCACCAAGAGCATGGTATGAATGCCTTAAAGAATTCTTACTCAAATAAGGCTTTGAAATAGGCAAAGCTGATCCTACTCTTTTCACTCACAAAGTTGGTAAAGATTTATTTGTGTGCCAAATATATGTCGATGATATAATATTTGGTAGTACTAACAATGTCTTTTGTGAGGAATTTAGTAGGACCATGACTAAGAGATTTCAGATGTCCATGATGGGTGAGCTCAAGTTCTTCCTCGGATTTCAAGTCAAGCAATTGAAAGGAGATACTTTTATAAGTCAAACCAAGTACACCCATGACATGCTCAAGAAGTTTGACATGTCAAATGCAAAGGCTATCAAAACTCCCATGCCAATCAACGGACATCTTGATCTTAATGAGGAAGGAAAAGCCGTGGACATCAAGGTATATCGCTCCATGATCGGCTCTCTACTCTATTTGTGTGCATCTAGGCCCGATATTATGCTTAGTGTGTGCATGTGTGCTAGATTTCAAGCTAATCCGAAAGAGTGTCATTTGATGGCCGTTAAAAGAATCTTGAGATATCTACTGCACACTCCAAATCTTGGCTTGTGGTATCCTAAGGGCTCTAAGTTTGATTTGCTTGGGTATTCGGATTCCGATTATGCCGGTTGCAGAGTAGATCGAAAAAGCACTTCGGGGACGTGTCAATTCCTTGGACGGTCCCTAGTGTCTTGGAGTTCTAAGAAACAAAATTGTGTAGCCCTTTCCACCGCCGAGGCCTAGTATGTTGCAGCCAGTGCATGTTGTGCGCAACTACTTTGGATGAGGCAAACCCTTCGTGATTTCGGATGTCACTTTACCAAAATCCCATTATTGTGTGAAAATGAAAGTGCCATAAAGCTTGCAAACAATCCTGTAAGCCACTCAAGAACCAAGCACATTGAATCCGACATCACTTCTTGAGAGACCACGAAACCAAAGGAGATATCGAAATACGCCATGTGAGCACCGAAAAGCAACTAACTGATATCTTCACTAAGCCTCTTGACGAGTCAAGATTTTGCACTTTGCGTAGTGAACTAAATATCTTTGATTCTCGAAATGTGGTTTGAAACTTAGCACACAACTGTTTGTTTAAGTTAGGTCGTTTGAAAAGGATTTAAAAAGGCTCAATTATGTCTTTCAAAACTATATTGAACGTGTGCTTGTGCAATCTTGGTCACTGCTTTTAATTCTTAGTCTTTCTGACCAAGTGATTGCACAAATAATAGCCTGTGACCTTGTTTTTCGTGAAGACCAGAATAGGTCTAGGTTCTCTGCTGGAAGGCAGGGCGGCAGTGCCGGGCCTCTGCCCAGCAGTGCCGCGCCTTGCCAGCTTGGCAGCCCGTGGGCCACCTTAGTCAGAACGGTCGGGCTTTCCTCTCTCTATCCCGTGCCCGTGACCGTTCCTCCCTCTCTCCCCTCATTCTCTCAGTCTCTCTCTCCCTCTTTCCTTCAAACCGAGAGAGCAGGGGACGGTGCCCCTGCCCGGCACCGCGGCCCCTTCCCTTGCCGGTGCCTCCTCCCTGCCGCAGCCTGTGCTGAGCGTGGGGATCTCTTCTCCTTCTGGCTGGCGGCAAGGACCTCCTAAAGGCGCTGCTCCATTGTCTCTCCTTCCCTCTCCAAGGTGAAGTTCAACCCTAACCTGTTTTTTCCCCGATCTATGCAATGTGATGATTATGGTTGAAGAAAAGTGTTGCTATGAGTAGTTTGATGAGTTTAGAGTCAAATCCATATGATAAAATCAGCCGATCCGATGTTTCACCCGTTGAGGAAGATTGAGGGCAGAGGGACCTCACTGCACAGGCGGCAGTGCCGGGCTAAGGCGCAGCAGTGCCGGGCCCTGTGCAATGAGTCCCTGTCACCCAATCTTTGCCTCAACAGTTGACACCTCAGATTTGCTACTTTCATCACATAGATTTGTTCAACTCTCATTTCTTCTCATTATTTACACTGATTTACCACATTTGCGTAGATGGCGGATGAAGGAAGGCGTGAAGCGAGAATGAAGGGTGGTTTCGACGCTGGGGCTGGGTCCAGCAACCCACGTCCCCCGCGTACGAAGCAGCCAGCCCGTCGAGGTGGACGGAACCCGGAGGGCAGGACGGATAGGCAGGCACTCCGTGATGCTGAGTTGCTGGAGCAGGCAGGCAAGACCATTCCAGATGGTGCCTGCCCGGATACCCCAGATGATCTCTCCATGTTTGATGGGGCATACCTGCAGTGGGATGAGGATGATCACCATGTGCGTGCTCTAGTTGAGAGGAGGCAAAGGCACAAGATCAGCTACTACAACCAGTTCAGGGCAGTGTAGGAACAAAGACAGGTCAACCCTTATGCTAGGCGTAAGGATGTTGAGTTTGATTACAGGTTTTGATCCGCCTTTCAGTCGGAATTCTATGAGTCCGTCCTCTTTGCTTCCAAGAAGCCCAAGATTGTTCCGATGAGATATATTGATTGGGAGCACTTGGCAAGTAAGAATGATAGAGTGTGCAACCAGGTCATTGCATTTTGTAAGAATAGAGGCATCTATGATTTGATGGGTTTCAGGAATGACTGGAACACAGAGATCCTATATCAGTTCCTAGCCACCTGTTACTTTGACAGAGAGGATGATGAGTTACACTGGATGACTGATGTTCACCACTACCGAGTGGATTTCACTACTTTTGGTCGGATCCTTGGTTTTGGTGAATGGGACAAGGATGCTTATGATCTGCATGATGAGCGGGCACTCACTGATGGCGAGTTGGCCCATCTATATGATCATCCCTGTTAGGCAGATGGTTTGGTGAAGGGGCTGAAGAGTCGGTACTACATCCTGAACAACCTATTCCGCCAGACTCTTCATCCCAAGGTTGGTTCAGCTTCCAACCTATATGGGACAGCGAGGAACATGCTTGCTAGGACACAGCCAGGTAGTGGGTCTTTCTCAGTGTCTCGCTTCATTTGGCGCGAGTTGATTATTACTTCTGAGGATTTTAGGAAGGCCCTACCTTATGCTCCATACTTGATGTTTGTGATTGAGCGCGTGTCTGGCATTATATTCAAGAAGGATGTGTCCCATGAGCCGTTTCGGGTTGACAAGACTCACCACTCAGGCATTGGTGAGAGCAGGGCAGCCACCCGGTCTTCCAGCAGGCGGGCTGCCCCATCTTCAGATATTTCCAGTTCTTCCCGTTCTGGCTCCCAGCGGCGTCCCAGGAAAAAGAGCCGTCTCTCCCACATGCTAAAGAGGATTTTCAGGGCTTGTATGCATGCTTCTGACTCTGCATACAAGGCTCGCATGGAGAACAGGGAGATACGTGAGCATTTGGGGCTGCGACCGATTGACCCTCCTACACCACCTCCTGTGTTTAGTGAGATGTCTGGCTCCGACGTTGAGGACGTTGATTGAGACCAGCTTGCACGAGAGGAAGAGGAGGACCGTCCCGGCACGTCGTCTCGCGGCGTACGCTTCACCGCCACCACTCACCGCCAGGGACGTGCCGTTGTCGAGTCCGACGACGATGATGAGGAGGAAGAAGACCAAGACGACGACGACGATGACGAGGAGGAGGCCTCTTGTGAGGATGATGACGAGTAGTTTTACTTCACTCTTCTCTCTTTTCTTCCTTTTTGGTGTTTGTTGCCAAAGGGGGAGAAGGGGATTAGAGAGGGGTACAACAAATTTTCATCATTTTTACTAGTGTTCAGCTTGTGAGCTTAATGTTTAGATCTTGTGAGAGCTAGTAGTTGTAGAGTTGAGAGTGTTTTTTAAACTCATTTGGTTTGTAATAAGTACTTTGATGTCTCTATTTTCATTTGGTTGTGAACCTTAGTATTTTATTTGGAAACCAGCCTGTGTTTGTGCGTAAACTAGTTCTACTTTTCATATACTCTATGCAGGTGCTTTGCTTCCGCGAAGTTTCTGTCTTCAAGCAGAGCGGGCAGTGCCGGCCCCAGAGCGGCAGTGCCGCCCTATCTGACGGCAGAAGCTAACTTTGATTGTCTCACATGTCATTCGCATCACGTTTATCTTTATGACACTGTGTGCTGCACCCCACAGAGATGATGGATATAGGGGGAGACCCCATTTCACTCTAGTGTGTGAAACTTAGCCTTTTATGCTAAGTTTGGAAATTAAAATTCCACTCACATATTCAGGGGGACACTCTACATTTAAAATCTCATTTAAATCTCGCTTTACTTTATCTTTTATCTCTCTAATCGTGTTGTCATCAATCACCAAAAAGGAGGTTTAAATTCGTTTTATTTTAAAATTGAGTATATGAAAGCCGTACTATTAAGGGGGATGCAAAAGACAGGTTTGAAAGTGTGACCAAGTGCAAATCTCTACACCAAACATCCTCACTTTCACTGCCAAAGCCAGCCACAAAATTCCAGGTCATTCTGTCCTGGTTTGGCAGCGCGGCACTGCCGGCCCTAGGCCCGGCACTGCCGGCTGAGCGGCACTGCGGCTCCAAGCCCGGCACTGCCGCGACTTGTTTCGACCGTTAGACTCGAGGGGGCTTCTTAGCCTCCCTCCTATCGCCCGCAACGGTCATCTCTGCCATTTGCTCAGTTTCCAGACCAGAGAAGCCACTTTCTTGCTCTCTCTCTCTGTCACTCCCAACAAGCTCTCTACTCTCAAGTTTGAATCCAAGTATGAATCTAGAAGAGTGTGAGCTGAATCTTAGCAAGAACAAGCTTCTCCCCACTGATCTTCAACTTCCTCAAGCACTTGGTTCACGTTCAAACCGGTGGTTTGCATTTGTTACTCTTGGAGCTTGCTCCTAGCCGGCTAGAGCGTAGTCCGGTGAGCTTGCCAATCTTGTGGCAGCCCCGGGAGGTTTGTAATCACCCTCACAAGCTAGTGGAATCACCCCCTCTTTTCAAGAGTTAACTCTCTTGACTTGAGAACGAGGATTGGGCTTTGTGAACCCAGGTTTCCTTTGTGGAACCTCAACAACGTGGAGTAGGTAAGCCTTTGTGGCGAGCTGAACCACGGGTTAAATCTTGTGTCACTTGTGTTGCTTGTTTTATTCTCTATTTGTTGAGTTTCTTGACTTCTAGGGTTTGGTCCCGATCTACGAATTGGTGGTGTTCTAACTGCAAGGAAAGGGTGTGTTAGGGTCTACACATACCAGGGAACATCAGTAACTTGTTCGATCTAAATTTCCCCAAGCAATTTTTGAATTGTGTGGAATTTGCTCTGCGAGGTCCAGCACTGCCGCTCTGGGAGCAGCAGTGCCGGGCAGCCCGGCAGTGCCGCTCTACAGGCCGGCACTGCCGCGCTTATTACTAATCTTTGTTCGCGAAGATTTTTCACAGGCTTATTCAACCCCCCTTCTAGGGCAGTCCGTGATCCTACAAGGAGCTCGCTTCGCGCTCGCGGAGGCACGCGAGCTGGGCAGCGCGGTCGTGGCCGCGCTCGCGGCAGGGGGAGCAGCTGAGCAGGGCGGCGCCCGAGCTCGCGGCAGGGAGGCCGGGGCGGCCTCGCGGAGCAGCGTCGCGGTCGCGGTCGTGGAGAAGCTCGCGCACAGAGAGAGAGCTCTCGCCGGGGGGAGAAGCTCGCGCGCAGGGAGGGGCTCGCCGCCGTCGGAGCTCGGATCTGTGCGCCACCGAGACCGGAGGGGAGGGCTCGCCAGTCGCCGGCCATGAACGAGAACGAGCGGAGGCGGTGGGGCGACCTCGCGACGGAGAAGAACGAAAAAGCTGCACGAACCGTTTTTTTCCACTTATGGGTGGCATGGTGAGTAGTTTTGAGCAACTTCACTAAACTTGGATTTGGTGGAGCACTCCCTGAGCTGCTCCACTAATTTGGTGAATTTAGGGTGAGATCCACTCTTTTGGTGAATCAGATCCATGGTGAATCTGGTGTAAAAAGAAGTGTTTAGCAAAGAGAAATGGATTCACATTCGAATTTAGTGGATCTGAAGGTGGTGAATCTGTCCCAAACAGGCCTATAGTGTCATCTCAGCAACTGGTGAGCTGATCTTGCAGTGACTCCGGGCGGCCTTCCTGCAAGCAGTACACAGGAGGCAGCGTGAGCGTCTCCATCACCCCGTACGCGTTCCAGCAGTAGGGGTCCGCAAGCATCGCTCCGGCGCCTCCTCCGCTGTCCGGCAACAGCTGGACGCCGGACATGGTGATGTCCGTGCAGGCGGCGGCGTCGCTGCACGCGAGGCGGATGGCCTGCGGCTTGCACGTACCGCGGATGTCCCTGTAGGTGACGCCGGCGACGCGCACGGCGGAGGTCTGGTTGGCGCACCCGCCGGTTCCGAGACCGAGGCAGTAGTACTGGTCGATGACGATGCAGTTCCTCACGCTCTGCATCTGCACGCCGGCGAACTCGACCGCCGACACGGCGCCGGTGCCGCCCTGCCACGTCTTGATCCGGACGCCGTTGTCGGAGTCGAGGATCACCGCGTTCCGGACCGTGATGTTGGACACGCAGGCGCGCGTGTTGTGCACGCCCAGGCTGCCGATGCTGCGAACGAGCACGCGCTTGCCGCGTCAGAAACAGCACCGGGCGGCACATATGCATGCAGGCTGCTGGGAAGTTATTACATACCTTATGCCATGGCCGTGGCCGCATGTTATGTTCTCGACGTGGACCTCGGAGCAGCCGGCGCCGATGGAGACACAGTCGTCGCCTGCATGCATGCATGCAGTCACAGATGGATGGATTGGAACTTGCCAATGTGGATCCTGATTCGGCGTACCGTTGTAGATGGTGGAGTTGAGGATCTGGACGGACGTGGTGTTCTCGACGTGGATGCCGTCCGTGTTGGGGCTGAACGCCGGCGAGCTGACGAAGAGGCCGTCGACGCGCACCCGGTCGCAGCCGTCGAACTTGAGGTGGAACTGCGGGCTGTTCTCCATTCGCAGGCCGCGCACCGTCACGCCGTTGCTCAAGAAGAATCGTACCAGCTGCCGACGATACCACGAAACGAAACACTAACAGAGTGAGGCCAGCAAGGACATGCATGGACAATTATTAAAGAACAGCGTGTGGTCGGCGACCGGGCTTACTTACTGCAGGGCTGTCGCATGGCCCCGGCAGCGTCGATCCGTTGGGGCCCTGAACCGCGAACATAGACACGAACGAACGTCACACATGCATGTTTGGTTTGGTCCAGCAAAAGCAGCTAATTAAACGCCATGACAAGGTAAACCGACCGCCGCAAGCCACGTACCCGGTGAGGCTTGCACGGGAGGTCCCACCACTCCTCCCCATTGCCTTCGATGGTACCTTTCCCGGCCAGCGTCATGCCGTCGGCCTTGTAGAAGACTATCCACTGTTTCCGGCTGTCGGACGCCGGCCAGCTCGCCGGCCCGTCCGGCGGCATCAGCACGCCGTCGATCTGGTTCACACCACACCCACGGCAGTGGCAGTCAGTCGGTGTGAAAATTAATTGGGCCAATGATTTTGAAGAGGCAGCTAGCTCAGATTATAAGTAACTTACCTGGAAGGTCAGAGCGGACTTGCACGGCCCGGCGAAGGTGGTGGAGCTGATGGTGAACACGCCGTCCGACGGCACCAGCAGCGTGGCCGTCGTGGCGGAGTTGGACGAGCACGCCGCCTTCCACGCCACGCGGAACGCGCGCGTGTCGTTGCCTGCTGAGGCGCCGTTGCCCGACGCCCCGAACGCCCTCACGTCGAACACGTTGCCCGAGGCTGCTGATGAGCTGTTCGTCGCTGCCGCCGGTGGGAGCGGCGGCGGCGGCGGCGGCGGAATTGGCTTTGACGCGGCAGCAGGGTGCGCCGGTGGCGGCTTCGCTAACAGTACCGCCGGATTTGCCGTGGACCTACGCGAGCACGGTTTGTCGTGGCGAGGGCACGGCGGCGCGGCGGCAACGTCTGGAGGAGGTCGAGGCAGACCCGCCGGAGAATCACCGTCAAAGTCGGGAGGAAGCGCGACAGGGGGAAGGGAGATGTGGCTGCAGTTCTCCGCCGCGCGGTGGTGCGAGTGCCTCATCCGGTGCTTCTGGTGGTAGTGCAGCGATCTGCTTGCATCAGCAGCGACAAGAAAGCGCAGGAGTAACAGGAGCGCCATGGAAACAAACGTCGTCAGCCATGGCACCGGATGACGCAACTTCGGTCGCGTGCTTGTCGCCGGTGGCATTGCATATAGTGCCAGCGTAGAGTCTAGAGATAAGGCTCGCTCTGCTTGGGCTCTGTAAGGTCTTGCCTAAGCTATAGTGTCAGCCATGGTGAACCGGGTTCAGTGGATTGGTTTCCTATTTGGACTAATAAGGTTTGTGTGAGAATGATCTGAAGTGTACAGTGGGCTGTTTCGGTTCGGTGTAAAAGCTTCAGTGGGCTGGTTGGGTTTTGAAACTAGTTCAATTTTTAGAGTATGAATGGTGTGAAACCTGCAGTTGGACCCGGTGTGAAGACCATTCACACACCAACAGCCCATGTTAAAGCCGGACCTAAAAATAAAACCTTGTGTTCACACCGTAAAATTTTCTCGAAATCGATTAAAATTTGTTGCACATGATTTAATATAGCAAGCAGCAACTTCATGTCAATCAACACTGCCGGATGTCTATGTGGGCCCCACGTCAAAGCCGGACCCTAGAAATAAAAACCTCGTGTTCACACCATAAAATTTTCTCGAAATCGATTAAATTTGCTGCAGATGATTTAATATAGCAAGCAGCAACTTCATGCCAATCAGCACTGCCGGATGTCTATGTGGGCCCCACGTCATAGCTGGACCCTAGAAATAAAAACCCCGTGTTCACACCATAAAATTTTCTCGAAATCGATTAAAATTTGTGGCAGATGATTTAATATAGCAAGCAGCAACTTTATGCCAACCAACAATGCCGGATTTCTATGTGGGCCCCACGTCAAAGTCAGACCCTAGAAATAAAAACCTCGCGTTCACACCATAAAATTTTATCGAAATCGATTAAAATTTGGTACAGATGATTTAATATAGTAAGTAGTAATTTCATGGCAACCAGTACTGCCGGATGTATATGTGGGCCCTATATCAAAACCGGACCCTAGAAATAAAAATCTCGCGTTCATATCATAAATTTTTATCGAAATCGATTAAAATTTGTTACAGATAATTTAATATAGCAAGCAGTAATTTAATACCAATCAACACTGCCTGCCGAATGTATATGTGGGCCCGTATCAAAACCGGACCCTACGCGAGCACGGTCGTTTGTCGTGGCGAGGGCACGGCGGCGCGGCGCCAACGTCGGGAGGAAGCGCGACAGGGGGAAGCAGGGAGATGTGGCTGCAGTTGTTCTCCGCCGCGCGGTGGTGCCTCATCCGGTAGTTCTGGTGGTAGTGCAGCGATCTGCTTGCATCAGCAGCGACAAGAAAGCACAGGAGTAACAGGAGCGCCATGGAAACAAACGTCGTCAGCCATGGATGACGCAACTTTGGTCACGTGCTTGTCGCCGGCGGCATTGCATATAGTGCCAACGTAGATCAGGCTCGCTCTGCTTGGGCTCTATAAGGTCTTGCCTAAGCTACAGTGTTCACATCCGTTGAGGGAAATGAAGACGATAATAGTTACTCTCGTGTCTATATTTTCAGATCATTTATGGTCCGAAAAAATATATATGGACGAAATATATGGTCATATTAAACCATCTAGACTAGTGCTCCCTCCGTATTGGTAAAAGATGACGTTTAGGACAACGACACGGTTTTTCAACGCATGACTTTGACTTTATATTTTTTGTAAAAATATTTATTGAAAAGTGACATGTGTATACTTTTATGAAAATATATTTGAAGGCAAATGTATTTATATAGTTTTTATATTTTCAAACTTAATCATTTAAAAGTTATTCATGATTTAAATTCCCAATGTTTGACCAAAACCTTTTCTAAAACGTCATCTTTTACCAATATGGAGGGAGTATGTGGTTATACTTTTTTATTATCCATATAGTATATGATTATACTTTTTAATATACTACTGTAGTGATATTTTAGTAATAGTATGGACTCTGTTGAAAAAATTTGCATACCAAGATTTGAAATATCTTAAATTGAGTATCTAAACATACTCAAACTGATAAAATAGTTTGTACGCATACGCAGTGTGGTTTATTGAAGGTGAGAGTAACTACTCTCGAAAGTATATAAAATACACTATGTATGGTCTTTTGTGTTATGCTGATGAATTCTCGGCATTGAAGAGACCATCCTCTAAATCTACTTTCGGAGGGCTTAAACTAGTGCAGACCACCGAGCGGCGTTATAAAAGTGAAGTGAACTGTGATGGCGCATTCAGAGAAGCGGATCGCAGCTGTGCCTAGGGTTTTGTTTTGCGTGATGATGTTGGTATTGTGATCAGCTCGGGATATGGCCGGCCTGAAAAGGTTTTGGAGCCAGCCCATGTGGAGATTATTGCTTGTCTGCAATCCAGAGAGCTGTTGATCTTGGTATTCAGAACATCATATTGGAGACTGATGCAGCTGTTGTGGTAACGGCACTGATGTCTACCGACCTGCATAGGAGTTCTGCAAGTGGCCCGTCTGGTCCGAGGAACGGCTGGTCCTCGTGACGAACAAAGACCTGCGGGTAAGATGGTCGTGTACAAGTCGCGCGAGCAGATAAGGCTTCATAAGGAAAGAATTCTCGATGAGCTCCAAACGAAAGGGTACGTTGAGCTGTTAGAATTTTATGTCATCGACGACGAAGCAGGCTCCGGCGACAACTAAGCATATGTGGCGGCTATTCGGATGGACCTCTCCGTCGGCGGCAACTATGTCGAGCAGTTTATGTAATTCGATCGGCCGGGCCGCCTCTTTAATCTAGAAATTTGTTAATCGAGTTGGTTGTTTGTTTTCGCCGTAGTCCAGGCCGGCCCTCATTTGTATCTGTGTGCTTTCGATTGAATGAGTTAGAGTTTAGGTTTGAATTCGGCCGCCAGGAGATCATATATTTTGGCTTGTGCAGAATATAGTGACGGTAAAATAGATTTAACACAGAATCGACGGGATGTAGTGCAGGACGGACGGTAAATAATCTGTTGATTCGGCAGTCGAGAAAAGCATGCATATGCTGCCGGCGTCGAACTAAGAGATAGGCAAATCTCATTGAACCTGTCCCCAACACGAGCGATCGATCGATCGACATGGATGTACTACGCATTATCAACAACAATGCAAAAGCCGGAGATTCCCAGACAAACGCACGCGAAAACAGGCCTCTCTACACATCCATCGATCTACTGCAAGAACGGGGCATGAAACAAGAGTGTGCTAGTCCTAGGAGCCCCGGCGAGTTCCCCGGAGCGAGTCCCAGAAGACGGGCCAGTTGCGGCGCGCCTCGTTCCAGCCGAGGAGGGAGCCCTCGCGGGCGGGGTCCCAGCTCGCGGACACGATGCCGTAGCTCACCCCGGCCAGCGCCGCGCCGAAGAAGACGAACGACACGCCGAAGGGGATCCACGTCGGCACGTCCACCTTCGCCACCGCCTTCAGGTAGTAGAACACCGGGAAGAACCCCACGCCCAGCGCCAGCGGCAGCCCCACCGACGCGCCCACCCGCCGCATCATCCGGTTCGTCACCACCTCCGGGATCGTCGCGTCACGCTCGTCTTCCTCGTCGTCGTCGTCTTCCTCCTTGGGCGGCGTCTGCTGCTGCTTCCTGCTGCGGCGCCGCCGGCTCTTCCCCGGCCGCCCCAGCGTGATCATCCTGGGCTCCGCCGCGGTCTCCTCGTCGCTCCGGCTGTTCCGGTTCCTGCGGGCGAGGAGCGGCCGCGCACGCCGGCTCGGAGCGGCGGCGGAGTGGGAGCGGAGGCCGAGGACGACGGGAGCTGAGCTGCAGCTGAGGAGGCCGGCGTGGGCGCGCGGAGGGGAGAGCGGCAGCTCCATGGCAAGAGCCAAATCACTCGCTGCGACAAGGGGACATCTTATCTCTAACCAGAGTGGATGTTGTTGTCTCGTAGAGGCCTCGGTTCTAGACGGCCTCCAGGATACATAGCGCAGCGGCATCAGTTCAAGGGATTTAGTTTTCTTGCTTTTACATAGTATTTTTACATATTACCCCTTTGGTACCAAATTGCAAGTCATTCTAAAAATCTTAGAAACTCAAAATTTCAAGTTTAATCAAAATTAAAGAGAAAAATACCATAGGTGACCGAGTTTGTTAGCACAAACATTAGTCCTATCACAATATTAAAAATGCTTGCTGTTTTAGAGCAATCCTTCCTAATCCTGATGTGAGGCTGACAATACGTTGAATCTGATTGTCAATTCTTGACGTCGCTCAGGAACTCGTCGAGCTCAAGAGCAAAACCATACAGCTGCGTGGAAAACAATCGGTGTACCAGAATTGTGGTTGCCATAACCAAAAACAACTAACGCAGGGAGAACAAAAAATAATTCAACAGCTGCACCATTCAGTGCTGCCGTCACAGAAAGGTCAAAGTTGCCAACAGTAGAGAGAGAGGATTCTGGTATTCATCATCGCTATAATCATCTCAGATAATCTCACCGAGTCATTGCATATATTGTATATAGATATAGACTCGTGTACTACAGATCTCTCGGATCGACACACCTTCTCAAAGTCAGTATCGTATTCCAGAGAGCGTTCCTCTTTTCAAACAATCCTCCACAAATAAATACACCACGTCATCCATTCCATTTCCTTCCTTCTGGCCTCAAAACAGTCACAACTCCTATACCAGCCTCCCCATTGTAAGCACAAAATTCTGTACATAACTGGTGCATAATGAAGAGCTTTAGGCAGATTCGGCCAGCATTGTTGGATGGCAGTTCATGTCGAATGGGCCCACCCACTTGATCGCCAGTGAAATCTTATTGGCCGATGAAGGATAAGATGTTCAGCAACTATACCAAAGGTTAAAGCAAAAAATGAGTGCGATAAACAGCTCCCTTTTTGCTCTGGAATGCTCAGCTGACTGCTTATTACGAAGGGCACCATAAAAGCTCAGAGACTAATGCAACTGTTGAATGCTAATCTATACCCCCGCTGAAAACGAATTTGTTACTCTATTTCTAATCTTCACGGGCACAGGGAAAAAAAACCCTATATTTGAGGGCATGTTAACCACCGCACAGCACTTTATGACTGAAGAATAATTAATTTGCAGCCTCGAAGAAAAGCACTTGGGGTTGCAAATGGCCCTTTTCACACATCACGAGCACATCACCCCAACTACCTATAACCTGCACAAATAAAATGGAACCAGAAATAGGTCACACTAAGCAAGAGTAGGAAAAGTAAAAAAGTATGCTCAATGGTTATTGAGTGACCTTGACTGTCTGGTCATCATACATGACCCATCGTCCATCCTTGAAGGCAAAACAATGATAATGCTGGCCATAGTAACAAACCTGCAGGTGTAAAATGCAATAATATATATCTAATGGTCCTTGCATTGACAGATGGATGCCCAAACACCAGGTTTAGATGAAATACTAAGTAAAGACACGATGTTTACTTAAAAATGCAATACAACCTGTGAATCCTTAATTTGGAGAAAATAAATCATTTGGGTATAGTTATGAAGCTAAATGAAACAAAAATTGACAACAAATGGAAAGATACATTACTGTGGCAATCATCAGCTCGAAGTGATTTTTTTTAACCACAATATTGACGCTATATGCAGCTTAACTCATCTTTTCGCCTTAAATATATTACACCTACTTCATATCCTATCAACTCCCAGTTTAGGTAATTACTGAAAGCAAGCTCTCAAATAAGCTGATAACACATCTAATACCAACAAGTGACAAAACAATGAGCTCCCTGGAAAAACAAACAAATAGTATCCGAAGCAGGAGACACCATCTTTATTCTAAAACGAGACTTATTTTGGTAGTTCCCTAGACATGAGCAATAGTCAATCAGGGCCTGCAGAAAGCACAGGCCAGCTGCAAATGTTTTTGCTGATGCATAAATAGTATAAATACGCATAACGGAAGAAGATAATTTACAGGTTTAAGAAAATTATAATAAAAGAAAAAACCATCCAAGAATGAGAAAAAACAAAACAAAGGGTCTCCTTGGCCATACCACTGACACCAGGGTGTGTTTGCTTCCTTGATCTAGACCACGGTAGAATATGCTAATGTCTATCTCAGTAGAAATACCAGCCAAAGTTGCAGATATGTCATCCACACTCTCTTTGTTGTTCTGCCATCCCAAAACTAAAATGAAAGTTCAATAGGTAAGTAGAGGGGAGGAGTATTGTCAACTAATGATCTCACCAAACATAGAACATGGAAGTGTTAGTGCAGGATCATCCCCTCACAAGGCTGTAACGTGCCAAAAAGTAAGCTAGATCACAATTGCTCAATTAAAAATGGTCAACTAAGAGAATACAACAATCTACCCTACATGATTATAGCAATAATAAAACATACAAAGCATTCTAAGACTGAGTCAAATATTCATCAAATAACAGCTAGACTGGACATGAAACTCTACAGTGCAAAATAATTGCAGCCTGAAACAACCAAGAGCCAAAAAAAAAAAGCTTACCGACTGTAAAGACATGTGGGGAAGTAGAAAGGATGTGGTGTATATGATTCAGTTTTCCACAGCCACCTTCATCTTGATCACAAGCTAGTTGATCATTCATTATGACAACCTTCAAAAGTTCATCAAATGAAGAACCTGGACACATCATCTGAAGAAGGAATAGTTAGTGGAACCAGTAACTCTCATGATTGCACTATATAAGAAATCACATATAACACAGAAATAAAAATAGGGAACATATCATGAGATTCAACCAAACAAAGAAAACTAACCTTCGCAGTTCGGAGTGAGCTAGCATTGATATTGTGGAAAAATGAAGTATACTTGAGCCGCCTAGACTCCATCTTACAATTGTGACAGTTCATCCGTTCATATACGTCCATCCCAAAAAGACTATGTGCTATGCAAGAAATATTTGCACAATCCCATGATCCAATAGAATTCTTCTCGTGAGACTTATGATGGTAGACAGTACGAGAAGTGTACGACTTATGCAAACACTCAAAGATTACACCCAGTACCTCAGATGCATCATTCATCTGTCCCTGTCATGATCATAAATGATTGCGGCCAAGGAACATAGACATGAGTAAGAATTTGGATGCTAAATGCTGAAACAACATACATAAAACCTTAAATTATCAAGAGAGGACATCAATTTACCTCCTGAAAGAATTTGCTGTTCGGGTAGGATTTGCTCAAAGCAGTCCTCAATGAAGTAGGCGCAACAGCTTCTCCTTGTCCCTTGGCTGCTTTGCTCAGGTCAATGAAGATACCATATAAAGCGCAGACAGCACAAGGATCTTCAACATGTTTGTGCAGTGATGATGTTTTAAGGAACTCATCTCGAAACCGCCTTATATGCCATAATGACTGCAAATAGAAAAACAGTAGGTAAACAAAGAACAAATTGCCTGATCATAGAGAATAGCACATTATGACCCTAAGCTTACCTGAATAATCACATTCAAGAAACAATTGTATTCACCAGCAGCATTTTTAAGGCCAGTCCCATACACTTCTGTCCCATTTGAAATGCTTAGCGTATCAGCAGGATAAGCATCGTATCCTTAAATGATAGGACTTAAGTGAGAAATCATCAAAATTCCATAAGATAAATTTAATATCATTACCAGAAACCTCTAGTCATTATAGAAACAGAGAAGGAACACAGTAAGAGAACAATCATCATACATCACATCAGTGCAGATTTGGTGCCCAAGGGCGCCGGTGCTCAAGGACTAAAATACCATGTTGCAATGTTTCCAAAATCATCACAGAAATCATGTATGCAGTTCACATAAAGTTAAGTACAATGTTATTAAGGCGTGGCATTGGCGTCGCCTAATCGCTAAGGCGCTCCCCGCAGGACGACACGGCAGACGACTCGCCTTGAATTCGTATGGTGTCCGACTTACATCCATGGCGTCTGGAAAGTGTGGCTTTGGCGTCCGATTCATACCAGATCGAGCCGAGCGGACGCTTTCTCCTGCTCCGTGCCGCCAGGAGAAGTCGCTGCTGCCGAGCCTCCCCCTCTTCCCCATCAAGAAGAATCTGTTATAAGGCGTCACCTCGCCTCAGGCCTTAGTCGCTTAAGCGTAAGGCGGTAGTCTGTCGCCATGCCTCGCCTTACCGCCTTAATAACCATGGTAAGTATAGCCGCTATAATTCAGTTTGAAATTCATCCTAGATGCCAAGAAACAAAATAGACAAGCAATCGACCTGGCACTGTCCATCATGCACTGACAGTGACACTTCTGTTTTTTAATCTCAGCATCAAAGATGAATTTCAATCTGAATTGTTGTGGCTACACTTAACTTTAGGTGTACTACATACATGATTTTTGCGATGATTTTCGAAACATTGTAACATGGTATTTTAGTCCTTTAGCTAACGAGATGCCGTATGATTTTCCTTATCATTTATACTTGTGATCTCTCAGCATATAAAATAGTTATTGAAATCCCTCTACAACATCATTCAAAGTATATAATGGTAATGAAGCAACAGGTAACAATAAAATGCATACTCCTCCAGGAACTAATCAAACTTGCATAATGTGAGACCCAAGGTAATAACATAAATAATGTTTAATGGTATTATGATGGATTAGTTATCAAATTATTCTTCGGCATGGCAACAGGATATAGATATGGAAACATTCAGCATAAACATAAATAAGCCATTAAACCAGCATGCATGTAACATGAGGAAAGCACATTTCAGCAAAGCAGAATATTTGTAGACTGTACAAGCCTTGACAGTTTGACACAGAGCAATATTTATGATAATAGAGAGGCGTTGGATACAAATGTTCATGGATGTTCAAGACTCAAAAGCCTAAGATACGAGCATAATCAGAGAATGGAAGCAGTCATAATAAAAAGGGTACCAAGGCTTTGGCGCACTGCTTCATCAAGATCTTCTTGAAACCTTTTATCAAAATCATCCTCGCCGCACACATCGGATGATGGTATTGCACCACTGCCAACTGGATGTGAAAGGAACAATATCACAGAAGTCCGGATCATAAGTCAAGGAACCAGAAAGTAAAGAATAATTGGAACGAGCGTAAAACGGCCATAGTAAACAAGGTACAATACTGATTGGTTTGGTCAAGTAACCCACATGCTTAATGAAAGAACAAGAATAATATAAAACTGAATTAAAATACAACAATAACTAACCGATTCTTAGATGTATTTCAATGCATTATAAGCTTTAAGCTGTACTGAGGCATTCCTAAATGTGGTAAACTCATTTGTGAAACCAGAAAAAACTCCTATTATTCAACCAAATAGGCTACTTAGGGCATATAGATATAGGGAGGGCATTGCGATACTTGTATGTTTTCATACCAGGAACATTTCGGTGCTTGCACAATACTATATTCAGTATTAAAAAACTGATATTGCAACTTATTTTATATATAGAATTATGGGCCCGCGAAAATAGCTACCTTTCTCAAAATTTGGCTTCTCTGTTCCTGCAGAGGGATCTCTATGAACAAATTGCAGATCATCTGAAGGCAACACATGTAGCTGATTCTGTTTTCCATTTTTATTGTGGTTTGTATAGGGAGCTATTTTACAAGAGCTGCTCGATCTAGGAGCTTTCGAACCAAATTGTGGACCCGATGCCCTATCATTGTCGTCGTCATCATAAATAGCACCTGGCACACCTGCAACAATAAACATATAGTAATGCATTTTAAAATTGTGAACAGAATTGAGAGTGAAAGCTCTTAACTTGTACAGTGGATAACCCAACCTTGGTAGTACTTCTGTGGTTCGTTAGAACTTCTCTTAGAATTTTGGGTGCCAAGATTACTAAGAGGCTTTATAGGTTGTGCATTTTTCCAAACCCCGTTCATTTTCAATGTCAACTTAGAAACGCTCATATCACTGCTGGTTAATGCATGTGCCTCAGGTGAATCCAAGCCATTAAGTTTCTGGCTGAAATTGTTCTCAGTGTAGCGAAAGTCACCAAACTTTATGCCTTCGAGATAAGTACGCGAAGAGTTATTGGGCGCACTTTCATGGTTATCCTGATTCACAGTGCTTGAAAGGTGAGCTGTGCCAATTACAGAAGATGCATATGTACTCCTACATTGTTCTGCAAGATGTTTCTGCTTTGCTTCCTCCTCTATCCGCCGTTGATATTCCAGAGTCTCTTCCAGCTTTCTTTCCTCTGCTTCAAGTTGTACCCTATGCCTAAGTTCTTCCTCTTGTTCATTTAAGTAATCATCATTTGTCGAAAGTTTGCAACCCAAATCATCACAATCAGCAAGCATTTGACTGCATAAAGAAAAATAACATGGTCAAAATTAAAGTGCATATAACTACATCCAAGAAATTAGGTTGACAAAAGGATCATTACATTCCAGCTTCTTTTTCAACAATACCGCACAAATTAGGCACTGACAGATGAAGTTTGCACTTTTCAGTGAATTTCAGAAACATGTACAAGCATATGTATGACATAAACGAGACAAACAAACACTCAGAATCAAGGGCCATTAATGACAAAAAGATGGCCTCAACCCTCAAGCAGCTAGTACAAACAATAAACACACAAGTTTGGGTGATGCCACACGGCAACAAGGAATTCACCACTATGTCACAATCAAGTAACATGTGACCTGATATATAGATAAACTTGGAGCATTCATTTGTAAACTACAGTTCTACACCAGGGTGGGCGGATGGGGGCTAGGGAAGTGTTGTAGCTGGCTGCGAATTGAGTGTGAAATGTTGATAGAGGCAACAAAAACAAGGTAATATAAAGAGAGAGTATAGGAGAGATTTGCTTTTCTTCTGGAAACATCTATCTTTGGGTACACATAACACTGCTAGCCCATTTATCACCTACAATAAGATCCAGTGGCTCACACTAATTTCTGTATTGTATCTTGTTTCCCAAAGCAATCACTAGCCATTGATCAGCGCAAACAGAACAGTTTATATATTAAATTTCTTATCAGCTGGCATTTAAAACTGTAATAATCAAATAAATCCCTCGGATGGGGTATTGGTAGGTAGGCATATTTCCTAACCTTCTAACCAAAATGAGTAACTGGAATTTATGGCTTTAAAAATAACACTTACAAATATAGTGAAACATTTTAATATTATCCAGCAAACCTATCAATTCACTAACATGATTTGGCAAGTATAGAATAATAGAGATGAAGTATACCACATAAATTGCATTGATAAGCATCTTTCCTCGACTAGATTCTGTTGACACAATGTGATTTCTAACAAAACAACCATACATTGATTAGAATGCCAGTTATTTGTAAAACAGAGTTACTACAGATACCCAAAAAAAGGGAACTAAGGATGCCAAAGCACCATACCCAACTAAGAAACTTGAACAAATGTGCCCTCACAAAGAGCTCTTCTTTAGTAATCAAGTTTTTGAGAATACAGGTACTGCAAGAATCACTTACAATTTCTCTGCTGTTTCCTCGCCACCACTGTCTTGGGAAATGAGAGACTGGTCGCTCCAGCTTGAATCCTAGGGAGAATCCAGAAGAATTATAAGAAGAAAAAATCCTTCATGCGAACACGAAAAAGTGTAAGTGCATGGTCTAACACAAAATCAAATCCACCTTGAGCTCCTTTGATCTTCGAGAATCCTTAAACTTCTTCTTATCCTTTGATTGTTTCATATCACCCCCTTTATTTGCATTCTTCTTAGCATCCAAGGCAAGTTCGGCCAGGAAGGCTTCCCTTGCAGCATCAGATCTCTCTCTTGCATCCTTATCCACCAGCTCTTCCAAATGGCTCTACATTGCATACCATAGCCATAGTTAAGCAATGAACAAAACATAAGACACTGACATATAAAGAAAACAAAATAAGGCACTGGAACAAAAACTAGTAATGATGTATACATACTTGCAAGAACGATCTCATAAGGGGTAAAAGAATCATTCGATAATCAAGAGCAGAAACAGGTCCAAGCTTGTGCTCTAGTTGCCGCATCACAGATAAATTTCGCATGATCTTAGCATCTATCTTGCTAATCTGCAGGCAAAAAAAAAAGTAATGAAACATATACAGTAAATGCACTTTGAAGGTTTTATGTAACTCCTGCAGCGAATTGAATCCAGAAAAACTAACCTCCATAGTAATTTGTTCCTTCATCTTTGATACAACCATCTGTACCATTGAATCATTTGGATGTAAAAAATCATGCAGCCTCCATTCATCTTCTTCAGCCCCATCAAAGTCACAAAGACGTGGGGCCATGCCAGAAATGGCCTCGTCATAACCAAAGTGTGATGTGTTAAGTTCCTTCAAAATAGCTGAGATTGCATCTATCTCAGATCTGTTACTATCGGACTGCTCCTCAGTATTGCGTTCCAACAATTCCTCGTGCCGCTTCCTGAGGAGTTCCTCGAAACTTTGGAATCCATACCGCCCCACCTGCTCCCTTCGTGTTTGCTCTTCACAAAAGAGGCCCTCTACAGAAATAAAGGCCGCCTCATTTCTCAGCTGTTCAAGCTTCCGCTCACACGAGTTTTGCAAGTTGTTGAATTCCCTCTCAAGTGCCCGAATAAGGTCAACAGACTGATTTGCCCTTTCGTCAAGCATACGATTCCAAGCCAATAGCTGCTCACCAATTGAAGATCCAGCGTACAACCATGAAAGCAATGCATCAGTATCAACACTCCCGGAGTCAAACTTTCCACCAAAGGTCTGCCCATCAATGATCAGTTCTGATGTATCAGAATTAAGGGTAACCTTCTCCAGTACATCGTGGTTTTTTGGGAAACTATCCCCGTCACCTAGTCCTTCAGCCTTCTCTAAGTTCCTATTAAGTCCAGCGGCCTGCATTAAGTCCTGCAAGAATTTAGCTACTTTCCTCAGTGATGATGCCTCCAAGAAGCGAATGCAAAGTGGTGACTTGTCCAAAGAGTGATTAAGCAATAGTGATCCAGATGGCAACCCCCTGAGTTCCTCTACAGCAAATCGAATCACCCTGTTTAGATTGCCCACTGAAAGATTATGGTTCTTCACAAGGATTTTGAACGATGAATATATTTTTTCTAAAATGTTCGCCCTTTCACCATCATCTGAGAGTGGCCGCTTGTCATCACCTTCCCTCACGACCACTCCAAAACCATTACACCCGTTGTGTGGCGAGGCTGAGGATTCTGGAATGTCCAACTTGTCTTTGTTATTCCAATTATCCGACGCATTCCATTCCTTGTTCCTAACTGTTCCAAGATTGCCGGTTTGATCTTCCTCAAATAGTTTCAGTGTTACGGTAGCATCCAATGGCCTCCAGTTCCAACCAATGAGCATTTTCGCCCAGTCAGCATCAATCTCCCGCGGCACCATTTCCTGCAGCTGAGATGAGAGTAGCCCAACATGCTCATCGATGACATGCCACCGGTGTACCTCCACATCTGTAAACTGCTCCCGACACCTACCACATACAATGAACTCCCACTTGCCATGCCTGTTGGCAAATCGTATCGCCTCATTGAGCACATCAGATGCTGCACTGGCAGCATCTTTCTCCTTATGCATTGCAGAAGCATAGTGTGACTTGAGCTCAGAAATGCTGGCGCTTAAGAATGCGAGCCTTTGCTCCACTGGTATCGAGCCCCAGTAGGCACGCACCTGGTCAGTGCGCTCAGACGCAGATGAGTCTGTTCCTTTCCTAGACCCACCTTTTCTCCGGTCAGCTCGGTGTCCACCCACCGATGACTGAGACGATGAGGGGGCCTCATCTCCCTGTGACTGGGAAGAGGCGGGGGTGGCAGACACGACACCATTGCTCTGCTCCTTCTGCTGCTGCAGCAGCCTCATGGCAGCGAGGCGTACCTCGATCTCCTGGCGGCGCTCCTCGGGGGTCTTGGTCGCCTTCTTGATCTCGTTTGGGCGGCGCGGGGAGGGCGCCGTGGGGACAAGCCGGCCCTCCATTGGTTCGTCGGCTATGCGGCGCACAGGGATGAGGCGAAGCTTGTCTTCCCCCGCGCCGCCCAGGGTTTTGACCCAGGTGGAGATGGAGGCGAGGTTGGCCTTCTGGATCAGGTTGCGGAGCTCGGCCTGGACCTGGTCGATGTCGGGGCCGGGCAGCCTGAGCGAGTGGGGTGAAGGGTCGGAGGGGGCCTCGATGCTGAGGCCGCGCTCGCACTCGGCGACGACCTCCTCGTAGGCGCGGGCGTCGTTGGCGGCGTCGTAGAGCAGCATGGCGTGGAAGTGGGCGAGCTCGATGGAGTCCGGCGCGAGCTCGACGGCGCGCTGGGCCGCCTGGAGCGCTGCCCGGTGGTGGCGCGCGCGGGCGGCGGGGTCGTCGAGGACGGAGGCGGCGCGGGCGTGCACGGTGCCGTGCGCCCGCAGGAGCAGCGGCGAGGACGCCTCCCCGTGGCGGGCGATGGCGTCCTTCATGAGGCGCAGCGCCCGCGCGTGGTTGCCCCGCTGCAGGCAGGCGAGCGCCTTCTCGACCTCGGCGCGCACGGCCTTGTCGACCTCGGCGCGTACGGAGGCATCTTCCCCGCCGATGCCGGACGCCTTCCCCGCCGGCGGGCGGCCGGCGGCGTCCGGCGGTGGCGGAGTAGGGTTTGGTGCGGAGGTTCGCTTTTTCCGGCCCATGGGAATGAGAGATTTGGGGGCAAACCGGTGCGCCGCGCGGACACCCTTATAAACCAAGGCGCAGCCGGACCGGACCCGGAGTGCAGCGGTGCGGTTCGCGGGTGGGTCCGGGTCTAGGTCTACCACCTAACACGAGCGAGCGACGAGCGTGCGTGCGTGACTGCGTGCGCCTATTTAGCCGATCCGATGCGCACCACGGGCTCGGATCAAGGGAAGATGCGGTCGATGGGGACTTGCTGGCTGCGTCCGTCGCGTGCGCTTTCTCTCACAGGCGATTCGCTCACGCTCAGGACATGGGCCACATTTTTTCATTTTCTTTTGGGCTTTGGTTTCTGGTTCACTATCACCTCACCGTCGTCAGTCGTCACCTGTGATGCCACCGCACGTTCTACATGCAACAGAGTGGAGTGACATTTTTAAAAAGTACTTCTCGCCTTTTTAAAATGTTTTTTCTTGATAATTATAAGTTGTCTTGGTTTTATAGGCACATAATGTTTATATACATATAAGTATAAAAAAATCATATTAAAATTATAAATCTATAAAACGAAAATAACTTGCAATATGGAGAAGAGGAGGTACTGTACATGGCATCGAATACTCGTTAGGAGTTGTGAGATGCTAGTTTTGTCTTTTTATCTAGGGAGTGTTTGGTATCACTTTAGTCGCCACTCTGGGGGGTTGATCCACCATGCCACCAATCAAACTCTGATAGTGCCTTAGCATTGAGCATGGAGCTCATTGAAATATGCTGACTAGAGCCAAGACGAGAGGGATCTGGCAAAATCTAGCTTTGCTCGGTTTCGTCCCCTAAGCTTGCGGGCTCGTCTCAAAATGCCGCTCCGTGTGTGTGGGCGGCTTGATCATGAACGGTGTGAGCATAGACAATGAGTAAGGTGGAGGGGTCAGCAAGGTAGCTTGAGTGGGTAGCACCCATGGCCAAAGCAGCGCGGTCTCGTGTAGCAGCTCTGTTGGAGATGGGTGGGGCTGAAAAGAGGAGGGAGATGGGATGGGCAGCAGAGTGGGACGAGAGGAGATGGGATGGGTGGCAGATCAAGGTGGATGAGCGCCTTGAGAAAGAACGTGAAAACAAGGAGATGAAGGAAATGCATAAAAGAAAAAAATAAAAAAGTTTATATAACCTCTTAAGGTATCCATGGTGTTCACGTAACCCCTCAGCTATAAAACCACATCCAAAACTTTGAGAAAATGGGCAAAAAAAATCCCTAAAATCGTATTGGAGGATGGTTATACTGGCTGGCATCGATGAATTGGCATCTAGGGCTATATGTTAGTCTGCACGGACACCCCTTGGATACCGACAACACAACATCACCCTTTCGACAATGGAGGAGCTATGCCGACTTTATAAGATGCAGCAGACTTGATTACTTCATGCAGTGGTCATCATTTGTGATCGCGCATCTGTCGGCCTGAAAAGAACAAATGTGTCTTGTACGGTAAAAACAAATTTGACTTCATCCATTTCTTACACACATGAACACTTAGAAAATTCAATAACCATCCAGCCACACACACGCACAAAAAATAACTCACCTACGGATATTAAATTTTATCTATTAAAAAATACCTCGTATACAAATATTTACTCCACCCCTACCTTACCTGACCGTTTCCATTTCAATATGCAACACAATGTAGCTAACAAGCACAATCCTACTAAACATAGCTTGCATGTCCAAGACAACCGAATATCATGCTAGTTTATATTCCCTCCATCTACAATTATATGTTATTTTGATTTTTAAGTCAAAATATAGTTTGATCAAATTTATATAATAAAATAATAAAATCTTTTTATAATAAAAGTGTCACTCTTCATTAATTATATTTTTATAATATATATATCTGATGTCATAAATCTTTATAATTGTCTCTATAATTTTGGTTAAACTTAAGTTGTTCTGATTCTCAAAAAAAAAGTTAAAATGACATAACTTAAAACGAAGGGAGAACTATATTACTGTATAAGCTACCATGTGGGTTAGTATTAGCACAAGAAACCAATCATACATTGCCCTATTTCTATGCAACTCCCTCTTTTTATTAAGGATAAATATAGTATTTTTAAAAGTGAAAAGAATATGCAAGGAGCATGCAACCACAAGAGACAAAATACCGACCACAAATCTAAATTTAGCATTAGCATCCATGGTTCCTAGCCACCAGAGTTCTCCACCACCTCCAAACATCCCGCCATTCTGCCCTCCTCCACCACTCTCGCCCACCCCCTTCGCTCCACCACCTCCGAGACTCCCCCTTCACAGGCCGGCGTCGTCGGTGGTCGGAGAGATGGGGCCGCAACGTGCGTTGGTGTACAGCTTCGTGGCGCGAGGCACCGTCGTGCTAGCGGACCACGCCGAGGTCAACGGCAAGTTCGCCTCCGTCGCCGCACAGTGCCTGGAGAAGCTCCCCGCCAACAACAATCGCTTCAACTACAACTGCGACGGGCACACATTCAACTACCACATTCATGATGGATTCAGTAATTCACCTGCTTGTTCTTGCTTTATTTACTCTTTTACTCTTCCTGCATGCTTACAGGTAAATAGATACTAGTATGATCCGATTGTCTCTACAACTTTTATTTGATGATGACGATCTTATGAATTAAAGCATGCCTTTTGTATAACTTTTTACTTGATAAAGATAATGAAGAAACAAAGTCCAATCATGACTTTAATTAATTGCAGTGCCAAACTTTGCCTATGGTGTTTGATTCGATCAATGTCATTAGCATGATAATATTCTGTTATTTCTCTACGAATGAGGCTAGATGTCATGGTATGAGTGACGTGTAGGTTGCGGGGCAAGTTTTAGATAATTTTTTTAATTAATACAGAAGCTTACGATTTTCAGCATTTAATTTGTTAGGTAATAGATTACCCTTTCCAGCGTTTTGGGTAAACATAACTCTAACACAAGTAGTTAATATTGCCTTCTTACACTAATCTTTTATGTTGGAACACTAACAAACTCATTTTATAAAGCATAATACGAGAATTAACACAAAATTCATATCTCATATCGATCTAGAATAATCATGTGTTTATTTTTTCATATGGGTACGAGTTCCCATCAACTTCTATTTCCAACGTTCTTCTGTCATATTGTTTAAAAAGTAACAAGATATCAAAATCACTCCCCCAAATAACAAAATTCTAGAAGAGTTGTGCATGTTTTTCATGCGTGTCAATGTCTTTGATCTACAGCATACTGCGTTGTTGCTACTGAAGCAGCTGGTCGACAGCTTCCGATTGGATTTATTGAGAGAGTCAAAGAAGAGTTTTCCAAGAAATATAGTGGGAAAGCCAAAAATGCTAATGTCAATGGCCTCAAGCGAGAATATGGGTACTTAATGGCCTCCTAACAACAGTTTTCATTAAACTCCTTACCTTTTTTTACATGTTCTAGATGACTTTTTAGTACTAATTGGAGTCTTTTCTCGATCCTAGGCCTAAACTTAAAGAGCACATGAGGTATTGTAACCAAAACCCTGAGGAGATTGACAAACTTGCAAAAGTGAAGGCTCAAGTCACAGAGGTCAAGGGAGTAATGATGCAAAACATTGAGAAGGTGGATGTGGCTTTTTATTATTGTGGTTATCAATTACTAATCTTATGGGGATTAATGAAGCATTAGGAATAAACTATTTTCTTACTTTAATTCACTAACAATTTGATACTCAAATATCTCTATTATTGGTCATCAGGTACTAGATCGTGGTGAAAAAATTGAACTTCTTGTCGATAAAACAGAGGATCTCCGATCACAGGTTCATCATATATATTATTGATCTCATGTGGAATCCATTAGTTCCATCAATCTGACTATCACCAAACTCATTGTTTAAATTTTGCATGTAGGCACAAGATTTTAGGCAACAAGGAACAAAGATACGACGAAAGATGTGGTGGGAGAATATGAAGATGAAGCTCATCGTTTTTGGCATCGTGGTGGCACTAATCCTCCTCATTGTCTTGACAGTTTGCAAGGACTTCAATTGCTGGTGATGTGAAATTATAGAGCCCATCTCACTTGTTACTGCTACAGCCATGCTTTTCTTCAGTTTGATGTTGTTGTTCTTGCAGATAAGAAGCAAACACGAGAAAGGAAAGAACATGGAAAAAAACATAGAGTGCATTGCTATCACACCGCAGGACCAAAATCTATCGTTTGTGTGATGTTGTTCACATTGATCACACTGTTCTTAGCTATGTCTAGATCGTTGGGTTCAAAGTTATAACAGGGCTCTCTCATATTTTAAATAATTATAATAGTAGCAAATATTGTTGTGAATCATGATTTGATAAGGTGATTAATCTGCAATTTAGTGCAGAGCTTGTTGATGTACCCACTTCTAGCTGTCTTGGTGACACTTGAGTTTCCTTAATATCTATGTAAGCCTTTTACTCTTAGGGACTTCACCTTGCTCCCACATAGTAACCCACATCTCTATTAGTGTTTCATGCTTCAACTCCACTAGATGTATATCCTCCCCTCTCACCCCTACAATTAGTTAAGAGAGAGGGGAGGTTTATTGTCTTCTATCTTTAGGAGAGATGAGGGATTTAAGATACTTATTATCTCCCGAAAAACAAGGAAAAAGAGATGTGACATGAGATATTCTAGAACCGCTACACCTTCTATATTGTAAATTTTTAAAAATAAAGGAGAGAATAGGGTATCAGTGGAGTTGCTATTAGCCCACCCAAACAAAAACCGGTGCCAGAAAGGATATTCCTTCACCAAGCCCCAATGCTCTACACCCCTCTACTAGTTTGGAGGTGTTCTCTGTCTGCAATCGTCACTTGAGAGGGACTATTTGGTTTTCCAAAATCTCTCTAATAGTTTGGATAAATATCCCGGTTGTGCATTAGTAGAAGAGATTGACGGCAAAACGAACTAATTTCTCCTTTAATCCCTCTCGGTCCGTGATGAGGAGGATATGGGTGCACCCATATACAAGACAAACTGAATCTCTCCTGCAGGTGACCTCGCGATCAGACGTTATTGACTATATAAGCCGATTATTGGTGCCTAGCTAGAAAATGCGTGAGCACGATGAATTCGAAAAAAAACATGCCTTTTTGCATTTTTTTTTCGAGGCTAGAAAAGGAACATCTTTCTACAAAGAAAAGGCTGCATCAATGCCAGATGGAGAGCATCTATCTAAGAACATCTAGATTCAAAACGCCGTACCACTTTCTGATGACTAGCAAAGAAATGGAATGATGCTCCGGTTTGCACTTGGAACGAAGATATGTACACATTACAAGCTGTACATACTACACGACTATGACATTCACATGCATGCACGCAAAATATCCACAGATGATTATAGGGCAGGGCACACCGGCACACACGCATATACACAAGCTTACACGCTAGCTTTACCTTTCTGCTGATGCTACTGCACACTATCTCCGATCCACAGATTCACAGGGCACACACCCTTGCACGCTTTACCGCTTTACCTTTCTGCTGCTGACGATGCTACTGCTAGCGCTACGGAGTTCATCATCCGATCCAAAAGCTTGAGCTGGACAAGACTCAATCAAATGATATATGCAAGGATCCCGATCGATCGATCGGCACACTCCCGGCCGGCCCTAAAAGATGCTGCTGTATACTGATCTATAGTACTGTATCTTCTAGCAAGCCAGCTGCTCCTTGTAGACAGGCGAGATCTCCTCGAAGACGGGCAGCCGTCTGCTGGTCTTCCGGTACGGCACCGCCACGTCCAGCAGAGCCAACATCTGGTTCTCGACCCAGTCATCGTCGTCGCTCTCGCTGTCGTCCCGGCGTCGTCGTCCGTCGGAGGAGCCGCCGCCGCCGCCACCGCTCGGCCACGCCTGCTGCGCCATGATCCGGGCCAGCAGCTCCTCCACTTTCCGGACGATCTTGCCGTCCTGGTGGTCTCGCGCCTGGCACCTCCCGGCGAGCACGTCGGCGAGGACGAGCTCGGCGTCGCCCAGCCGGGTCTGCTCGATGAGGCAGAGCGCCAGGTTGCACGCCTTGTTGGCGTCCGGGTCGATCATCTGCGCCTTCCGGTACACCACCTCCGCCGCCATGAAGTTGCGCTGCTGCATGTACGCCCACGCCAGGTTGCCCTGCGGCATGTCCAGTCCGGCGATCCACCGGTCAGATCAAATCATCGTATATATGGCACGAAAACACTGGATTAATTCAATCAACTCTGAATTAAACTGAAAGTGAATGAATAATGCACAATTGATACCAGGACGCGCGATGTCTCTTGCTTGACGGAGACGTGGATCTTGCGGCCGTGGGAGCGGGCGCGCTTGGTGGTCTTGCCACGGAACGCCTCGCCGAGGTAGATCTTGCGGAGCTTGTGCTTGAGCAGGTCGATCTCCTCCTTGGTGCGCCCGCTGGCCTTGTAGAGGTCCAGGAGGATGTTGTCCAACGACTCCTGGGACTGCCTCGGGCACAGGTGCCGCAGCGACCGGATGGCCTCGATGGCCTCCGTCAGGTACCCGCGCTGCTTCATCACCACCGCCATGTCCTTGAGCGCGCTGTCCACCTTGTCGCCCGCGCTGATCGCCGTCCAGAACCACGCGATCGACGCGTCCAGGTCCTTCTCCACCAGCTTCATTAACATTCAGTTCATGATGCATGTCAATCAATTAGGTAAATGGTTGTTACTTCGGCCATCGATCTTTTGTTGCAAAATAAAATGGAGTCCAAATAATTTTGCTATCGGGTAATACAAGTCAGAAAGTGCCATAGATCTCAAGGTATATATGTGATTATGTGTGTGACATTAAATTATATTCGGCAGATAACAACAATACGGTCAATAAATGAGACCTATAATTAAATTAACTAGACCCACGCCATTCGTTGACAGCAAATTATAAAGTGACAAGCTGCTAGCGTTACGCAAAAACAAGAAATGACAAACAAGTAAGAAGAAAATTCCATCTCACATATTCAACCAATTATATATCGTAGATATATGAGCATGAGCTAATGCTACTGATTGGTATAGAGATCATGGAAACCAACTCCAAAAATTCTCCATAAGCATTGCCCAAATGGCCATGCGATGCAGCCAGCTAGGAGAATCAAAATAGATGGAGATGCTTTTACCTGCAAGTGCTTGGCCCTCGCGTAAGGCCCGTCGCCGGCCGGGATCTTGTGCGCGACGTGCGGCGAGCTCGGGCTCGCCGGCGGCTGAGCTGTTACCGCCATGGCGACCAGCTGATCCATGCCTCCTCTTCCTGGCTACTAGCTCTTCCCCCAGCTGTGAGCTGTCTAGCTCGAGCTAATGATAGATGAACCTCTCCCGGATCGATGATGATGATTCGTCGCCGAAGACGTACGGTCCTACACCACGGCGGGGAGGGGGAGCTGTCGTTGTTTATAACCAGCCGATAGAGCTACCCGCGACGTGCCGCACCAGAACGTGAACCTGCCCGGCCAGCGCGCGTACGAGGCCGGGATCCCGTCCAGGTTCAGTCCTCACTTAGACTAGAGAACTTGATCGACCCAGTATGGTCGGGCCGGGACCTGCATACCTGGGCAAGTTCATCGGGCCGTGTCCAGTAGCGCGCCGGGGTTTTGCCCCGACCTGGCGACCCCTTGACGTCACGCAAAAGATACGTGGCACTGGACACTGGAGTGAAGGAGGGGATGAGAACGCAGGATGAGATCCAATCACCATTGTTCATTCCATCCATCATGAGCTCATGACTCATGAGGGCCTACGGCTCCCGGTGTCGTGTGGCTAGTGGCTAGTCGCGGTTTGGGACACCCGGCTCGAATGAATCCTCAGCCGAATGAATCCTGTACTTAGTCCGTCCCAAATTATAGGTCGTTTGACTTTTTTAATCCTAAGTTTAACCATCCGTGTTATTCAAAAAATTTGCATAAAAAGAGTTAAATTTAATATATTCTTGAAGAACTTTTCTTAATAAAGGAGGTCATAACAAAAAATATCATGTTTTGCACAAATTTTTGAATAAGACGAGTGGTCAAATTTAGCGTCAAAAAAGTCAAACGACTTATAAATTGAAACGGAGAGAGTACTATTTAGGTCCTGTTTAATTACACTGCAAATTACAATTGCAACTAGTCACATCAACATTGCATCATATGCATGGAACATTAAATGTAGACGAAATATTCGCATGTTTGTACTTTTTACATGTACATCACGAGATGAATCTTTTAAGCCTACTTAGCCATGATTAGACAAAAGTTGTCAAATACAAACGAAAATGCTACAGCAGAATTATAACTGCAACTGGTAACTAAACGCAGCCTTAGAGACTGTATGGCAGGGCCTCCTCTCCACCTCCAACCTCCAACTCCAGCTCCTCTATACTAAATGTTTCCGTTTTGCAGTAAAACGTTTACGTTTTGCAGTAAAAGTGCTAAACTCTGGCTCCTCTATAATGTTCTCCTAAATGAGCCGTTTTACAGGAGCCCCTTTAGGAGAACATCGTCGAGCTATTTGGACGCAAACGTAAACAAAAGTAGTTCAAATCCTGTTTCCAGCGGTAATATTCACAGGCTAAATTTATTTCCATTTGTGTTACTGTAGCAGAAACCAAACAACACCTTCATGTATTCTGCCTCCTAGGAGAAACCAATTGAATCATTTCAATTTTACATTTTTACATTATGGTTAAATTGATGTAAAACGGACAAAATGCCCTTTTTCACTGTTGTGCATTCACAATTATTTTTCACCAAGAATGTAACTATAGTGGTTCCACTCAGGGCCATAGAATAGCTTAACGACAACAAATTCCATAGTTTTTATCATCAGCACCAAGGACTGAAAAAGGCGTAACTGGATACTGACAGACTATCAAAAAATACACTCTTAAATACAGGAAAGATTGTCCTAGGGAAACCGAACAACTCATCTCAAAATCCCACAGAATTGAAGCAATAGTACAGGCACCATTGTCAATTGTACTAAAATCTGGGAGGACTAAGAAATAGCACTACGACCATGAAAAATGTCCTTATCCTTCTTTTCCAATGCCATACAGAACCGCATGAGCGGGTTAGCAAATCCAACCCTTGATCTAGTAGTTTTGGCTGCCCCGCCCATGGCCGCCACCCATTCGTCCACGGCCTCGAACATAGCCCCTGCCGCCAGGGCCACCTGCGCCTCTGCCACCACGGTCATATCCAGGACCTGTATAATAGTGCCACAAATTGTTTAAGGCTTTTGCTTCATAACAAGAAAGGACCTCACAAACTTTTTCTTAATCGGAAGGGATAACCACCAATGAGATAATAATGATTAAAATAGAAACACCAACCATGCTGCAATTCTAGTTTTTAAGACCCAAGCTACAGGATAGTCACCATCCAATTTAAACTACTGTTTGTGCTTGGCAAATAATTTCAGCTATTAGGAACCAAGAGTCTACTAAAGAAAAGAAACAAAATCAACAGTCTCATTCCCTCATAATATTAATTTCTTGATATACCCAAATAAAAGCCATGGTCAGAAAGCCCGTCCGTGAGGTCTAACTCATAGAAGGGCAAAATAACCCGAACCTGAAATAACCAAAAACAAGACCGAATTGCCTGAAATATCGGTCCTCATATCTATGTTCGGTGCAGGTGACTCGAGGCCGAACATAGTTTATTTCAGTCGTCTTTCTCGATTAACCAAACAAACCAAAAGACTGAGGATCTTATCCTTTCATCCGTGATGTGTGTACTCCATCTCGTCTTTATCTACCAATCATTATCATATTCTCTCCCATCCCATCTCTCTCTCTCAAACTCACATTCATGTGGCCTACCGCTGCTCGTGCCTGCTAGAACGAGGAGGCTAGGGCGTCACCGCTGCTTAGCCAGTGTAGGCTGCCAGGTAGGCGGTGGCGGCACTGCTCGACCAGGGAAGACCACCGTGGTGTCGTCACTGCTCGGCCGGTGTAGGCAAGCAGTGCCATTGCTACTTGACCAAGGAAGGCGTGCCGCTGCACCAGTGAGGGAGGTTGGCCGCATGAGCTGCCACCACCAGTCCTCGAGGTCTATGACTTGTTGAGGTCCCAACCGCGCTGACTGACCCCTTCTCCGGCGGACTGGCATGACCCCACTCCCTATCCCCTCTCACCTAGATCTAAGCACTGACCAGCCTTCTCCGGCGGACCGGCACTACCCTACTCCCTATCCTCTATCAGCTAGATCTGAGCAGTCATCCTTTGTCTCCCGGTCTTCTCAGTTACATCCGAGAAACTGAATTTAGAAGACCGAAGATCAAATCATCGGTTCTTGCTTTTTTGGGGGGAAACAACCGACCCAATGTTTCGGTCATGGCCGAATGTCTGGCCTTGGTAACTTTGCAAAAAATCTATAGAGCAAAAATTACTGAGACTGATAGTGACAAACTGCACATACCAGCATAGCCCTAGTTGTCTCATCCTCGGCCACTGCCTCCACCACCTCCTCTGTTTTGATTGTAGTTCCAACCTCTCATTTTCTGATGACAAGAATATAGAGCATACATGAATCATCATGATTGTATAGAACCAACAAGATGAAACCAATAAAATCTGAACATATGAACTGAAGCAATCTGGAGGACTAAATTTCTGGCATAGTAATTATAAATGCTTCAGTAATGTTGTTAAAAATTGAATAATGTGGCAAACAAGCATTCATTTTAGTACATACCATATCCTCCATATCCACCTTGGTTGTAACCATAACCGCCATAACCGCCTTGGTTGTAGACATATCCTCCCTGGTTTCCATATCCACCTTGGTGTCCATACCCACCATAACCTCCTTGGTTGTTGTCATATTTGTATCCACCATAGCCTCCACCATACCCACCCCTGCTACCCCAGCCCCTTCCTCGCCCCTGCCTCTGCCTCGGTCACGTCCATATGAATCTTCAATATGCTATAACAGATTAGCACTTGATGAAAAGGTTAAATTCAATTTACTGACAGCTTTTCACCTGTTTGAACTTGATTTTGTTTTGGCCGGTGCTGTTGATATTGCTGAGGTTGCTGGTATCTCTGTGACTTAAGATTTGAATGTAGAGGAGCTTGATACCTGCAAAAGAACAATAATATTACTTTGAAGTAGACTGAATACTGCTGCAATCTAATAACCCAGCTAGCTATCAGCTGATAAACTAAAAAAAGGCCATAAAGGAAGCAAAACAAATAGAATACCCAAGTGAATTCCTGTTAAGCTCCTTAGGTGACAAGGAAATTGAGATCATTGAAACATGACGAGTCATCTCCAATCTGCAATCATACATCAAAAATCAATAAAAAGCAACAAAAAAAAAACAGTTGTAACACTCAAGTACTCAACGGTACGAGGCCTTCCTCAATGGGCTCCCATACATCAGTAATACTGACAGAACTGATTATATATTGTATCTTGATGCAAACCAGGAATCCTCTTCTGCAGTTCGGCAGAGACACGAATCACAAAAAATAAGGTCCGGAAGATGGTGACTAAAAGTAGACAGTTTATGGAATTGGCAAACCGACCTTTATGATCTCAGCAATACCGACAGTCTTGCTTATAGCCTGTCCCATAGCCTTCAACACAATTTCCTTCACCCGTTTTTCCTGATTTGAAAAGCTAATATAAGATAGATAATATGCATAAATTAGGTGACTAATATGGATTGTACTTCAGAAGGGCACAACATGGCGCCCTTCAAATGCAGCCAAGAAGGGCACAACCTATACAATACTTAACCAACACACTAAACACCAATTGTACCAGTAACAACACATCACACGCAACATCCAGCTAAAGCCTGGATAATAGTACTAGACCATTGTGCCAGTAACATTAGTAACAAAATTGTCTCAAACTCCTTATATCCTCAACGATACACGGTTCCAATCCCCATGTCGTGTCCAATACCGTAGGCAGTAGTCGATTGGCATAGTATATTCAGTACCACCAGGACATGATTATTACTCGATCTACAGTGGCGAAGTTACAAATCAAATAAAGGTTTTGTCGTCTCTACTACCAACCCACGCGCTTCTTCCCTCCATCGGTGGTGTCTACAGGGACTACGCCATCGTTGTCGGCTAGCTCCCTGTACTTGTCCTTCCTGGTGAGGCCGGTGCACTCGTACGACAGCGTGGAGGCTATAAGCCTCTGCACGTAGTTGGCCACCCAGTGGCAGGACTTGTTCCCGGCGCCGCAGGTGAGCTCGGGCGGCAGCCTGTCGAGGAACGTGACGGTGTACACGGGGCTCGGGTTCATGAAGAAGTAGAAGGGGTCCAGCGCCTTCCACCCCCTCGCCGTCGTGCCGTGGAACATGCTCATCCGGCACTCCACCGCCACCGGCACGACGTCGTCGGCGAGCTCGGCGAACAGCGCCGAGAACCGCAGCAGGAACGGCTCCCGGCACGTGGTCCCCTCGGGGCAGACGGCGACGTCGTCGCCCTCCTCGGCGAGCACGCGCCGGATGGTGGCCGCGTCGGCGGCGCGGTCGCGGGTCAGGCGCACGGTGCGGATCGGCGACAGGAGCTCCGACAGGCGGGACAGCGAGTAGGTGACGGCGGCCACGGGCCGGCCCAGCGCCACGGACAGGAAGATGGCGTCGAGGAGCGTGCGGTGGCAGCAGGCGAAGAGCACCCCTCTGCTGCGGCGTGCCGCCGGCGGCGGCGCGCCCCGCACGACGACGCGCACGCCCAGCGCGTGGAACGCGACGTGGAGCCACCGCATCGGGAGGAACACCCCCGCGGCGACTCGGACGAGCGAGAGCAGGATGCCGACGGGGAACCACAGCAAGGTGAGGAGGGCCACGAGCGGGGTCGGGCGCTGCACCAGGCGCCCGTCGTGGAAGACGACCCGCTTCGGCAGCTTGTCCGCGCGCACGGCCTCCACAGGCGTCCGCGGCACGAGGTAGGCCTCCTGCATGCACACGCACAGGAAAGTCATCTCAGTGTTAGTGTTAACTGATGCAATATACGCTGCGTGCCACCTACATTTATCTGCACTACAACACTACTCCTACCGTTCTACGTACGTACATACGATCTGAAGTGTGACGGTTCATGTTAAATGGCTGTATTACTCAACAGGTTTTTGTGGTACATACTGAGCCGTTTTTGTAATCGTAAAGGACGACGGTGTTCACTTCCTTTCGCAAGTGTGCGCCTAAAAGGTAACGACCATGTTTAAAGTCTTGTTTGGGTCCTAAAGTTAATAGTTAGAATATCTCCAATAATTTTAAAAAAAGATTGTTTAAATCAAGGATTTTTTAAGTGAGCAAAAAATAGAAAACATATTTGTTAGTTTTCTCCAACAATTTCAATCTTGAACTATTTATTTCTCTCTTAGACATTTGTAGTGAAAGCCAAAACAATTGAGATTCGTTGGTAATGCATTCAAGCATTTTTATATTACCGTAATTCGATCAAACTTGAGATGATTTGCCTATTAAGAAAGTTGATTGAAAATAAAATAATTTAAAAGTGTGGCCCGAAAAAACTGCATATGATTTTGATCGATCCCTTCGGTACCCCGGAATATAATCCTAAGCAGTAAACAGTCTTGGTTTTATCCTTTTTCCCCCCAAAAAAATATTATGAATTTAAGGCATGCAAAGTGAAAAGATGTTAGCTAGCGCTGCAGGCACTGGCATATGTATGTTCGAATTTATTTATTTTTTGTTAGAATATATGCGAGACGACCTTGCATATGCTCATGAAGGCGTAATCCGATCTCCGGTGACCGAGGCCGACATCGGGCATCTCCCCGGGGGCGAGCATCTCCCGCAGCGCCTGTGCTTTCCTCTCGCCGACGAGCACGCCACCGCGGCGCGCGTCGACCCACCCCGTGGCGCGTCCCCGCCACGCGGCGAGCTCCGTCCCGGCCACGGCGTCGGCGCCGAGGTACCCGCGGAGGAACGGCTCGGCCATGACCCGCGGCGTGGCGGTGAGCACGAGCCTCCTCCTCCCGGTCCCGGCGCCGCCGCGCGCGGCGGAGAAGACGCGCCATGCGTCGGCGCGCACGTCGGCCGCGTAGAACCTGGGCAGCACGGCGCGCGCGGCGGACTCGACGTCGGCGACGCGCGCGCCCGCCGTGGCCGCGAACACCAGCACCCGCTCCGCCGCGCCGGACTCCGGCGCCGCGCGGCGCAGCGCTGCGGCCAGCGGCGCCAGCAGCAGGAGCAGCGCCAGGCGCGCCGCGCCGCCCGTCTCGAAGGCGACGAGCGCGTAGTAGGGGAAGGCGTCCGCGGAGCGGAGCAGCGCGCCGTCCAGGTCCGCCGCCACCACCGTGGTGGAGCCCCGACGGCCGAGGCGGGACGCGTCGCACTTGTCCACGGACGGGAACGGCGGCTCGCCGCCGTCCCCGCCCCCGCCGCCCCACCACCACGCCGGTGCGCGCATGCGCTGCTAGCCAGTAGAGCTGCGACTGCGTGGCGGGCGGGAGCGAGTGCGTGGAGGGGATTTCTAGCGGCGCGCGACGTGCGTGTCAGCGTGGAGGGGATTTATAGCAGGTGATCTGGTGTGGCCACACCCAAATGCAACAACCGTGGCGGGCGCGAGCAGCCAGCTTCGAACAGCAATCCGGCCGGAGCCAAAAAAATCTATCTATGCTGCATTGCAATGGAGAGAGCCTGCCCCGGCCGGCATCGCGCTCGCTTGATTCAATGGCGACGGCGACGCCGCCACGCTGGTTCTCCCGCGGTCGTTGTTGGGGCAAGTACGCTAGGCTATCAGAAAAGACGCTGGCCTGAATACACGATCGCCTCTCCTCATCAACCTAAACACAGAGCGCATATGCCGGGAGAAAGAAAGAAAGGAGAAATCGACGACGCAGCTAGCGGTAGCGGATTGTGTGTGCTAGTGTGGTTGTATGTGTGTGTTCATTACAGGAGGTTGCGTGTCCCTCTCGGAGAGTTTACGGCATGTTCGTGCTGTACCAGTTTCATTGTATAATCCTTCCTTCTAATCACGTGGATCGGCATGCATTTCTTCATTCCGCGAGCATTGCATATGGATGACCACCACGCCACGCCAGGCCCGCGATCGCCGCGCGCCCCGCGGCGCCCATGGCCGAGGAACGGTCGCCGGTGCCCGGTTGGTCGCGGTCGGTTGTCTCATTTAGTGGCACGACAGGAGTGATCGGCAGGGCAGTTCGGCACAGAGACGACACCCACGACGTCACGAGGAGCACGACAGTTCCAAAATCCAATAGGTGGGCTGGGCGCTCAGATTGGGCCTTGGGGCTGGGAAAGGCTACCAAGCCCATTGGACTACATGTATGAGGATGATTGAGTGGAAAAAAGGGGACCCCTTTGAAGCCTCTGTCTTCCAAAATTATAGCAGCAAAACCATTTAAATTATCTTCTAAAAAAACCCATTTAAAATTATCTCCTTGGTCCTGGTTTCAAGTGAGTTTCAAGGTGGTGCCAAGTCGAGAGGGTTCCGTGTGAAGACGGTTAGTCTGAGTTTGTGGCCGAGCCTAAACTCCACGATCTATACTCTGGGCCGGGTCCGGTATACAAGTCATGATGTCATTTGACATCAATGAGTTTGTAGATACATCAAGTAATTATATAGAAAAATCAATAAGTAACACTTATAAATAAGTAATAATAATAATCTATGTTCTAAGTAGGAGTAATATCAATGATTTTTTTTTTCTAGATCTGCCCTGTGCATACTCAAAGTCGATGCTCCAGGCATATTCTCCCTCTTTTACACATGAACTTGACTATGTGCTATTTATTGCATGTTTATTATCCATCGTGTGATCATGACCTAGTAAATTTAGTTGTATAGGCTTTCATCATTTTTTTTTTGGTTCTCAATCGTTCCTTCTTAAAATGGAATTTTACTTAGTAAAATTCAAGTACATGACAAGGGCATCACCATCACTACTTGCGAGCTGTACGAGTTGATTGATTAATGAACGTGTAGAGGAGTAATAAATAGCCAAAAAAATTTGGCCTAACACTAATAGGATTGCACACTACTAGAAACACCTGTTTTGCCGAGTGTTCCAATGCATGCTAGTTCTAGTGGTTCCAATGCATGCTTTGAAGTTTATTTAACTCACAAAGCATCGTTGGCACGTTGCCGAGCACCACCGGCCATTGTATAATAATAACTTTTTTTTTTTTGCCACAAGTTAATAACGAGCTAGGCAATACAAAGTCCAAACCTCAGTTCAGAGTATTCAGATATATGCATATCTTTATACATTTGTAAGATATCAACAATCATTCAAGCCTATTGCATAACATGCCCATACAAAAATAATAAAAGAAACCTTCTGTGGTGGTATTCGTTACTATTCTGCCACAACATCGTATTTGTTAGAAAAAATGTTCTGGTGATATGTATTGACAGTTGCAAATGAAATGATCTTTTTCTCTCACACATTGTTTGTGCGAAAGTGTCGATCTGATTTAACACCGGCATTTCTTTACTCACACACAGGGCTACACCAAAACCTATAAAATCTTAACTATAGTTTTAAATTTATCAGGCGACAAAGTGACATTGCTATCTTGTCTATCTAATTATTAATTAGCTGATCAGTCAGTGATAGACAATGATAGTTGGATTTCAGAGACATGTGAGATGTTTAGATTGCACTATTTTTCACCTTCTTTGGCAGAAGGATGATAAAGTTTTGTACATTTTTTCCATCACACTTCGTGGATACTTATAATAAGGGCAATCTCGCCAAACTTTTGTTTTGTAGTCGGAATGTAGGTAGATAAATGATTTGAGCTATATATATTTAAGTATTAGATTCTAACAAGTCATTTACAATATGTTGGACTATTTTTTCTTTTAAGAAAATCTTCTTATTAATCACAATGTCCGAGGCTCTATTACCCCGTAGGCCGTGGGTCGAGTTTTTTTTATATTCATACCATTTTGGTCCAAACGATATTTTTTTCTCTAAAATCCTTAGACTCTGATAATAATCCTATGCTTATAAAGTCATGAATAAATGCTGCAAGTACAAATTGTTAATCATACATGTAAATCGTTTTATATATTTATGAGCTCCTTATATAGGTGATTTTAACTTTTAAGTGTTGTATACTATATCTGAAAAAGAAGTTGAAGATTTTAACTATGCTGATTTATTGTGAGAGAAAAAATAACTATTTTATGGCTAAAAAAATGCTGATGAGCTGTTTAGAAATCGCTGTATATATAATAACATTATATAATAAAACATAAAAAGGAAACAGCCAGTTGAAGCCTGTACAAATTATTATCGTGTGAAGTACTACACATGGCGTGAATGTGACGGCGAAGCTGCAGTCCAGACTTCTTCCCACTCTTCCTCCTCAAATGGACGCAGGGCTTTAAGCCCCCAAAGCCTCGACGCCGAGCACAGCTCCGCCGCCGCCGCCACCGCCCCCTTCTCATCCGCGGTCTCCTCCGCCTGCTGCTTCTCTGTCGATCCAGCGGGGCTTGAGATTCATCACCATCTAGGCGACGACTGGTCCCTACCCGTGTTGGTTAGTAACCCTTGCTCGGATGAGTTCCTTCGTTCAAAGTCAGGATTCGGTAGTGGTGTTCTCAATCAAACCCAAATCGATGTTTTCTCCATTCCGATCCAGTTAGCCGTCCATTTTTGTGCTGCGTGGTATTACCCGGCTAACGCAATCCAATCTATCCGGCCTTGGTTTTGATAGGGTTCATCTTCGTCAGCGCGCAGGATCGGTACTCGTGAGCATCTGAGCAGTTCCCGGTGCCTAATTCAGGCACGGGCGGTGTTGGCTTTTCGATAATTTTGGGGGTTCAGGTGAACCCTCATGACCCAGGTGAAACCCGCCCCTGGGGGAAGGATGCTGACTGTGCTGCGGGTGCACCTCCCGTCGGAGATCCCGATCGTCGGCTGTGAGATCTCGCCGTATGTGCTCCTGCGGCGCCCCGACGGCGGCGTCTTCACGGACGACGTGTCTGAGGCCGCCCCCGTGGATGGGTACTTCATGCGCTACAAGTGGTGAGCAGCCCACCTCGAACCTCTTTTTATCTCGACAGTTACAGTCAGTACGATTTATAGTTAACCAAGCACGGTTTCATCCATTCGAGCTGCTACTGGACGCAACCTGCTTCATTTTTAATTGTTTCACCATTTCAATACTTTGTGTCCAGAATAAGCGAGTTATTAGTAATTTTAAGCACATATCACATTCTGGTTTGTTGAAGTGTTCGTTTTATTTTGTTCGTGTGATACTATGACACTGAATATTACTGTAATACAGTCTGCTCAGAAGATGCTACAGGCTATGATACATCGCTAGTTTGAATACTCAATTGGGCTCTTGTCAGACAAATATGATATCTACCAAATCATGAGTTGGATCATAGTTTTTGACTGGCTTAGTAAGTTTTCTGATCCAGCATAATCTACTGGAACAGTGTAGTCATTCAGAGTACTGCAAAATGACTGGTAGATATATGAATAGTTGGCTGCTTAAGGCTCACTTTCTAGTTGCTAAGTTTTCACAATGCATTAAGGGCAAGCAAATTGTCTTACAGTATGGCATAGGATGGCTGAATATTGTCTAGAAATGGATATAGCTTCTGAAAATGTTATGAAACAACTGGTATAGAGTGTCAGTTTTCAACTTTTTTAGACAAGAATACTCATGAAATCCTTAATATTGATTTTCCTTTCTTGAAGGTACCGCATACAAAGTGATCGTAGAGCCGCTATCTGCAGTGTACACCCAACAGAACAAGCAACACTTCAGTGCATAGGGTGTCTGAAGTCAAAAATACCTGTTGCTAAGAGCTACCATTGTTCTGCTAAGTGCTTCTCTGATGCTTGGCAACACCACAGGGTTTTGCACGAGCGTGCTATAAGTGCTTTAAATGAAAACGGAACTGAAGATGATGAGTTATTTGGCAGATTTGGTAGTGGCAGTTCGAGCTCAGGGATTATTAGTGCTCCGTTGTCTGGTTCAACATCAAATCTTTCACAGAGCTCAGGTGTTAACAATGGACCTACACCTGTGTATCCAACAGGAACTGAGAAGAGTTCTGGTGAAACTTGGTTTGAAGTGGGATGCTCACGAACATATACAGCAACTACTGATGATATCGGGCATGTACTAAGATTTGAATGTATAGTTGTGGATGTGGAAACACGGGGGACTGTGAGAGCTCCTACTTCGGTCATGACATCCCGCGTGATACCAGCACCGACCCCGATACCGCGTCGCTTGATCCCTGTGAATGCAGCTGATGCAATGGGGCACTTTGATTTAGATAGCCGGACTTCTTCTTTTGGGACATTCACTGTGCTTTCCTACAATATTCTTGCTGATACATATGCAACAAGTGATACATACAGCTATTGTCCAACTTGGGCACTTACATGGGCTTATAGAAGGCAGAATTTGTTGCGTGAAATTATTGGTTACCATGCTGATATTATCTGCCTTCAGGAGGTATGAATGCCATTGTTTTTCATGTTTGAAGTTTAAGGTTCTGATCTACTTCTTTAATTCTTAATAAATGGCACTTATTATGTTCAGCATGATGAGTTTAAGAAACTATTATTGATGTTTTGTTCGTGTCAATCTGTGATATCTTGACATTGCTCAAATGCTTCATGATACCATCCTTTAGTCTTCCTTCTGTTAATTCTGAGTAACTATATTGTAGTTGTAGCAATAATGTTAATGTGCCTTCTTAATTGGCCCGTGGAAGGATAGTTTCCCAGAACTTTTCGGTCGAGTGAGAAGTACTACTGTAACATTCTGCCTACCTTCTTGATTCTTTAAATTGTTTGATTGTTGTTACTTGATTGTGCTGCATCCTCCTTTAAACTCATGAAGCATATAACATAAGTGACACCTGAAATTATTCCCTTTGTCATATGATCATGTGATCCATGTTTCAGAGAGGAAATAGTCAATTTTTTTTGTAAGAATTAGCATAAAAGAAAAACCATGCCATTTCTATGTATCTAAAGGTGATCTATATGTTACTATTTGCAGGTACAAAGTAATCACTTTGAAGAATTTTTTTCACCGGAGCTTGATAAACATGGGTATCAAGCTCTTTATAAGAAAAGGACAACAGAGGTTTGTCTGGTTCTTTACTGCTTGCTGTAAAACCTTGGTACGGTGTAGTGCGTAATTTGGAATATTGCTGTATCAGGTGTACACAGGAAGTCCTCAAGCAATTGATGGTTGCGCTACTTTCTTCCGACGGGACAGATTTTCGCATGTCAAAAAATACGAGGTCGGTGCCTTTAGTTTTCCTGTAGTGTTTGAGAGTTGACTTGAGATTATCAGCATGTAATACTTTCTGATTTTGTTATATGCAGGTCGAGTTTAATAAGGCTGCACAGTCTTTAACTGATGCAATTATTCCTCCCACTCAAAAAAAGTTAGCTCTAAATCGTTTGGTTAAGGTACAACCAATTTGGAAACTACAAATATACCATACGTGCTACATGGTCGGTCATTACCTTACATCTATTACGCTCTTTATCTGCCATGCAGGATAATATTGCACTAATTGCAGTTCTAGAAGCTAAATTTGGTAACCATGGGACTGAAAATCCTAGTAAAAGACAACTTCTTTGTGTGGTAAGTGCTTCCTTACTATCACATATTAGCACCACTCAAACCATCTCTGTGCTGCTTTTAAGATAATCAAAATCACTGAAAACCCTGTGGCTAGAATAAGGATGTCATTTTATACAACCTTTTCAGGCCCGGTTAATGAACACTAGAGCACCAAGATCATTCTCTCATGGTTAGAAAAGTAAAATAAAACACCGGACCGTCAATGTTGTTTTTATTTAACTCAGTTGTGGTGCTCTTGTTTTGTCTGGGATGTGGGATCTATTTGCATGTTATCTCCGTTCATAATAATCCATGGAAATTCTGAGTATCATTAGATAATAGATACTACTAGTTATTTGATAACTTTTAGTTTTGAGTTCTTTAGATTTTGTTGTTATTTTTGTGTTGTGAGTAGTTGATGGTATCTTTACCAGTGAGTATGCTTTCTTTTTTCTCATCAAGGAGAACCATGAGCTCTCCTGCCACATAAATTTGGCACTTCCATTGTTCTTTTATCACTGGTTCATTTGGAATTTAGTGTGGTTAGGCCAATGCTCATTGACCATAATTTTCTTGCCATCCTTTCAATAAACTACCCTTAGGTGTGGGATTCTTAGAATGAATATAAATGACATGGTTTTGCTAGATCCATGCAATGATCAAGCCAGACTGAACTGCTTTGCTACTTGCTAGACATGGGATAGCGGTAATAGTTAGGGGAATAAATAAGATATTGGAACACAGGTAAACTGCTCATCTGGTCCTCTACGCTTTTTAGTCTGGAACGTGGTCAACCATGTTTTTACCTGGCAAAAGTGACAAGAAAACCAAGGTCCTCAGTGGACACTTAAAAAAAAGGGGAAGTGCAAGACTTTCAGTTCTAGACATAGGGTCTGCTTGGTTCCATGGCTCCTCACTGTGATGCCTGAATGAGAGAGGATAGTGAGCCGGTTCACGCGTTTGGTTCTCCTAGCTCATTGCATAGTATACTGTGTGAGCAAGATTTCCCTTGCTTGACAGGGAGAGCGAATTCAGCTCACTCGTCCCAGCGAGTTCCACGTTGACTGCAGCACAGCAGCCAAGGCGAGGCAAGAGGCAAGGCCCTTGCGCAGAACCAAGCAGGCCCATAATGTTCAGTTTGGGTATGGAAAGCAGAGCTGTTTTGACTAGATCATTCCAAGTGTCCCTCTAATTCTTTTTCGTCAGGCTTTTGAATATATCAATTGATCTTGTTCTATTGTGTGGGTCTCTTGTACCACCTATGATGGTATTTACTTGTTGTATCGGACATAAATATGATCTCTGGTCAAAGTATGTGCTAGCGAAATTCAACATTTTTGTACAGTAGAGAAGTAACTTTGATGGTGGTCTATTAGTACCAATTTTTATGCGATAGCTAAATACTTCTATGGGTAATAGTCGTCAAAGTTTCTAAAGTTTGTCTATGCTGTAGGAGGCATCTGTTTTAGACTGGAGATAGTAATATGTTATATCTTGTGGATCTAATTTGTTTCTTGATTTTTTTTGCAGGCTAATACACATATAAATATCCACCATGAACTTAAAGATGTGAAGCTATGGCAGGTTCAAATAATTCCCCCTCCCTCCTATATAATTTCATAACATTTTATAATTTCTTTAACTGATGAATCTCATGGCTTGCAAACTCTTGCAGATTCATACCCTTCTAAAAGGGTTGGAAAAAATAGCTGTCAGTGCAGATATTCCAATGCTGGTCTGTGGAGATTTTAATTCAACTCCTGGAAGGTTTGTTAGATATCAGCAGGCCTTCTTTGTTTGTGTTAGAGACTTATTGTCTTTCAATTTGAATACTTCTACCGAATGGTAAACAATCATTTGGTTCATGTAGCACGTCACATGGGCTTCTTGCAAGGGGCAAAGTTGATCATTTGCATCCAGATCTGGCAATAGATCCTCTTGGAATTTTGCGCCCACTAAGCAAGCTGACACACCAGCTTCCTCTGGTACGTTTAATCTATCTTGGATCTTACCTTTTGGTTTCCTTTTTTTTTATTCTTGTTGTGCCTCTTAATAAAGAATTTGCTTGTTCATAGGTCAGCGCATACTCGTCATTTGTGAGTATGGCTGGTGTTGGCTATGATTTGGATCACCAGCGAAGGAGGATGGACCCTGGGACAAATGAGCCATTGTTTACAAATTGCACGAGGGATTTTACTGGTACCATAGATTACATATTTTACACAGGTTAGTGCTTAAATTCTTGGACTGGTTCAAGCGCTTGCTCTCTTCCCCCCTCCCCCTCCTCTTTACTTTAGCTATCTCTGTTGACCTGGAATAAGTAGATATTGTCTTTTACAATGTGCTCTACTATTTCAGCGGATTCATTGACTGTGGAGTCATTATTGGAACTGTTGGATGAGGATAGCTTGAGAAAAGACACGGCTCTTCCTTCTCCTGAATGGTCATCGGATCATATAGCGCTCCTAGCAGAATTCCGGTGCAAGCTTAGAGTTAGAAGATAGTACTTTAGGTATGGGCAGAATATTACTATTACTCATTCAGTACTGCCTTTGATTTTACTTTTTTTTTTTCGTGTTTACTTTCTTTGTAGTTATAGTAAGATCTGCCTCTTATATTTTTAAGTTGTATGCTTGATTCTGGAACTCACTGAATGCATGATCTGCTAGAAATTGTGCTAGTATATGTGGTCTTGTCTGGACCCTGCATGATATTCCTGTCCTCTGTGGTTTTTATATGTTTAAATCTGTAATTCTACTCTTGATGTGCCGATGTTGCCCATTACCATCTATATCTCATATCATATCCATTCATGTTCACTAGGTGGTGCTGTAGGGGAGGGATTCTCTACAATCCCTTGAGAATGTACCCTCGTGAAGCCAGGAACAAGAAGCCTAAGGGAAAGAGGCTTGTGATGTTCCTCACCCTTTTACATTTCCGCCCGGATGTTTTTAGTGGCACTAGTTGGAATGTGATTTCCTATAGAAGATATATTATCAATGCAAAGAGAAATAATTTAATAGATTTGTATGTCATTTTTAGTTTTCCAGCCTCACATTCTCACCCCCTGACCTTCAATGTGAGTTTGTTGTCCACATTTTTGTTTCCTACCATGAATGTACTCTAGTTCTTACAAACTGGAAATGACCCCTTCCATTGTGTATGTATGTCTCTTGAGCGGGGATCAGCTTTGGCTAGTTTTTTGTGTTGAAGATGCTTAGTTGAAAAGTGATGTTGGGTTATCTTATCATGAAGGTGAAGGATATGGAACAATATCTGGTGCGGCTGTCGCAAAAAAAAAAAAAAAAGAGCTTCACATTGGAGAAGCTATACTGAATGAAAACAGTGAAATTTGATGTCTCTTTTGCAATGGTTTACTTGGTTTCTGAAACGCCCATCTCAATCAATCATCATTATTTTTATATATCGATTCTTGAACTTGCTGTACATGTTATTTATTTTGTTTCATCTAGTTTTAGCTTATTTTCAGCAATATAATAGTATTTTTTTCTCTCACAACAATTTATTCGTAGAATTCAGCCTCAGCCAAAATCAACCCTCTCGATTAGTGTGAAGGCAAGAACATGTTGAACTTGCTGGTGGGACAATTTAGCCTGGCATGCTGGGCAAATGGCTGTGTGAAAATCGATTGGAAAAACTAGCAATGCAAGTGGCGGCAGTCTTTTTTATGTCACATGCTGTGCTGGCAGCATCTTGACGACACTCCCTGCCTACAGTAACAGTAACAGCAGGTTGCCTGTTGCCATGTTCACTATGCTGCCTACAATTCATTGCCGCTGGTATCCCTGGTACGTCAAAGTTAAAGCCGCATTAGATGGCTTGCCTCTCTACTCTACTCCTACGCTGGAGGCTGGTCCTGTCCGTGCACAGCCAGATCGTATCTGATGAATTCTGAAGGAGTAGCAGCCATGAGAAACATGACAACTTCTGATGCAGTACCCTGCTGGTAATCTCACTCATGCTATCCCCTTATACTCCTTCCTTCCTTCAGTCCTTCATTCCTTCCTTCCTGTGAAGGATTAGTTGAAGGGTGGAATGTTTTTATTTTGCTTTGAATCTTTTGCCATGCCAACTCGTCCAAGAGTCCTTGAATACAATGGCCAAGGAAGAAGAAAAAAAGTTGGCAAAGGCCCTGTTTAGATTCACTGCAAATTGCAATTGCAACTAATTACATTAACGTCGCGGCACATGCATGGAGCATTAAATGTAGACGAAATATTTGCATGTTTGTACTTTTTACATGTACATCACGAGACAAATTTTTTGAGCCTACTTGGGTCATAATTGGGCAAAAGTTGTCAAATACAAACGAACGTGTTACAGTGCAGAATTGTAACTGCAACTGGGCCTATGGCACATGGAGTTTCAGGCTTTCCACCAGAGCTGCTCGAGTACTGCCGCCTGCGACAGTCCCCGGTCCCCACGGCGAGGCGGAGCATGAATGCTCGAGTTACTGGGGCCATCATAGGCTCATAGCCAAGAATCAAAGCCGGCCCGGACCAGCAAGCATCGCTCGCTACACCATGCTCCCCGTCCGCGTCCATCAACACGAGGGCGAATGGCGAATTGGCAACGGATCCGAGTGGATTCTCGTGGTCGTGGGCATCCATCCATCCATCCATGGCGGCTTTGGCATCGCCGTTCACGTGTGGAACGTCGTCATGGCCGGCACTTTTTTTTTTTAGACTGTCATGGCCGGCACTTGGATCAACAAGACAACGCCACTGTGAGCTGGGCTCATGAATTCCACCGGAGCAGTCAGCACTCAGCAGTGACCACAGCACTCCAGGACGTAGTAGTCCGTTGTATGTCCGGACAGACAGACAGCTGGGCCCTCCTCCGTTCCCGTTCCCGGCAGGCCATGAAACAGTGTGCCACTACGAACCCGCCTGTCCATACCAACCAGCACGACACCGAGCAGTAACGCGGCCACGCCACGTCTTTCGGCTTCTCTTGTGCACTTGCCACTAGCACTGCAACGTCTCGACTCGACTCGTCCTGATGCTATAATAACTGCCCCTCACCAAACCTCGCAGCCAGCGGCGGCTCAGCTCACACTCTCACTCACACACTTGAACCGCAAGAGAAGGAGAACAGAACAAACGCGGTCGTCGATCGATCGATGGCGCGGTGGGCGGCGGTGCTGGCGCTGGCGGCGGCCATCGCCATGGCGTCCGGCGACATGAGCGCGGACAAGAACGAGTGCGCGGACCAGCTGGTGGGGCTGGCGCCGTGCCTGCAGTACGTGCAGGGGCAGGCCCGGGCGCCGCCGCCGGACTGCTGCGGCGGCCTGCGGCAGGTGCTCGGGAAGAGCCCCAAGTGCCTGTGCGTGCTCGTCAAGGACAAGGACGACCCCGGCCTCGGCATCAAGATCAACGCCACCCTCGCGCTCGCGCTCCCCAACGCCTGCGGCGCCACCCGCGCCAACGTCTCCCACTGCGCGCGTACGTCACTCTCTTCTTTGTTCTTCTTCTTCTAGCCTTCAGCCAGTGCTATGCTAGTCATCATTGTGGAAATGGCATGATAATGTCAGCTTTAGCAAGGGGTTTATAGCTGGCCGGCCCATGGAATGGAACTGCACCAACTGCATTTTCAGTTCTCGTTGTGGAAATCATATCACATGATGTCAGTTGCAGAAACGCAACTTTGGCCGCCGGCCTTTTCCTCACAAGGCCCTGGCCCTGGCCCTGTTCTCCTATCTGAAAAGAAGCGCTGCTGATTTGTTCTAAGAGGAAACACTCTTTTATGTCTGAAAAGACGCCAAATCATGGGTGCACTGCACCGCGGTGGTAAATAGTTACAGCATCTAAAATGTGCCTGAATTTTTTTGCTGCAGAGCTCCTGCATATTCCTCTGGGCTCCAAAGACGCCGCCATCTTCAGCCCCGGCGGCGACAAGGGCTCCACCGCCGCTCCAGGTGAGCCTCCCTCTCCCCCATTGCCTCTATGCCTTGCTCTTCATCATTCCTTTGACGTTTTCTTTTCGAGAAAGTAGAACAAAAAGAGAGATCCTTTTGCTATGATTATACATATTTTGAGCATGAAGCACTTCAGTTCGTGATGACCACTAAAAATAAAAAGAGAGAGTGCCCACTACTCAGTAGATGTAGTGATTTTGTCACACGAATTAAGACGAAACTTCTTCCAATTTAGCCGGCCGATTTTTTACTGATGCAAAGCACTACACTCGATTGAGAGATCTGAGACCTTTCTCTGGTTCGTCTTTGCAGCCAAGGAAAATTCGACGGCGACGACCGACTCCCGCTCGCTGCAGGCGACCAACGGAGGCCGCGTCTCCTCGTCGGCGGCGACCGCCGGTGCTGCACTGACGGTGCTGCTCGCCGGCTACCTTCTCCTGCTCGTGCCAGAGCTGTCCGTCGCCTAGCTCATTCTAGACCTCTGTCAAGTTGTGCCACCAAAAAAAGGTTACCAGAAGAATGCCATGTGTTGTTATGTTGTTCTAGGACGTGACGTGTCAGACAATTTGCTGCTGGTGATGGTGTTGTAGTAGTTGTACCGTGTTTCATGTTATGCTATGGGTAGGAGATGTTATGGCATGTGTTGTGTTAAGCTAAGCTAAGACAATGGGGCAAGGGTATTGGGGCTATAGCTTCAATATGAGTAGTGCACTGTTCCAGTACCTTACTACCTGTCACCTGGTTGCTGATCCTTCTTGGTACTGTTTTCTGATTTCTGTGAACATGTGACGCGTTTGATCAGTCAATAACTTCTCACTCCTGGTTTGTCCAATCAGCTCTGGACTGGTCATTTAGTAATGGATGTCGGATTGTCGATTGGTGAAAACACAGTTTTTTTCCTAGAAGCAAATGGTCAAAACACAGATGCAACAGGCACTACATTGCGCATGCACGCACAGGAGCAATCGTCGTGGGCCGTAACGGGCCGGTCTTCGGTGCCGGGAAACTGCCATCATGTCGCATCTACTACGCCCTGACACTGGGCTTGGCCCATTATGAACCCAGCACACGAGTTGGCTTTCGATGAGGCCCATCCAGTCGGTCCATCCATTCTCGTCCACGGCGGCCCAGCTCAACTACAAAGTACAAACAACAAGCCAGCGCAGCCCTAGGGTTTCCTTCCTCCTCCAGTGCTCTCCTCGCGCCGCCGCCTCCCCCGCCCCAGTTTGCTTCCCGTGCCCGTGAGCTCGTCGGTCTCCGTCCACGGGAGAAGCGAAAGGTGAGCCTCTTCTATCTCCAGCCCATGCATCCCTGCGATATGCCGGGCTGCAGGTTTTATGCTGCGTCGCGTGTTTATTTATTGAGATGTTGTTATAGTACCAATTTCCCTGTTTGGGAGACTTGATTGCTGTATGAGCGTTCTGAATCGTCTGGCTTTAAGGCGCTGGTGCCATGGCTACTGCGTGATGGATGAGTAGCAGTAGCTCTGATTTTGTTGATTTTGAATGGTGGATGCTGTGCTGTGTGACCAGGAATCTGGTGTGGTTGTTTGGGTTATTGATTATTGATGTCATCTATAGAGGCTTTGTGATAGGACTTTGAAGGGTCTACTAGGTTTAGATGTGGTCCGTGAATGAAGCTGATCTGTAGGTTTGTCTAGTGAAGCATCGAGCATCGTGAAGGGCACATTTGATATTTCTTAGCGCAATACCCTCAGGAATCATGGATTTTTCAGTGTTCGTTGTCCAATTAAACATGGATGTTTTGTTAGACAAACAAAACCTGATTTCTGCAATGGTCCGAAGCCTGTTGAATGCAAGGTGGAATCTCGCAACAACAGGCAAGCATTCTTGGAGAACCTATACCAAATGCAAGGTGATGGTAATAGTTTTGACATGTGCCATAGCAAGAATCTGTGAACTTCACTTCTCTTTCATACTGCAAAGGCAATCTGCTGGACACCAAATGGAGCGTGTTCTATCCCTAGTTTGTTTTTTGTTTGTGTAATGTTGTTAATTTGTTTGCCAGTTCCTACTTCAAAGCTGTGATTTTTGAGAAAACCATGGTATACTTTATGTTTACCTAACTGCAGTTTGAATCAACTTTGAGATCAAAGGATCTGATTCACTTTGATGACTGACAAATGCTTTCTACAATTGCAGCATGGACACCCAGGTGAAGCTTGCTGTTGTGGTGAAGGTGATGGGCAGGACCGGCTCGAGAGGTCAGGTTACCCAGGTCAGGGTGAAGTTCTTGGATGACCAGAACCGTCTCATCATGAGGAACGTCAAGGGCCCGGTTCGCGAGGGTGACATTCTTACACTGCTCGAGTCTGAGAGGGAGGCTAGGAGGCTGCGTTGAGGCAGATCGGTCTTTGTAGTTTTTGTGTGGAGTTGGGTGTCATCGAATGTGCCATGTTTGTCGAACTTTGATGTGACGCTGCAAACACCTGCCTTATATGATTATTAGTAAGCCTGGTGATAATATTGCTGTTTGGTTTTATCATCCGGGTTGAAGTTAACTTATTTTGTGACGTGGAGATCCTGGTATATTAGCTCAACTGATGCATGCATTTAAATACTAGCTGAATCTTGAGGTTTGATTCTGCTTGGTAGTATGGTCATGTGGTTTTGCCGTAGAGGTGGTCGCTATCTTAATCCCGATATTTGCTTGATGAACACTCTTGATCTTGTTTGAGCTGTTCGTTTGTCTGAAGTGAAGCGTTGATTTTAGGTGATGCTGATTTGTTGTGAGAGAAAAAACACTATTTTATGGATGAAAAGAAGGCAAAATCAGGACAATCGAACAGTTCTGATGACAGATTTTATATAGTTAAATCTGTCTTTTATCTCTTTCTTTTCTATCGTTGTGGTCTACCCCGGAGACAGGGTTCGCTAGTTGCCTAGTTTGGGATGTCTTCTGCTCTCTGGCCTCTCTTCTGCTAAACTAAACACATGTATTTTCGTTTATCTGAAATGAAAATAGGGCTTGCCTCGTTTGGAAGATAAACAATAGCAAAAGTCTTCTATATATTTGTAGTGGATGTTGCTGCTAGCTGATTATAGAGTGTAATATGCTCAACAAATGTTAGTAATCCCGGCTTAAGTGTCCGGTTTCTGCCCTTGCTTTTCTGCAGGAGAAAAACTTCGCCCCTGCTTGTCCATATGATTCTGACCCGCTAGACAATTCTCTGGTTCCGGTTCCGCCTCGTCACGGCTTCTTCAAGCCTCATGGGTCATGGCGAAGCGGCTTGACACCAGACACGTTGACGTGCCCGAGCTCTAGGCCGCACCGTGTTGCAGCCGCGGCGCAGGTGTCACGAGGCCCCCGGGCGTTGACGGTGCGCCGCACGGGCTCTGCCGGGGAGTGGTGCCGAGCCTGGGCGGCCCGGCGCCGCCGCGCGGCGACAGGCTGACCTGCTCCAGCGACCGGGACTGCAGCTCCGGCGGGTAGTCCCGGACGCACCCGATCCGGGGCCCGGCGCCGGTGGTCCAGCGGAACGAGAGCTGGTTCCCGAGCTGGTACGAGTGCATGCTCATCTTGGAGTTGATGCGGTGCAGGATCTTCTCCTGCGGCACCACCACCACCTCCTCCTCCTCGCCGTCATCGTCGCCCTCGCCGCCGCCGCCCCGGAACAGGTTCTCCTTGCAGAACTCCAGGCAGTCCCCGAACGCGCCCGCGCCCTGCTCCCCGCTGCCCTTGCCCAGCCGGCTCTTGCTCACCGCCAGCCGTGGAGGCCGCTTGCGCTGCAGCCGGCTGCCCGACGAGGACCTCTTCATCGCTGGCGCCGGCGTGCCTGATGATGATGTCGCCGCGCTGGTGCTTGTTTTATCATGGCTCGTGGATGGTGGCGTGGCCTTGTCTTGGTTGGCGCCAGCGGGGTGAGGGTTGGAGTCTTCTGCACTCGCGGGGTTGCTGCTCTCCGTGTGGTTATTAAGCTGGGAGAGGCTACCCCTGTGCCTGAGCCACTCCTCCTCCTCACCTTCTGTTGGGCTCAGCTGTAGGAAAACAGCAGCCAAAATATGTTCTTGTGTCAGGTAAAAAAGAAGGAACAATGTAATAGTTTTTTCTTCCTGGGCTAAGTGTAGCAGTGCAGCGCTCTGATCGATTTGCTTCTTCACCTTGACATTTGTAAGATCCACGTTATTGTTCTTCAGATAGTTCATGAACTCACGAAAGTTCGCCTCCGTGGGGCGGTAGTGCCCACTGTGTGGCCAGACAGCCTGAAAGATGCTAAACTGAATTAGATGAGTGATGTACAAGTAACACACAATTATGAGGTCGTAGTGAAGTGTTGGATCTATATATGCACCCTTAGAATCCCATTCTCAACGACCAGTCTGCCAGCAGCAGATGTGGCTCCACCGGCAAGAAAGCTGGAGTGCTGAAATGTGCCCTTGCTCTTCTGCAACAATGTGATTGTTATACTTCATCTGTTAGCGCTTAGAGGTCAGTCATCTTCATGGTTCAGGTTCTTCTCTACTGCCTGCTTATGGTTTCAAGGTGATGTGGCTGGACTTGGACATACCGTACCGATGTATAGAGCTCTGATTGTGCTCAGCACAAAGATCCATTTTGCATCCCTGGGACCTTCGGATGTGTCGACGATTTTGTGGCTCAGCTTGTACATCATCTTTCCATCCTCAATCACGACCTCATAGGACTCCCTTTCTTTCTGCACAAAGTAGCAAATCATCTACGGTTCAGATATGCTGAAGCCTTTTCTGCTCTGAGATTTCGTATTCATTGCTGCGAGGGTTGAAGCACTAACCGGGCCAAGATACCTGATGCATTGCTGCAGCAGCTTCCATCTTGGACAGTGCTCATCAATATTAACCTCCTTTCCTTCACCTATATCCAACCTATTGAAACGTGATTTCAGAGAACTTTGAACTTCTCTTCTTCAGCTGGTTGGGAGATAACTTTAAAAGTTTCACGTGAACTATACCAGTAAAAGAAAGGCTGTTTGCTCTCACAGTGTAGCCAGTATTGGTAGTAGTAGTGGAGGTTGTGACCATACCGATGTCGAGGATCAATCTGCCCACGAAACATGAATGTTCTGTGATGTTCTTTCATCAATCAGTTAGTATTTGAAAGAAATTGTTTTCATGCGTACTGCTTCAAGCCAGTGTTGCAGCGCGAGCTTCTGAGCCTTTTCGTCCTTGGAAAGACCTTTTCCCAACTGAAGCAAAAAAAAAAAAAAAAAAACCGCCAGATACGAATTCAGTATTCATTCATACTAGAACAAAGATATGACAACAATCCTGTTGAGCGCATCAACTTCAGATCAACAATGGGCTGTTGGCACATTAATAGAAAAAAAATGCCAGACCAAATTAAACAGTAACAGCAATATTATCAAAATAATTAATGCCCCCAAAAGGATCACAATAATGCCAAGAACCAGTATAGTAGGACCATAATGCAAAACTACGCTATAAATTTGTTTCATAAAAAAAAACTATGCTATGAACCTCCAAGCTCAAAATAATGGTTAAGTGGCATAATTAATGAGTAAATATGTGAATTACTGAATTTACCTTGGCAGCTCTCATTCTGGCACGAGACCACCTCGAGAGGGCCGACTCAGGCTTCTGTACGTCGAAAAATGACACTGAACTGCGCTTGAGCAATGCAAAATCAAGTAGTCTCCACCTGGATTTAGCATACAATTCACGAACTTCAGTAACGTTGCCCCAATGTCAGAATCGCAATGTATCATGTCTGAAAATGCATGATTAACACAAGGAATTTTACCAGCGTTGTTCAACAAGAACAGCACAATCAGCAAGCTGCCGCCTTGTCCTGAAGCTCTTGTATACCTTCTGCACTCTTATTGCTGCAGCCTGGTGCACTGGGCTGACCATCCCAATTACTGGAGAATTTGGTGGTAGGTTCTCAGTGGACCTATATCTTGGCAGGATGATAGGCTTGTAGTTGTAACTCTTCTTTGCAGGTTTAGGACTCACCAATGATAGTGTTGTTTCAACTTGAAATGGATCACCCTCCCTTTTTTCAAAGCTTAAATAGCCTCTCACGATGAGCCTCTTGGAGGTCAACGCATCCAGCAATGCAGGTGGCGATTCAAGTGTCTCAAGTGTGCTCAGATTATCAAAGCTTAGAGACCGCACAAAGAGCCTATCCATACCATCATCATCATCATCCTCAGGCAGGTAGTCATCTGGTGATATGAGATTGACAGCCCCATTTTCCTGATTAAATTAAACTGTAATATGTGACAGTTTTCTTTGTTCACCCGTTTGCCTAGTGTTTTCTCTGATATGTCTTGCTGCTTTTGTTCCTCATCTGAATCTCTTCAGGAGTTCTTTATAAGTGCGTTGACACCCTTTGCCAAGCAGGAAAATCAAATCAATGGATATAAAATGTAGGACCTTTGAATTGGAAAGCACATTAGAAACAGATTCACGAATTTCCTTAACTATTCGCAATTTTATCAAGGCATGTCAATTATAATTGAAAAGCACCGTGTATATCTCTTGTGATAAAATGCATTCAGCGAGATGCAAAGAAAGTTCGTTGCAATTAAAATAAAATAAAACAAAAGTAGAGGGGAAGAAAGAAGAAACCAAGAAATCTGTGCATTAGTGTTCCGGAGAAAAGAGAAGGCCAATAAGTGAAAATCGAACAACAGTGAGCTTTATCTCTACCTTTAAGTCTCGCGCCATCCATCCAATCGGACCTCTTGACAAGAGGTCTGCCAGGCTGAAACATGAAAAGAACAGCAAATTTGCAGGGCAAATGGGATCAGATTTAGGAACCAAGCATAACTGGTGAGTGGTTAATGACCACACAAGAGCGCCAAGTGGAAAAAACACGGGAATGGTGTCTTCGCCCCAAAAATAACAAATCAAGGTTTGAGGTGCCTGAATGTTCTCAGCCATTCAGGGGGAAAAAGGGAAGACGGTATACTATTTAGTGTTGTTAAAATTAGACAGTACTTCACGGCATGTGTACAACTAGAAGCGTAGAACTGATATTTCCTGGTGACAATAACCACAGGAAGAACAATAATAGTAGGCTAGTAGCATCTGTTGCTAACTTGCTACTGCTAAGCATTTCCCTTGGCACTTGATGGCCAGCACAAGAATAGTTCCAAGACGTCGAAATGAAACGAGCTATACCGCATTGACACAGCAAAATTATATTAGCAAGGTGTTTACCTCATGGGCATTCCACCGAACACCCCACATGCGGTAGCAGCATTACCTGGCATCCATGCTTCCGAGATTCCGACGGCTTACAGCTCAGGTGACTGCGCTGCGTACGGAGATCGGGTCACATTTTGAACATTAGACGAGACTCCATGCCTTCTTCTTGAGTCATCTTCTCCGCCCTCCTGCACTTCGCAAAGCATCATCATGATCCTGAAAGAGCATGGTACTCCCTCCTTTTTCTGTTTTCCCTCGCAGCTTCGTTGAGGAATATAGCACACAAGCTTCATCCGTCCCGTGAAGCTGTAATCGTGTGCCCACCGCTGCGCCCGTGCATGAATCACGCCATCACGGCTAGCTATCCCGCACACCGCACACCATGCCTACCCGGTGGTTAACCCAAGTTAGCATATTGCATAGTTTCCGGGTCCGGTGACCGGTGGCCATTCCGGGGAGGAGGACTTGTTTAACTGCAGTACTGCACTACAATCCACCCATGAGTTAATTTTCACCTAAAAACATTTTCCACGGTCTATTTTATCGCCGAACCACGCCATGGCCCATGAGGCCATGACTTGAATTTTCATCCTCAAACATCAAAACCAGACATCTTAGTTTCTGGATTCTAAAAGACGATCAAAATACCTCTTAGCCCTGAATTGAAGTGATCTTGAAGGCACCGGCACGTTTGTCCTTTTTAGCTAATATATAAAAATATGGCAAATACTTGATAATATGGTTTTTAAACCATGAAAAATATCTCAGGTTCTAAAAATTTCAAAAAAAAAACCCTAAAATAGACTTGTGCACGACAAACCCAACTAAAGTATGTAGAGATTATAAAAAACACTCTATAAGCTTAAAGTGGATTTAGATTTAGGAACATAGGGAAAATGCTCAAAAAACTCTCACAATAAATCAATGTGTAAACGAATTTTAGAAACTTCCCACCACAAGAATATGAGATGCAACTAGCATGCATGCATTCTTGTTGGTGGTGTCTTATGTTCATGTTGTGAAAAGTTTTCAAAACGTACAACATTTTTGGGAAATTTCTACATATCTTTGGATATCTTTCCTATTTTCCTATAGCTAAATCTATTTCGAAACTTATAGAGACATTTTCATGAGAACTAAATTTTAATTTGGATTTTTTTCATATATAATACATCTCTCGGGTTTCTATTAGAGTTTTTAGAAGCTTGGAGACATTTTCATAGTTAAAAAAATCTTATCAAGTATTTACCAAAGTTAAAAAAAGATGAAACCGCCCTCGAAACGGTCTCAAATCAGAATAGAGAGGTAATATGAATGCATTTGACAGTCTAGGAGATATAATGTCTAGTTTGGAAATTCAAATAAGAAAATTAACTACCGTCATAAGGCTGGACATTTTTTTTTTCTTTTGGATCTTACTGGGCTTGGACCTAAATAAAATGGGACAAATACTGATGTTCTCCGTCTGACCACATGATCGCACAAAACGCCGGATAGTGGCTCTCCCGCTTGAGCGTTTCCGTTGCAGTCCTGGTGAACTCTGAACTCCATCCATGCACAAAAGCCTATCCCTTTCCAGCGCACCACACGCAAATATACAAAAAACAAATGGAACATGATTTGTTCCAGGATCTCTATCAGCTTTGTGCCTGTGATTCTTCCATAGCAATAGGTCGGCAAATGTGATGGCGGTTTCCCCCCTCCAAATCAGATGGCACACGCCTAATTAATTGCTTAAAACGGTGACGACAAGGAATTACACCACCACAATCTAACCAACATATTCTAATAAACAGCTGTCATCATCAGACACTAAAAATTACTAAAGATCATTCTTGTCACAAAGCATAACAAAGATCAGCAGAATGTATCAAATATTTTTTCCCCTCTGAACATACAAGTAAACAACAACAACAACAGATGAGTTAATATCCGGGATTGTTTCCTTGTCAACCTGATCTTCCAGGCAGCTCGATCTAACCTCAAACCTCCAAAATCGGATGCGAACAGGCTCCATGTTCTTAAGTCATAGCCGAACCGACATGGTCTACCCTGTGGTCTTCTCCAGCTTCTGCCAAACAGCGCTCAAGTGTCATCAGTTTGTGATGGACTCGCATTGGAACGAATCGTGTGTCCCGATCGATGTCGCCGCCTCCTAGGAAGTAGGAACAGGCACACCGTGCACATTGTAATTTCGTTATGTCACTTCAGTGGTTGATCAGGGCAGGCAGCAGCAGCTACCGGCGCCATCATTCTGACAGTAACACGGAAACTGATATTCTGCGTCCACTACGAACTTGCTTGGTGCACAATGCAAGTAGCCGAATACACATCGTTGTCATCCATCCATCCTTGTAGTTGTCGTGTAGGAGTAGTAAGTCTGAAGCAGGTTAATTGACTACTGATTTCATGAGACCCTACATTAGGATCTAATCAAATACTTAGAAATACTAATTTTAGTTCATTCTGGGTAGATGAATCTGGTTGCCGGGACAGAAGAGAAAGTTTCTCCCTCTATTATTTCTCCAAACTAACAGACACGGGAAAGCGTTCAGTTTTTGCTGCGAATGTTGACCTGCTATCAGCCTACTCCATCCAACTGTTCAGTGCCAAGAGCCCAAGAACACCAGTCCTGCAATTGAATTGTGCTGTTTGGGCAATGGGCGGCACCTGAGCCCAGCAATAAAGCACGCAACCATTATCTCAGGCCTCTGGAGCGATGGCCCTCTGCTCTGTAAACAGTCAACAGTGCAGTACGTTCCCCTGAATTCGTACACTTGTCATTGCTGGAATTCAGGGAAAAAAATCATCAGGGATTCAGACAGCGGCAGCGGGAATTAAAGCGAGATATGACTCATCAGCGAGGTGGGGAGAGGAAGAGAGGAGGGAGAGACCCCCACGCCGCACAGGATCATTCAATACCCTGCTGAATATGACAGGCAGGTTTTCATCAGTGTTTTCTTGTCTCTGCTTTCTGACAGTGACGAGTGACCGCGGGCAGATTATTTTTGTTCATAAACACGAGTATTTTTTTTTCAGAGCTGAGGAGCTGATCATCATCAGTAAAAAAAAAAAAAAAACGCGGCAAGGAAACCCTTCAAGCGTACTACTCAGCCTGATCCCGTGTTGTTTTCCGTGTGCATTCATACGGGGTACTACCAGAAAAGGCACAAGGAACTTAAGAAAACAAAAACAAAGATCAAACACTTCGAAGGCTTTGGATGGCAGCGTAGCTAGCATTGATGAAGAAGGCAAGCTATGCCGTTGCCGGGCAAGCCAACGAAAGCTCTCGTCTGACCAGTTGGTTGCCGCGTCGCCCTCGCTCCGTCGTTGCAGCGGCCGCCCACATCAAATGCGGTCTCAGCAGAGTGGCAGAGTGCGATCCGATCCCCCCGCGCGCGTGGCTGCGTGCATCTGCGTTTTGCTTGCACGGGTTGCCGAGTCGCCGTCGCGTCCCGCCGCCGTGCAGCCGAAAGCGCCTCGCCATCCATGCTTGCGGCCGCCGGCTAACGGCAACGGCTGCACGCACCGATCGACTGACATGAGGCAAGCAGTGCAGTGCAGTGCAGGTGCGGGCCGTGCGGCCATCCGCATCCAGGTCCCGGGGGCGAGACCCGTGTCCCAGCGGCCACATCAACGGAATCGAATCCCCTTGTCCCCAGAACAGAAATCCCCAGCCCAGCACACGTCGGCGTCAGCCTTAGATCAACCGTGCGCGCTACTCCACCGCGACCGATGGCGAACGAGGCCGCAACTGTTCCTGTGTATTGGCATAGCCTGTTGGCTTGAAGTTTATCAACTAAACTCAACGTTTATTTTCAGCTCCGTTCTCCTTGGAACGTAGCGGAAGAACTTGGGCAGCACAGGCAACTGTTCGGTTCGGTTCTGGTAAGAAATTGGCCACGCAGCACAGTCTCAAAGCAGCGGCAGTGATTCGTCGACGGAACGTAAACGATGCAGGATTAGCTGGCCGACCAGAGTACTAGACTTGGCTGAGAAGCAGGCCGGGGTGAACAACCCAGGCCAAGGGGGGCGGCCGCTGAGCTCACCCACGCACGCCGCCACCAACAACGCCACCACCACCACCACCAGCGCGACGGCGTGAGCGCGCGAGATTTTGACCGCTCCCCAACTTCCCCTGTTTCTGTTTCCTTCCTTCTTGCTTCCCTTGGATTGGACGCTCACTCTCACGCTCCCCCCGGCTCCTCCCCCTGCCTTTCGCGGCACTCCACTCCACACGCGCGCCGGGGCCCGACGCTCCCACTGAGCCGCGGACCCTACCGGTCTCGAGGCCCCACGGGTCAGTCAAGCCTACCGTTAGGCGCCTCGTACGCCCTCGCGTGGCTGCGTCACTCCTGCGTGCGCGTCCGTCCCTAACCTCCTGTCCTTCTCCAGCCCTCCGCTTCGCTTATAACGAGAAGAAGCAACCAACAGCTGCAGCAACAAACACGCGCGGCACGCACGGCAGCCCGACTCGGAAGCTACAGCTGCAGGCAGGCAAGGAGAGCGAGCGAGATGAGATCGAGGGTGGCGCTGGAGCCGCTGGCGGAGGAGCCCGGCGGCGGGGAGGAGGAGGCGGCGCGGCGGCGCTCGGGCCTCCACGCGGCGCTGCACCGCTGGGCGCGGCTCCTCTCCGGGGGCGCGGCGGGGGACGACGCCCGACCCGCCGCCGACCTGCGCGTGCTCCTCTCCGTGCTCGCCTGCCCGCTCTCCCCCGTCCCACTCCTCCCGCGCCTTCCCCGCCACGTACGTGCAACACCTTCGTCCTTCTCCCTCCTCCCGCACCGGCTCACTCTTCTCTAGTGCGTGTACGCTGCCGTTTGCTTTGCTTAGAAATGATGCCCGCCGGGTGCGTGCGTGTCGTGCAGGTCGCCTCGTCGGCGCAGTACATCATCGAGCAGTTCAGGGCCACGACGGGGTGCGGGAAGCTCGAGGCCGACGGCGCCGTCAAGAGCATGTACGCGTCCGGCCGGGTGCGCCTCTCCATGCTACAGGAGCCCGGCGGCGGCGGCGGCGGGCGCGGCCACGACGGCAGCTTCGTGCTGTGGCAGCTCGCGCCCAGCATGTGGCTCGTCGAGATGTCCGTCGCCGGCCAGAGCGTCGCCGCGGGCAGCGACGGCCGCGTCGCCTGGCGCCGCACGCCCTGGCTCGGCGCGCACGCCGCGCGCGGCGGCTCCCGCCCGCTCCGGCGCGCGCTCCAGGTTGGCTGGCACTGGCACGCCCCCCCTCCGCTCTCCCTCCCACTCATCTCTTTGTTTGTTTTTGCATCGTGATGCCATGTTCCTTTTTCTTCCGTTCGCCTTTTTTTTCCCGCCGTCTCGTCGCTTTGCCGATCGCCATGGCATGCCTCGCATGCACTGCGTTACTGCTGCCGCTGCTGCTGCGCCCATGGCAGGCGGGGCCCACTGGCGCCATTGCTAGCTTTCCCTCTGCTTTCGCATGCCAATCCATCGAATAGCCTCCTGCTTTTGCGCACGCCCCCTTTCGCTTTGCAGTCCATGAGAGAGAGAGAGGAAAAAGAAGAAGAGCAGAAGATCCCTTAAACAACTCGATGCGAATGCGAATGTGATGAAGAATCTTTGTTAAGGAAAAGGCTCTTGGATGTACTACATGGCCTCTGCGTAAACAGTTGTTATCTTGGGATCTGCAGCATGCTACACTGTTGATGTCATGATTGTCTCATGGCTCATCTGAGATTACTATACTAGTAATGCAGTAGAGTCCCTAGTCCTAACTGGCTTTGTTTGACCTGGGGAGAAGGCATTAGCTGCAGCAGGTGGTGTGAGATTAGCCTGCCTTTAATTTTGCATCCGTCACATGGTGCTAGAATAAGAATATCTCTGTCTGTGGGCTGCTCTTTTAATAAAGAGCTTCATCAGCCTAGTGTGAGATGTCTGAATGTTTGTTGGTCTCATCACTCTGGGCCTCAGTCCATCATTAAGTCAGATTGGATGCTTTTCTTTACGCTTATCCCGATCAACTTGGCAAGTGGAACCCTTGTAGGTTCATCCTGAGCCTACACTATCAGTACACTATCAGTTGACGAAAATAGTTTTGGCTGAACAACTTGGCAAGGAGAATATACAAGTCCTCCGCCTACGAAACTGCATTACTGTGTCTGTCTTATTTTGGGAATATCATGAACAGTGTTCCTAATCCTCTGAAAGGAAATAAATTCCAGGTTTTGTGCTTTATTTGGTTGGATGGATTAGGACTCTGTAAGGCTGCCAGTAGGTATCTTTCAGCAAAGCTATAGCAGAAGGAAAAATTGGGGGCCGAGGTCATGCTCTGATCCTCAAGATATTCTTCATGCTTGCCGGACCAGATGTTTCTTTTTTAAAATAAATTCTGCAGAGCAGATTGGCCTACACACTAGTTTATTGTTCAGGGTATACCATTAGGCCAATTTGATAATGAGTACAGCTCGAGTGAGCATATGACTTTTTGTGGACTACTTTGATGAAGCCCAAGAACATAATACAATTTGTTCATTTACATCTTGATGAGTGGTACCATTAAGTTTCACTAGGTCCCTTCAGAAATAGATAACAAATGTTTAAGTAGTATCCTAGCTATTCATGCTGGAGGATTGTACGGATGCAGCACATATGTTGAGGCGCTTAGCTGTTTGTACCATCACGAAGAATTTTAAACAAGGGTGCTTTGTTTAGCAGTACGGCATCATCATATCAGCAGTGCCCTCTGTCCCATGCCAATAAATTATGGTGTACTGACATGTTCTTACCTAAACACTGACGCTGGCATTGGGAATGCAGTGCAAGTTACCACTTACTAGCTGTTGCATGTTCCACTGTCCTCTATTAGAATAGCTGAATGTTCTGAAATTTCCCCCAAGGAGAATTATCTGATATAAAATTTCAGAGCGAAAGCATACTGCACTTGGGCTCACTTAGATTACCATTTTCTTGGAGAATCTGATCTGCCCTTCTGAGTTTTGCTAGCATAGCATTGGTGGCCCTAAAAGCACCAAACACATGCGTGCCAACAAGTCAAGGAGGTTTTCATCTGCTCAACTTTGCTGACATACTATGCATTTTTCATTTGCGGTTTTGCTGCATCCATGGTCCATGTGCGTGCACACACTTACAAGGTGTCAGTGAGCCAGAGCCTGCAAAAAAATGTGATCATTTACATGTTCGCTGACAGTAGAGTGAATTGGTGGTTTGTGCTCGCAGGGCCTGGATCCTGTGACGATCGCGTCCATCTTCTCGACGGCGGAGCACGCCGGCGAGAAGGAGGTGGACGGCGAGGACTGCTTCGTGCTGCGCCTGGACGTGGGGCCCTCGGTGCTGTCGAGCTGGAGCGACGGCACGGCGGAGGTGATCCGGCACGGGCTGACGGGGTTCTTCAGCCAGCGCAGCGGCCTGCTGGCGCGGCTGGAGGACTCGCAGCTGACCCGGATCCAGTCCCCCGGCGCCGCCGCCATGTACTGGGAGACCACCATCGCGTCGGCCGTGTCGGACTACCGCGCCGTCGACGGCGGCGTGGCCGTGGCGCACGCCGGCACGTCCACGGCGCACCTCGCCCGGTTCGGCGTCGGCGTCCGCGCCGCGCGCGTGGTGACAAGGATGGAGGAGTCGTGGACCATCGACGACGTGGCGTTCAACGTGCCGGGGCTCGGCCCGGACGCCTTCATTCCGCCGGAGGAGGTCAGGAGGAGCCGGTCCTACGGCGCCGCCATCGCCGGTGGCAAGTGAGCTGAGCTCTCCCCCATCCCCATGTCATCAGGGTTCAGGCGTTTGTGTAACATAGTCTGCATAGAGAGAGCTTTGTTAGTAGCTTCGTCTTTGTCTGTCTTCCCCTTGTAACTTGTGAGTGAGCGCGTGGCATCGGTGAGCGTGCATGTACATATATGTATCTGATTTACCCAAAAATAATAATGACAAAAAATTCAAAGCCTCTTTGAATCTGGGCATCTTTTTTGTACTAAGGAGAAGCTTCTTTGAATCTGCAATTCAATCTAGTTTCATCTTGAAAATGGCCCGGACAGACATTGTTTGTGCGTTCCAACGGCAGTTCTAGTGTGTTCTGAAATGCAGATCTAATTTGTCTTGAAGCTGCAGAAAGACTGAGATTAGCACATGTCTCAAGCAGCTAGGCAGCTAGCTCAGCCTAACGATTCTACTACACTGTTCTAACTGTTATAAGTATCTACATGCAATGCACCTGCGATGCGCATACGATGTTTACTGTTTTTAGGATCTCAGGGTGACAGGGTCTGTATGAGATGTGCACTGCTGTTATATTCCCACGGAACATAAGAAAAATGTAATTCTAGAATAGTATCAAAGTCAAATAGCTTGATTGAATTGAATTATACAACTTGTATATCCCCAAAAAAGTATCATTGAAACAGTTATAAAAAATGCAGTTATAAAAAATGTATTTCATAGTACTACAGCTATCTAGTATCATAAATATCCATACTCTTTCAAAATTTGGATAGTTTTTCTCTCCAACATGTAAATCATTGTATTTAAAAAGAAGAGTTTAATTATACAAAGACGCCCTCTGGCGAACGCTAAGAGGTGACGTAGGCCGGACTTTCATAGTCTACACATTCAAGAAAACTTTGGATAGTTCAACTAACCAGAAATAGAAATAGAATTGTAGTACTATCCTTTTCTGGGGAGGTGGTATTATACTAGTAGCATTAGCATCAGATCATGCCCTACGTCAGTAGTATCGATCATTGCAGGCCGAACTTGCGAAGCTAATGTCACTTTGGCAAGTTGGTCTGGGTGGTTCGCGGATGACTGGCGCTTGACAGTTGACACTGTCCGCAAATGAGCGGCATCCGCATCGGCGTCCGTTTCTGCAGGAACCTTTGCTGCTAAATGTACCAGTAGTAGCATATTATTAGCTGATTAGCATGCGTTTGATGACACTGTAAGCCCCCCTGTCCCGTTGCCCTTGTCCTGTGCCCCTTTTGCGCCTGGCATCAGCACTTGCGTATGTTTCCAGCGCGATCACGTCACCAAAAGGCTAGTACGCAGGTCGCGCTCCGGGGGCCTGTTCCGGGATGCTGCTTGTCTTCTTCGCGGCATCGGCAAGGCAACCGGCCGGCCTGTTGCTCGGTCTGCCCTTCCATTTTCGTCGCAGTAATTGGCTTGGCAATGGCAGCTGAGGCAGTGTCAAATCTGAATCTCTGATCGAGTCTCATGGTGCGGAAGACTTGAGGTCGTCTTCAGCGATCTGCTCTGTGCATCGCATCGCAAGGGCCACCGCATGCACAGCACCACTACTCGAAAAAGCTCAAGCGGTACCGGCGACCAGAGGCGCCAAATGGTCGCCCTGCTGCCGACGAGTACACACTCGCTCATGCGATCTATCCATTCATTAGCCGATCTGATCATGCCAGCAGCTGGCAAGAACACTATCTACCCCCCATTCATTCGCCGATCTGAATATCTGATCATGCCAACAGGCAAGACCTGCATGCCCGCGCCGCACGCGTACGTTGCTCATACGGGCAGACAGTCGGCACATGGCGGCCCTTCCAGTCCAGTTGCATTGCATCAGTGCATGTTCTAGTACTTGCAGTACGTCAGCTCTGGGCTCTGGCGATCGACTAGGAGAGGAGACGACGGACGTACACCATGCCACTCGTGTCCTCCTCTGGTCCTGCCAACCCAAACCCTGCTTGTGGGTCGGTCTAATCACATGTCAAAAATGTCCACGGCTTGCACGTTGTTGCAGCAGTCGCTATACCTACTGGCCTAGGTAGCTCTGTCTCCTTGTGCCAACAGATCGTCGGCAAGAGATGTTGGAGGTGAAACTACTGTATCATCTTCAGTGGTATGGTCCCGGACTCCCGGATGCATGCATCATATACACATGCACGCAATGGCAATGCATCGTCTGATCTGATCGAGTGGCCAGACGCGATCGATCGAGCCAGCCGGGGCGTGCCATGTGCGACTTTTGTTCGTTCTGGTTATGATCGATCGAGGAGGATGGCGATGTGTGATATGGTTCAGCAGAGCGTTGGCCAGTCAGTACTCAGTAGTCGCTGCTCTGGGCATTCAGTAGTAGTGAGACTATCAAATCAGAGGTGATGTCACCCCAATGATTTGGCTGAACTAAATAGCTAGCTAGTTGTATTAGACAGCAGTATAGCGACTTATATCTAATATTAGTTTCCAACAACGGAACCAGCAGCGTTCTGCCTTGTTCTTGATCAGACCATGGATATATCCCGTTTGTAGCACAGTGCACCTCTTGTGTTGGCTAACTAGAATACATTTCAGTCGTGTAGTACAGATTATTGCAAGTGCAACTGCAATGGATTCTCTCTGTTTTTTTTTTGTTTTGTTTTGTTTGGATAAATATATCAGCCAGGGTTAGGAAAAGACTAGCCCATCACCGTGCTCATGTGCAAATATAAGTATTATAAGTTGCTTACAACTAATTAAAATCACTTTTCTTTGTGCTCTCTCTTTTGAGAAGTTCTTTTTTTTCCTAACCCAAAACTCATATACTAAAAATACTGTCGTTCTAGAAGTTTTATCAAAAGTCAAACTATTGAGGTGTACTAATGTTTTAAAGCGAAGATATAATAGTTCACTCTGAAGGACAAGCTCCAGTCCAGGGCGTTCAACTGTAGTTTTCTTTCAGTTTCAGCACCGGTGATGCCCTCTCCGCAAGTCTGCATGCATTTCTGCCGGCAAACTGTTCAATACAGTAGACGTCATCGTACTAACACAAAATCAAAATGGTTTGGTTAGACATGCATGATCACACACATCTTGATTCCAAATCTAAAGTAAACAGCCTTTTGGACCAAAACTGAACCTAACATTTCGTCGTCATTTAATTAACTAGACACAGAGCAGGAATTATGGAGATTCAGAAAGTGGACGGGGGTTCAGAATTCAGAGAGCTGGTGGCTTCTCTCTGACCCCGTCCTGTCCTGTGAACAAGGATGAATAAACTAGGACGCCCAGAGCAATCCATGCTATGAGCGCATGTGCGTCGCGAGTTTCCAAAGCGTCAGATCGAGACGTCTGAACCAGTAGTAACAATATATTAGTGTCACGAACAGATTAGGTTTTTCCAACAGAGTGCACTGCTGAGGCGTGGTGAGGGGAGCATGCGCTCAACTGAGCACGATGCTGCTATATCACCTTGAGATTCTTGCTCTTGCTCCGATGCTGCATGCACCTGTAATGGTTGGTGATTACGTCACTAAATCGGAGAAGGAAATTGGATTGCAAGATTCGTGAGTGTATATATATATATAGTCCACAGCGATGGGTCTCCCGCTAATCGTCGCGGGGTGATGGAACATGGGCATGGGTTGTCTTTGGTCTGATTTGACATGTATGGAACACGTTTTTTTAAAAAAATGAAAATGAATTTGGAAGAAGGCAGTACATTATTCGGCGTTTCCTAGTTTCAAATGGGGTGCTCCACGAGTCCACGTAGAGCGTTTCCTTGTAGGGCATGCAACAGCAGGCCTATTTTCTTTTATGCCTTTGCTTGTCACGGATAGGTGGACCTCTCCTGTTGCGCTTACTTCGGCCCATCTGTTATTCGTGGGAGAGGCACATCGGGCTGCTTTGGGCCTGCTTGGTTTTCTGGCTGGATCACGAACCGGGCGGGTGGCCATTTTTCAAAGTGCGCCATGGAATTCACATTCTATTATTAGCCATTCTTGAAAATTGGCATAAACCAAGAAAAAATAATAAATTGTTGCCATAATAGTCTACTACACATGTTAAGTAGAGTGCTCAATATTGGAACACTTCTTTTAGACTACCATTACATATTCCCTTGCATACTTTATTTTAGCAGTTCATCAATAATGCCTCATTTGCACACTTCGTTTTAGGAACTTGATTAAAACTGCCTTAGAAACAGGGCAGAGTGACCGATACACTTTACAGGCTATTCTTAATTTCTTACTTCCTTTCTTGAGTGGTTTCTGTATATATATATATATATATATGGGTAGGGTGAGTGCACACACTTGCCTACACCACCCCTTGGAAAAATATATGAAAAAGAATTGCTTCACAGTCTAGATTCAACATGCTATCAAGGATGGCAGTGGTGGCCATCGTGTCACTATTAGTTTGCGCCTTTCTAGCTTCAACATCAGTCAATGCCAATGTGTGGCAGACTGATGAGGTTGCTTTTGCCCGTGCTAACATGGAGAGACAACGACAACCTGAATTTATTGGCCATCGCCCAAGACTTGCATCGTTCAATAAGGCATCAGAGCATGAGGACGGACGCAAAAGAACTGTGCCCAGCGGCCCAAATGGTCTCCCACCATAAAAAAAGGTCCCATGATAAAAGGTCCCATGATATGAGCCCCCCGAAGCATCGTCCACCACCACTGTCAGATAGAAACTAGCTAGCTAGTCCATATTGAGCGAGCAAACGTAGTGAGTGCTTAACTGCTTATTATGCATTTATGGCAATGAATAACATTTTATCGACCGGTGCTTCAAACTCTTTCCGTCCCCCAAATAAATCAATGTTTAGCGTCAACTAGTTACACGTTTTGGGGCTCAGATGGTCTGTAAAGAGGACACGAGGACGTATACTGGTTTTGGAGGAATATCCCTACATCTAGTTATGAACGGATCGTGTTATTTGCACCGAGTTTATAGTAGTGTGCGCTGTTGACTATGGATGTGTGCACTGCGATGTGTTCGGATTTGTGTCGATTGCGGATGTCGATGTCGATGCCGTTGCATGCGCGTCCTGCCTCCCCTTTTATAGCTCAAGGGAAGGCGGTTACAAATGCCGGGTGCATGGCATAGAGCCCCCGAGGAGAGAGAGAGAGAGGAGAAAGAGAAGAAAAAAAGTGGGGGCGCCTAATCTACGGTGATGGCGTCGTCCTTCCCTTCCACGTTACAGGTCTCTCGGTCTTGTCTGTGGTTGTAGTCTTGTGTGTGCATAATGAGTCGGTCATGGCTTCCCATTCTGCTAGTACCACGATGTGGTCGAACAGAGCGGGGTATAGTTGACCTGACGTGACACCATTCCTAGTTAGACAGCATGGTGACCTCTAATGGGATGACGTAGGCTTCCCGGTTATGGCTAGCCACGACACCGCGTCGTAGTACGTTTGGGCTCTTGTTCAGAGCAAGGGCATGAGCCGGAGCCCTTTCCCATTGTAGAGTGGTTGACGGTACCGTCATCTTTCTTGGATTCCTGCCTGACTCAATTGTTGGAGACAGACGAGGTGGAATATCTCTCTGAGAGACGATATGTCCCTTTAGGGGTCGGTTGAGAAGGAGTCGTTCCCAAAAGGGTCAGAAAAAGACGGGACCCGCGTCTTCGATGGCTGGATGAGACGTAGGTCCCCCGTGACAAGTTGGACGAGACGAGAGTGTCCCCCAGAGGGTCGGACAAGACAGGGCCCACACCTCTGGGGGTCAGATTCAGACGGGGCCCACCATTATGGGTCGGACGAGGCAGAACTTGCCTCTTCGGAAGTAGGACGAAGCAGGGATTTCCCGGAGAGGGTTGGACGAGGCAGATGCTCCCCCCGAAGGGTCATAGAGCTTTGATTTAACATCTTATATTTGGATACCATGCCATGAAACTTTGCACTGTGAAAGAAATTCATGCGTTGAAAATTGTGAGCTGAAACTCAACAATGAGACTGCCCTAAATGTCAAGTGCATTTCTCTACTTTAAGTTGTGCGTCAGTCGGATTTTCAAACTTAGAATTAGGCCAGTCTCAGTGGGGGTTTCAATGAGTTTTCATTTGCATTAAATACGCTGTTACATAGGCAAATTTAATGATATAGCAGTGTATTTAATAAGAGAGAGAAGAAATAGGTTTCATTCAGATGAAACTCTCTTGACACGATTATCAAGTTTCTATGAGTCATGAAATTTAATATGAATGAAACTCTAAGATGAAATACCTACTCTCAATGCAAAGTTTCATTCGAGTTTCATTTCATTTTATATGACATGACAATCTTAGAAACACCACAATAAAACTCTCCACCGAAACTGACTCATGAACGCGGCCATAGAAGACGACGCCGGTAATGCTCCAATCCAACCCTGCGGGCAATTGCAAGACGCTGACGCACGGCCAAAGCGAACGATGCCGTCGGTGTCCTAAACCTCTCCGGCCTCATCTGGCGGTCCGGTCCGGCTCGGCCCATCACCGTCGTCTTCCTCGAGAGCACCTTCGGTGTCACGTACTGTCGACGTACGTACGTCGCCGACCAGTCGTCGCGAGCTTCTTCCAGATCGACATATCACCACCGGCCGAGACCTTCACCAGGTGCTTTACGAGCCTGCGGGGATCGCGGATCGCCGAATCGGCATGAGGCGACGGCGAGCAGCGGCGAGAGGCCGGTGGGCCGGCAGCCGCGTTAGCATCCAATCCACGCCGTCGCCGCTTCACAAAAAGCACCACTCCCAAGGCGGGGCCCACGAACGAAGCCACGTAGGATCTGGACGTGGAGTATACATTCCAATATTATGGCCTTGTTTGGAAGCAGCAACTAAAGTTTAGCTGCCTAGTTTTAGCTGTTGTGCATCTAAACATTTAGCTAATTAGCAAATAAAAGATCTCTCGACTAATAAAAAGCAGCTAATCCTATTAGTTAGACCAACCCAGCTAATCCAATTAGCTAGCTAATCCAGCCTATATTTTCTTGGGCGTATGGTAACCGCAGCTTCCATCTTACCTCCACGTGAAGCGGACGTTACCCGTAGTCTGGTTGGCTGGTTCGTCGGAAGCGGGCCCATTCTGTCGGCCGCGTTGCGGAGGTGGTAAGCGAGAGCGGGTAAGCAACGGCGGGCGGTGGCTAATGCATTACGGCGTTTGATGTGACGTCACATGAAGGCCCACAGCTGACGTAGGATGCAGTAGGCCCCAATGCCTGGGCCTGGCGCCCCATCTCCCTCCCGGCCATTACTCCGCCACGACTACGATGCCAGCGCCGCGCCCCAGCCGCCCACCTCCGCCGCCCAGCTAAAAATCCCCGGCCCGTTTGTCCTCACATGGCCGGAGCCAGACGGACGACGTAGCAGCCGTAGCCCCCGCCTCCGCTCGCCGCCCGCTTCCTCCTCCCACACTCCGGGATCGGCGCCGATTCTCGAGCTGAGTCGAGCGATGGATGACGGGCGCAGCCCCAGGCGCAATGCTCCAGGGAGCGGGAGCCGCGGCGCGGCGTCTTCGAAGCACAAGAGCGGCGGCGGCGGCAGGAAGCCGGTCAAGGTGCTTTACATCGCGAACCCCATGCGCGTCAAGACCAGCGCCGCGCGGTTCCGCGCCCTCGTGCAGGAGCTCACCGGCCGCCACGCCGACCCCTCCAAGTACAGCCCCGACGACCTGCTCGACTCCGGCGCCACCCAGGGGCGGCTGAGCCCCAGGGGCGCGGATGCGTCGTCGGAGACCATCGTCGGAAGCCCCAGGCCTGGCAAAAAGGATGCGCCGCCGCCGCACGGCGGCGGGGGCTACTACGATGACGAGGACGACGTCGACGAGGATGATGGCTTCAGGTCGCAGCTGCTGCTGGAGAACAACTATGCGGTGTTCTCGCCGCCGACGCTGCTCTACGACCATCACCCGCACAGCAAGGTGTGATACCCCCATCGATCGATCTCTGTACATTATTCTATCTTGATTGTCTTCCATTATTAACCGCTCCAGTATAGCACACATTTGTAGCACTACAATAGGTCAGGCCCACCGAATCAACGGAAAAGAAGGCCATTTTGTTTCTTAATTAGCTCACGTACCAAAATATAGGTGATTTATTTAGAATAATAATCCTAGTGTAAGTCAATACGCACTAGTGGTCCTAGCACTACTGGTTAATTTATCATTTATTAGGATTAGGAAAAACTTGTACACTATTTCGTGATCCTAGCACTACCATATATCCAGTTCTTGATGAGTATTACCCTACACTAACGTAATCACGTTAGTTTGTATTGTACATGCACACCTTTTAAGTTTGACGCTTTAATTCTATCCATTTTTCATTACTATTTGCGGCAGCATGAGCTGATGCTTGCTGCTGTTGTTCCCGGATGATTATGATCTCATGTCTTTGCGTTGCTTCATGCAATTGCCTTTTGTTCATTTGACCCTTTCGATTGTTAATATTTGCTACTCCCTTCCATTCTAAGTTATAAATTATTTTTGTATTTTCTAGACACGTATCTAGACATATATATAGTAAAAGTATAAACTTAAAAAAGCCAAAGTGACTTATAATTTGAAATGGGAGAGTACTTAATTTTATTTTTATCCATTCAGTTTGTTCATTCATAGGGTCGGTTAATCATTCCTCCCTTTTCCAATTTGCGCTTTCATTTGATTGACATTATTGGTTCATGGACCTAGTTTAGTGACAGGAAATGTAAACCACCTACTACTGTTATTATTATTTATATGAAGGATATCGTATTTGCGAGATCAAGCAGTAGTTTGAAATCTTCATCATCATATGTCTTCTCCTATCTAGGGCTACATACATATGCAACCATGTGCTTCAAACAATTACGATCTATGTCGTCATCATCGTCCTCCTTATACTAACCATATGGGCCAACCTAGGGTGCTCCACTGGTATCGTTCGGCATACCCTAGGCCCAACCCAACAAATCAAGTAGTTGTTTTGTAAATAGAAGAAAAGAAAAAAATCCTTTCACATGTCATGGTCGCATCCGTCTATATATCTCCATCCACAAATCATGATACTCTGGCTCACCTGACCTGTCCAAGTGCGGAAGCGCCATGGATTTGTGAGGATAGTCATCGACCAATTGAAAAAATTATTCGGATGAACGGCATATATTTCTCCTCTTGCCCTCAATTCTCTTTCTCTCCAAATCCCAAATTTGTGGCATCAACATCTCCAATTTGATTTTGCAGACTATTGTAGAGGGCACTAACGCTTCTGTTTCTCTTCTTCTCGTTACGACATTGACTGCCCCTTGCGCAGTTATTGTGGAGCATAAAGGGCATGGGAACAACTAAGCACTGCAGTCTTCACTCATGCACTTATTGTTAAGTAACTTAAGGTACCAGGTGAATACCACTCACCCTTAGTTTTAAGTAACTTTCATATATATATAACCTGAGGAGACATGTGTTACAGATATATACAAAATTAGGATATGTGCATACAAAGTTTGTAGTAATGTATAAGCACACTTAAAACCATTCATGCATCACACCGGTCCTCAAACCATGTCCAATTGAGACACTACACCTTGCTTCGCACAACACACGTATAAACTTCACACAATAACCCGCACATCTTCTCACATGCACGTCTCATTAAGTGATCACCTTCACGCACATTGTTCTCTAGCTCGAACATGTAGCATGTCATTCTTGACTGATAGTACCGCACCTCCCTATACTTGTTCTCGAAACTTCATGTTCTTTTACCTAGTTTCACTCCGTCATCGACTTTATTCTTCCTGAAGCAAAATCCACACATGAATCAAGATGCAACTGTGTACAAGCACAAGTTGGATGAATAATGCCAAGTTCTGTCCAATGTACAACAAAATGGATTTTTTTTTGCTACGGAAGAAGAATTATATTATATAATAGCTGGGTACATCAATACGTTACAAGCACTCTGAATCACACAGCTCAAAACCTAACATGTTTGATGCTTTGTAGTATGGATGACCGTACAGGCAAACACTCGGCAAATGGCCTGAGAACAAATGTCCAACGAACGACGGCCAACATTCCTATAGGCGAAATTGAGGAAATTCTTCTTTCTGGCGTCTTCCTTCTTCTTTCTGCCACCGAAAAATGAGGAAGGCTGATCTGAAACTTGTTCTCTCTAGTCTTTCATTATGACCAGATCTAACCATAACAAAACGAAGAGACCGGAGAAAATTATTCCATGGCGACGACATCATCTCCGCCTCGATGCCGCCGTCCGGAAACAAAGGTCTCCATATCGTCATGTTGATGAAGATATTGACACCGAGGTTGCTGCCCACATCTTCAACGAAGCCACCATGGAGAAGACGATTCCACCCTTCTTCTTCGCTGTCGCCGGAGAAGAGAAGAAGGAGGAGATAAAACTCCAATACCAAGAACTTTGGTCTGGAGAGACACTAACCTTAATAACTCGATTGTAGGATCACGGACTGGCCTAGAAGGGGGGTTGACTAGGCCTGTGAAAAAACTTTACGAACAGAGGTCAGAACTTGGCGCGGCAATGCTGCTCCTAGAGCGGCACTGCTGGACCTCACAGAGCAGATTCAACACAATTCAAAATTTAACCAATGAAACTTAGATCTGATAAATTACTGAGATTCCCTGGGTTGTGTAGGCTCTAGAGCACCACTTCTCCACAGCTAGAGCTTCACCAAAAGATAGATCGGGACCAAACCCTAGAAATCAAGAAACTCAACAAATGGAGAGTAAAACAAACAATACAAGTGACACAAGATTTATCCCGTGGTTCAGCTCGCCACAAAGGCTTGCCTACTCCACGTTGTTGAGGTTCTACAAAGGAAACTTGGGTTCACAAAGCCCAATCCTCGTTCTCAAATCAAGAGAGTTAACTCTTGAAAAGAGGGGGTGATTTCACTAGCTTGTGAGGGTGATTACAAACCTCCCGGGGCTGTCACAAGTTTGGCAAGCTCACCGGACGACGCTCTAGCTGACTAGGAGCAAGCTCCAAGAGTAACAAATGCAAACCACCGGCTTGAACGCGAACCAAGTGCTTGAGGAAGTTGAAGATCAGTGAGAAAAGATTGTTCTTGCTGAGATTCAGCTCACACTCTTCTAGATTCAAACTTGGATTCAAACTTGAGAGTGGAGAGCTTGTTGGGAGTGAGAGAGAGCAAGAGAGAGGCTTCTCTGGTTTGGGAACTGAGCAAATGGTAGAGATGACCGTTGGGGGCGACGGGAGGGAGACTAAGAAGCCCTCTCGAGTCTAACAGTCGAAACAAGTCGCGGCAGTACCGGGTTTGGAGCGGCAGTGCCGCTCGGCCGGCAGTGCCGCGCTGCCGGTAGTGCCGCGCTGCCAAACCAGGACAGAAAGATCTGGAATTCTGTGGTTGGTTTTGGCAGTGGAGGTGAGGATGTTTGGTGTAAAGATTTGCACTTGGTCACACTTTCAAACTTATCTTTTGCATCCCCCTTAATAGTATGGCTTTTCTATACTTAATTTCAAAATAAAAATGAATTTAAACATCCTTTGAGTCGAATGATCAGGCTTCAGATTGGTGACCTTCCCTTTCTTGGGGCGCGGCATAGTCGCCCTAGGCCCAGCACTGCCGTGGTCCGGCACTGCCGCCCTAGGGCGCAGCACTGCCGCTGTCTGTGCAGGCCTCTCTGTACCAATCTGAGCCTTCCTCTCAAACCTGACACATTCCACTCCATTTTTTATGTGTCTTCCATTGATCTTACCCCTAGCAACATGGCTTAAGCCACTCTTGATGTGAGGATGCCTTCCATCCTTGTATTGCACTTTTGGTTGCTCTCTAACCTTGCTCTTGCTGTTTTGCACCTGCAAGTTCTTGCCCTTACCAGCAGGTAAGGCATTGAGCCTTGCCACTTCTTTCTTCATTGTCTCTAATTTGGCAAGGTTAGTAGCATAAGCATTTAAATCAAGTTTAGTGCATTGTTCACATACTTGACTAGTGGAAGAGCTAGATGCATCTTTACTTTCGAGGAGGAGTGAGTTACTATCAGCAAGAAGTTTATGTTGATCCTTAAGTTCATTGTGCTTTTTCAACAAGCTATTGTATCTTTGATTGAGGTCAATATTAACCTTCTTAGTGATAGTATGGGCTTTTTGCTCTTTGGTCAAAGCTACTTGCCAAGAGTCCACCTCACTACTCTTCAAAGCAAGAGCCTCCTTACTAGTAATGTAGAGATCTTCTTATTTGATAAGTGTCTTTTCTCTAGATGCTAGCTCTACTTGTGTGCTTTCTAGTTCTTCCATTAGTCTAGCAATGAACATTTTAGTTTTGCTATCCAAGTTCTTAGTTAAATTATCAATTTCTTCATCACTAGATTCATCATCACTAGAGCAATCACTATCACTACTAGAGATGTCACTAGAAGATGGAGTTCTGTACTTGGATTTGTTTCGTACCTTCTCACCCTTTGCCATGAAACAAAGGTGAGTGGAGTGCTCATCATCATCATCACCGGACATGTTGTTGAAGAGCTTTGGCATAGAGGATGGTGCATGAATGGCAATGGTTGCAACCTTTTTATCCTCTTCACTTGAGCTGTCCACGGTTGAGTCCCACTCATATCCAATGTGAGCTTCGTCTACATCTCTCTTGTATCTTCTCTTTCTGCCCTCTTTATAATTTTTCTTGTCTTGTCTTTTGTCTTTCTTCTCATGAGGACAATCGGCTATGAAGTGCTCCGTGCTGCAACAATTGTAGCACGTTCTCTTTTTCTTGTTTCAGAAGGTCCTCTTTACTAACTTTTAGCCATTGCTTTTGATTCCCTTGCGAAACCTTCTCATGAACAAAGCAAAGTCATCAATTTTCTCTTGTTGCTGCTCACTATCACTTTCTTCTTCACTAGATGATGAAGTTGTTGGCACTTCTTCCTTCTTTTTCTTGGCTGCCCTTGACTTGAAGGATGCACCTTGCTTGCTGCCCTTGGATTTGCTTGAGGTGGGCTGTTTGCTTGCTGCGGGCAGCAAGCCCTTCTTGCTTGCTTTGAGTGCTACATCCTTGATCTTCATGTCTTCAAGCTTTGTTTGCAGCTCCCCAAGCCTTTGCCTTTCAAGTGCTTCCTCTCTATGCATGTCATGTGTCAAAAGCCTTCCAAGAACATCATTATGAGTGAATTGCTCAAATCTCTTCTTCTCTCTAATCAAAGTCACAAGGGTCTCATTTCTAGGTGAGAAAGCTTCCAACATAACCCTCACAACCTTGTGATCATTCACCTCGGTGCCACCAAGACCTCTAATCTTGCCAACTATTACCATCAACCTATCAAACATCTCTTGTGGTCCTTCTCCTTCATGGAGTGCATACCAGTTGAGCTTGGACATCAATATCTCAATCTTGGATCTTCTCACCTTGTCAACACCCTCATGTGCCATGTGCAAGGTATCCCATATTTCCTTGGCCACCTCCAAACCCATCACCTTGCTGTATTCATCACCATCCAAAGCACTAAGCAAGACACTAGTAGCTTGGGCATTGAGATGAATGTTGCGGAACTCAGCTTGTGTGGGCTTCTTTGGATCAACCGGTGCCTCCAAGCCATGATGCACAATCTCCCAAATCCCGGGATGAAGACCTATAATATAAGTTTTCATCAAGTGCTTTCACTTGGCAAAGTTGGTCCCATTAAAATGAGGCAACTTTCCCGCGGGCACATTGATGACACGTCTAGTGTCAAGGTTAGAAATAGAAGAATAATCAAAGGATACGGCTCCATAGTCGGTGTAGCCATTGCTCTTCTTGTTCTTGATGCTCTTGGAGGGTTGATTGGTGCTATCATCATCTCCATCTTCGGTGCTACTTGAGTCATCATCGCTTGACTTCTTCTTCTTGCCCTTTTCTTCTTTCTTCTTCTTCTCTTCCTTTCTTCTCTTCTCAGCCTTCTATCTTCTCTTCTCTTCAGCTTTTCTTTTTTTCTTCTCAACTCTTCCTTTTCTTTTCTTCTTTCTTCTCTTTTAGCTTCTTTTGCTTCTCTTCTCAACTTTCTTTCTTCTCTTCTTCTAGCTCTTTCTCCTTCGGAGATATCAGCGGGTGGCAGCGTGGATTGGCTTGCCGTCGACACGCTGTCACTGCTGCTGTCGGTGGTGTGAAGATCATCACCACCAACACCAACACGAACCTCACGAGCTGTACTCGCCTCCGCTTCACCGTTCTTGGCCATACCTCATGCGGTTAAGCGTAAACATGAGGTAACCTACTCTGATACCACTTGTAAGATCACCGACTGGCCTAGAAGGGGGGTTGAATAGGCCTTGTGAAAAAACTTTGCGAACAGAGTTCAGAACTTGGCGCGGCAGTGTCGGCCTGGAGCGCGGCACTGCCGGGCTGCCCGACATTGCTGCTCCTAGAGCGGCAGTGCTGGACCTCACAGAGCAGATTCAACACAATTCAAAATTTAACCAATGAAACTTAGATCTGGTAAATTACTGAGATTCCCTGGGTTGTATAGAGTCTAGAGCACCACTTCTCCACAGCTAGAGCTTCACCAAAAGATAGATCAAGACCAAACCCTAGAAATCAAGAAACTCAACAAATGGAGAGTAAAACAAGCAACACAAGTGACACAAGATTTATCCCATGATTCAGCTCGCCACAAAGGCTTGCCTACTCCACGTTGTTGAGGTTTCACAAAGAAAACTTGGGTTCACAAAGCCCAATCCTCGTTCTCAAATCAAGAGAGTTAACTCTTGAAAAGAGGGGGTGATTTCACTAGCTTGTAAGGGTGATTGCAAACCTCCCGGGCTGCCACAAGTTTGGCAAGCTCACTGGGCAACGCTCTAGCTGGCTAGGAGCAAGCTCCAAGAGCAACAAATGCAAACCACCGGCTTGAACTCTAAACAAATGCTTGAGGAAGTTGAAGATCAAGAAGCTTGTTCATGCTGAGATTCAGCTCACACTCTTTTAGATTCAAACTTGGATTCAAACTTGAGAGTGGAGAGCTTATTGGGAGTGAGAGAGAGAGAGAGCAAGAAAGAGGCTTCTCTGGTCTGGGAACTGAGCAAATGGCAGAGATGACCGTTGGGGGCGACGGGAGAGAGACTAAGAAGCCTCCTCGAGTCTAACGGTCGAAACAAGTCGCGGCAATGCCGGGCTTGGAGCGGCAGTGCCGGGCCTAGGGCCGGCATTGCCGCACTGCCAAACCAGGACAGAAAGATCTGGAATTTTGTGGCTGCCTTTGTCAGTAGAGGTGAGGATGTTTGGTGTAAAGATTTGCACTTGGTCACACTTTCAAACCAGTCTTTTGCATCCCCCTTAATAGTACGGCTTTCCTATACTCAATTTCAAAATAAAAACGAATTTAAACCTCCTTTGAGACGAATGCCGCATCCTTTAAATGTTAGGGGTCCACCTGCATAAGATTACATCCTCCTAATGCTTTTGCCTGTCCATCATCTCGATAAATCTCATTAGTCTTCTAATCGCGTGGTCATTATCACCAAGACCCACTTTAGGGTTTGATTGCACTTACATAGATCTACTAGGAAAAACTTATTAAAAACAATGGATCCCCGCTCCCTTCAACCCTCGGCAAGATGCCAGAGGGGAAGGGAGGAGGATCAACGGTGGTGGATGGGGAGAGACGGCGGCAACGGCGGCGGTGGCTCTAGGGCACAGGCCGGTGCCTCAACTATTCTTACAACAAAATGGATTGTGAAAACATTGATATGCTTATTTGATATGTTGAAGTAGGTTCTTAGCAATACATATAGCACTAATGCTATTACAAAAAAGTGGAACAATATTCAAATTTCCCCATACTATCTCTCTAAGTGTATCTATTATCCAAAGAATTTGAGACAACAACTAGCAACTACATATTCCAATTCAACGGTAGATTGTGTAGTAGAAGGTTTCTTTCAATGACCATGTATTAAGTGAACTACCCAAAAAATGAGACCAGCCAGAACTAGGACCATATGCCACACGGAGCACCATGTAGGTACCTAAACATGTTTTTTTGATAGATTGCAGATGTGAAGCATGTGAGGAAGCTTGAAAACGAGCACATAAACACACAGAAAATTGAATATGTAGCATCAAAGCAGTAAGATGAAGTGTTCCAATCATGGTCATATACTCTTTTTGTTCAATGACCTCACCATCTTCATCAAGATCAAGTGTTGAAGCGGCTCTCAATCGTAGGTGTCATAAAAGGCTTGCAATTCTCCAACCCAAAACGATGTAGAAAATCCCTGGTATACTATTACTTGATTGACAACAGTACCCTCATTTCTTTGTTTTATTTGCAGTCTCAAAAAATAAGACAAATATGGCTCCATTATACTCATATCAAATTCTTTATTTATCATTGTTGAAAACTTAGTCACCAAAGCATGACATGCGCACCCAAATATGATATCATCAGCATAAATCTGAACAAATAAATGGTAATTGCCTTGTTTAAGTACAAAGAGAGTTTTGTCAACCTTTCCCATAGAAACCCCTTTCCATTAAAAAGTTTTTCCAATATAATATGCCATGCTCTATGAGTTTGTTTCAAACCAAAGTTTTTGAGAATTTAAAAACATGATTAGAAAACTATGGATTTTCATAAACAGGTGGTTGTTTAACGCAAACTTCCTCATCTATGTAGACATTGAGAAAAACATGTTTTACATTTGTTTGATACAATCTAAAACCTTTAGGTGCATCAAAGGCTAACAAATTTCTAAGGTGCCATCAAATTAATGCACTATTTGTTTAAGACCTTGAGCAATCAACCTAGCTTTAAGGTTTTAAAATACTTATTTATTTTCACTCATATAGTGATCAAAATGAGGTGAAAACAAGCCCCTAGTTTTATGGATCTAGATGGCTAGAGCCTAGAGCGAGCGAGAATAGCCTATAAAAATTTCCTATAAATTCACATTTACTAGAGTAAAGTGATTAGTACAATAAATGGTCCTATCTTCACTTTGCACTGGCTCTACTTCACTCAAGCAAGCCCCCTAGTCAATACTAGTGGGCTAGTGGCTTGGTTTTATATTTGCCACTTAAACAAACAAGATACAACCAGCAAAGAGCTACAACTAGCTAAGCTACTAAACAAGATGAATTGAACTAGTTATGACTACACTATTAGACTATACATGCTAGCAAGGCAATCTACTACTCACAACAAGTAAATACAATGTAATTGCAAGTGAGCAAGAGAATGCAAACCACGACGAGGCAAGTGATGGCACAATGATTTATGGTTTAGTTGCTTGCCAAAAACCTACATCCTCATTATGGCGAGTCCCAACTTGGTGATCCGCGAGCTAATTGGCCTCACACGCTAAGCCCACCACATCGGCGCCGCAAGAACCACACAAGAAGTGCACACGAACTAGCGACGATTCCACTAGAGTTGCTCTCTATGAATCTCCTACGGGGAATAAGCTCAAGATCCTCATACAATGATGGATCGGAGCCCACGTTAATCAGCTCAACGATCTTCCTCTGCCTCCAAGCTATCTATGCGGCAGTAACTACTAAGAGTAATAAGAACCCTTCAACTCAACTCGATTACTAGTGCCACTTGATGCTTCAACTCAAGAATAATAAGAATCACACAACTAAACTCGATTACTAGTGCCACTTGATGCCTCAACTCAGTGCAAATGTACTAGGATCACTCCCAATCTCATTTAGGATGAGGCAGTCAACAAGGATATGAGAGGGAGGTGTCTGGTTATGCTCAAGAGAGTGTGTGCAACGCTGGAGAACCAAGAGAGCCGGCCACAAGCCTGCTAAACCCTATTTATAAGCCCTAGGTGGACCATCCAACCGTTGTGCAATTCTGCAAAGAATTCGGGGCAGTCGGACCGTCTGACACCCTATGTCGGACCATCGGCTATAAGGGTGAAGCAATCAATAAAGATATCAGAGGGAGGTGTTTGGTTATGCTCAATAGCATGTTTGCAATGTTGGAGAGCCAGCTACAAGCTTGCTAACCCCTATTTATAGCCCTAGCTGGGCCATCCAATCGTTATGCAATTTTGCAAAGAATTCAGTATTGTTGGACCATCTGACCCCCTATGTCAGACCATCGGCTATAAGGGTCTGACACCTTGCCTAATTGCCACGTGTACTGGCCATTTTAAAACAATTGTTGTTGCCCAATGGCTCTTCGCGCATATGGTGTGACACCCTTCAGTTCAATAAGCGTGGGACGAACGACCAACACTGTCTGACGCCATGCAGAGAGGCTAGAGAGCATTTTGCTTCTTGGATAGTCCAACAAGGCTCATTGGACCAATGCCAGGGTCTAACGACCCTTTGACTCTACTCCTACGTGTTTTACTACGATGAACATTGTCCCTATGGTGTTCGATGACCGTTGGACTGGGCACATCGAACTATAGCACAAAGTCCGACGAGACTCAGGGACCTCTCCACGCGCGTTGTGCAAAGGGTCAAGCATCGGACTCAATGTCTGTTTGTCCGGCGGTTTGCACTTAGGAGGGTCCAATAGCGCTAAGTAGTCGTCCCTTGCTCTTTTCTTCAACTCTTTCTCTCATGTGCCAACTCCAAATTGTCCCAAACACTCTTGCACATGAGTTAGCTTTTTCACAATCATTTTTGAAGGGTTTTGCATGTATTCACTAGGTCTAATGCACATGCAAGGAGTTAGTTTATCTAGTGGCACTTGGATAACTGTTTTTGAGTTCTCCTCTTTATAGTACGACTATCTATCCTAACCTAGGCATGCACTTTATTGCGGCTTGATCGGTAAAACAAACACCCTATTTTATACCTTTGCCTTGAGCCTATAGGGTTTTGTTTTCTCTTTCTTCCTTTAGAAAAAGAGCACTTAATCACCATCATCTCCATGATAACCATCCTTGCTCAACCTTGGATGTGGACTTCACCTATCACATACTTTGGGGGTATAAGCCCGTATACCCGCATAGTCATACTTGGCCCAAGTCTATCGAACAGGCCTGAACTACCAAGGACGCGTCGCCCATACGATCTCCAGGAGATCGCGTATATCTGCCGAGTCCTTGGCGGGCAAGAAAATAGCTTTCCTAGGATCTAGCCGATTGATTTCCCAGATCGGCTAGGATTGTAATCTGTTATGTATGGCAAGATCAACTTGTAACCCTGCCCCCCAGACTATATAAGGCGGGCAGGGGGGTCTACTCGATTCATCTAATCTACTAGCAATACAACACAGCAACATACAGGACGTAGGGTATTACGCCTCGTGGCGGCCTGAACTTGTCTAAATCTCTGTTCCGCACGAATTGTGCTCCCTCGTTCGTCTCAGGCGCACCCTCACCGTCTCATCTACTACCGCGGGCATACCCCTCGGTAGACTATCGCCGGTATTCCGTCGACAGTTGGCGCGCCAGGTAGGGGCTGTGCCACCTGATTCCATGGCGAACAAGGTGATTTTTTCAAGCTCCATCAAGCTCCCGACGCCGGGCCAGATCTTCACGGTGGGATCCGTCACCTGGGTCGTCGGCGCGAACGGCGAAGGGGTGATTCTGGACGCAGCCCAGATCCCTTCCGTGTCTCCTCCGGCGAAAAGGCTGCCACGCTATGTTTGGAAAAACATCGACAACGATGACCTGATCGGATCTATAGATCGGGTCACCAAGAAGCTGTCAGAGGGACTCCAAATCCTGGAGTCCGTGCATCCACGACGCACCGCCCCTCATCGCTGTCCCACGACACAACACTGGTCGTCACCGTCACACCTCTCGAGCGCATCGTCGAGGAGCGACCTTGAGGGGATCGTCCTTCGAACGGCTACTTGCCGTTCGGGCTACAAAACGCAGCTTCCAGCTTCGCTCAAACGCTGCCTCGACACGTCGGCACCAGCTCCTTCATCACCCCCGACAATGTCCGCCCTGACAATGATGATCAAGAGGGTGGCCTTCCCGCCGACCTGCCCCCCATCAAGCAATTCTTTGGGGGACCGGTCCTTGCCATCAGCAACATACAGGACATAGGGTATTACGCCTCGTGGCAGCCTGAACCTGTCTAAATCTCTGTTCCGCACGAATTGTGCTCCCTCGTTCGTCTCAGGCGCACCCTCACCGTCTCATCTACTACCGCGGGCATACCCCTCGGTAGACTATCGCCGGTATTCCGTCCGAGAAGCTTTTTCAAATCCGCGCGAGTATCGCGGATGTCATTCTTCAGTCCATCTATCTCGGCGTCAGCAAGATCTTCCTCCGTGGCGACAGCATAGGTGCTCCCCACCATCCGATAAGTGCGAATCAATGGCACGGGCCCCCTTCGGGCGATTTCTTCGATATCCGCACCCTCTGGGGAAGCGCTTGTGGAAGGACGAGGACATGGCCCTGTTCGCGCCTCCGAGCTGATCTCGGCTCCATGATCAGCACTCCCAGGAGGAATGGTGCTACTTTCCCTCGGCGGCGACGTCCGAGTTTTATCTTCACGGCTCGGCTCTTTGACATTCGGCTCCGGAGGAGAAGCTGGAGGCGACGGGGTAGGCATGCGCGGCTGCTTGGGAGGAGATGGTGAGCCTTGCGCATCAGCTGTTGAGGGCCTTTCGGGCGACCTCTGAGGTGATTCATGTTCTGAAGTCCAGCCAGCGCAGAAGCCCTCAGCTACACCAGCCTCCGAAGTTGTCATCTTTTCAGCATCGGGATTCTCAGCGTCTTCATTAGAAGGGTCCCTACATTTCCAAGATAAAATCTCAACACTGTTCGGATCAAAAAGGGAGAAATATGGAAAAGATCCTACTTACATTTCTGAGCGACGACGCTTTCGGCCGAATTTCTTTTTTTGACCGGAAGCTCCAGCGGCAGCGGCAGGCACATCACCCTTATGGCGTTTTGTGCTCGGTTCATCCTGATCCGTGCAAGGGGCGTCGGCGGCGGCTTGGGCACGGTCCTCGGAAATCTTTACCGGACCTTCCGCAGCTCGGACGCCACTGGAAGATCCAGCCTTTTCTGACACCGGCTGTTTCTCCCGAGCAGTTCTTTGGGCCAGTGTCTCCTCATCTTCTTCGTCAATAGACTCTCTTTCTTCTTCGGATAGTTCAATAGAGTCGTCCTCGGCACGTCTCTGATGATAACTATGCATCACGTCAACTCGGCCCAGCCAGTCAGCGGTTGGTACATCGGAGAAGTACACCTTTCGGTCCTGTCCATTTATCTTCAAGAGATCAAACAGAAGTTATGGTATAAGTACAATATGAACGATGGAAGAGCCAGGCAGTTCGGAACTTACCTCTGGCGGGGGATTCTTCAGATTAAAAGCCGCACTTTGGCCACGGTTGCCTATATGAGAGGCTTTTCCAAAATATTCTTCCAAGACTTCTCTAACTTCAGCTTCAGATAGATCTCCGGATGAGCACCTGGTCGGATCATTCCGACCGGTAAATTCAAAGGCAGGATGAACTCTATCTTTGCAAGGTTGGACGCGACGAAACACAAAATTGGTAGCAACCCCAACTCCGTTCAGGGTCAAACCCTTGATGATTTCCAGCAATTCGTTTACTTGTCCCAGCTCCTCTACATGCGGTTTCTCCGTCCAGCTATTCTGTTTTTCTGGAATTTGATCCACGGCGCACCGGACGCTCGGTTCATGGTTGGGGATATAGAACCATCTCTTGTTCCAATCACGCACACTGGTATTCAGAGGAATCTGGAGGTAATGTGCGGACATTCCGTCATGCATTTTCAGATACACTCCACCAGCAACTCGAGAACCTGTGCCGCTCGATTTCACAAGAACGAAGAGATGGCGGAACAGATTGAAGTGTGGGAGAATGCCACGCTTCACAGAAGTGGATAAAGATGGAAATCAAGAGGATAGAATTGGGATTCAAGTGGCATAGGGAAATTTGGTAATAATCAAGTAACTTGCGAAGAAACGGATGGCATGGCAAACCAAATCCGCAGGTAAAATAATCAGAAAAGACTACTATTTCTCCAGAATCAGGCATCGGATATGGTTCACCTTGTGATATTCTCCAGCCTCCGGTCGCCTGGTCAGGAAGGAATCCCCAGGCCACGAGCGCATCGAGCTGCGATTTTCCCAATACCGACGGCTGCCATTCGTTCGACATGCGGAACTCCGCTGGTTATGCCTCCTTCGACTTTTTTGATTCGCGGGTGCTCTTCCTGGTGCCTGCCATGGCAGATCTGGGCGGGGGAGAGGTGGATTCGATGATTTTTTCTGTGGCGGCGGTGGAAAAAAATGGAACCCTAGACGGCGGTGGAGGAATAGGCGGAGACGGATGTGGGTTTTAGGATTTGAATGCGCAAGAAGACAAACCAACTAGAAAATCCCCGCTCGGATACTTCGTCGTCTTCGTCAAGTGTCTTCGAGCAACACTGCTCCGTCGTCTTTGTCAAGTGTCTTCGAGCAATAAGCACTGCTCGGGGACTCCGTCGTCTTCGTCAAGTATCTCCGAGCAATAAGCACTGCTCGGGGACTCCGTCGTCTTTGTCAAGTGTCTTCGAGCAATAAGCACTGCTCGGGGACTCCGTCGTCTTCGTCAAGTGTCTCCGAGCAATAAGCACTGCTCGGGGACTCCGTCGTCTTCGTCAAGCGTCTCCGAGCAATAAGCACTGCTCGGGGACTCCGTCGTCTTCGTCAAGCGTCTCCGAGCAATAAGCACTGCTCTGGGACTCCGTCGTCTTCGTCAAGTGTCTCCGAGCAATAAGCACTGCTCGGGGACTCCGTCGTCTTCGTCAAGCGTCTCTGAGCAATAAGCACTGCTCGGGGACTTTGTCGTCTTCGTCAAGTGTCTTCGAGCAATAAGCACTGCTCGGGGACTCCGTCGTCTTCGTCAAGTGTCTTCGAGCAATAAGCACTGCTCGGGGACTCCGTTGTCCTCGTCAACCGTCTCCGAGCAATAAGCACTGCTCGGGGACTCCGTCGTCTTCAAGCGTCTCCGAGCAATAAGCACTGCTCGGGGACTCCGTCGTCTTCGTCAAGCGTCTCTGAGCAATAAGCACTGCTCGGGGACGACTCCGTTTGTCTTCATAAAGCGTCTCCGAGCAATACTGCTCGGGGACTCCGTCGTCTTTGTCACGTGTCTCCGAGCGACAAGTTGCTCGGGGACTTCGTCGTTTTCGCCAAGCGTCTCCGAGCAATAAAGTGCTCGGGGACTTTGTCATTCAACCAAAAATGATCAGCGATATCATCAAAATTTATGACCCTGACATCACGTGACTATGTCACATGCTATCATTCTCTGGGACTAAGTGGATACACTTCACCTGCCGGTGAAGGTATTGGCTCTGTCGTGGTAAAAGTGGATACACTTCGCTAAAGGGAAACTTTTTTCAATTTTTTCTGAGCCCCTTACATCCGTCTGGTCAAGCAACGCTGAAGGTCTGCACCTCTCGACGAATGTAAGGCGCTCGGGGACTAGCTGTGGGGGTATAAGCCCGTATACCCGCATAGTCATACTTGGCCCAAGTCTATCGAACAGGCCTGAACTACCAAGGACGCGTCGCCCATACGATCTCCAGGAGATCGCGTATATCCGCCGAGTCCTTGGCGGGCAAAAAAATAGCTTTCCTAGGATCTAGCCGATTGGTTTCCCAGATCGGCTAGGATTGTAATCTGTTATGTATGGCAAGATCAACTTGTAACCCTGCCCCCCGGACTATATAAGGCGGGCAGGGGGGTCTACTCGATTCATCTAATCTACTAGCAATACAACACAGCAACATACAGGACGTAGGGTATTACGCCTCGTGGCGGCCTGAACCTGTCTAAATCTCTGTTCCGCACGAATTGTGCTCCCTCGTTCGTCTCAGGCGCACCCTCACCGTCTCATCTACTACCGCGGGCATACCCCTCGGTAGACTATCGCCGGTATTCCGTCGACACATACACAACACTAGGACAGAGGTTAGTCTACTAGTTGTCTCAATTACTAAATCCACGCATAGGGCTTTTAGTTTTGCTAATACCCATCTATCCTCGTTGCCATCCCAATACGCGGTGGTGGCCTATGACCGCCACGTTGTGTCTACAGGGTAGTATTGTTACTTCCCTACCTTGGTCTCCGTGGTGGATCTGGCTACATGGTGTGGCCTCATTCAAAACTAGTAGATCAATCTCCCCAGGCAGGCGTGCACAGTAGAGGGAAGGATCTCATGTGCGGTGGTTTAGGGGCATGGCTTGGAGAATATGATGATCGATAAAACTAGGATAATGGAAGGGCATTTTTGGAGATCAATTTGAAGACATTGGTGGAAGCGTTTTCTTTCCCATGGTCACCATATTGGCCTTCTCGAAGGACTCTAGAAGAGCTGTAGGAGTTACTCTAACAGGTAAGCATCATCCGGCCCTCCTGCCTCTCAATTTGGTATATAAGTACTAAATAACACAATAAGGCGACATAGAAAAATTCTAGGTCCACCACCTCTACAATCACAATATATGTTTTTTTTTCAAAATGAATGAAGCAATGTTAACAGTACATGTAGAACCTTACGATACATTGAATTTCAGATTGGGCACTAAATCAACATGAAGATTTTTTTTTTAAAAAGGTTCCTATCGAAAATAGGAGTTTTGCAAAGCAACATAAATTATCTAGTTAGGGCTTAAGCAGACAATTATTTTGGATAGTGATATAAAAATAAGGGTTGTAACTTTCCCTGGACGTCCGAACGGACGCTCGCGCCTGGACACCCGCACCCACACCAACCCCCTGCATCCTGCACCTCCACACAGGGTCTGTGGGGCCACGTTCATGCCCCCCCCCCCCACCTGCATCCCACCCCACTCCACGCGGGGCTCAGACATCGCCCGCACCTCCCAACTGCACGTGGGGAGTCTCCTCGCTCGCTCCTCCCCCGGTGCTCACATGCAAACACATGTGACTGCAACATGTGGCTACCACCAGCATTCGAGAGGACGGGAAAGGGGCGGCAGGTGCAGCCAGCGCCGGGAGGATGAAAAAGTGAGGACAGAGATGCGAAGGGGAAGGAGCAGAAAAAGTGAGGACAGAGATGCCACACACCGATCTACTTCTGAAATATCCGGATATAACACTTGTAACATATGAATGAAGGCAGATAAAACACATGAAAACAGGCATTTGAAACACTAGCTGCAACCCCAGATCTGCTTCTGAAACATCAAGCTAAAACACTTGCAACACACATATGAAACAGTTGAAACACACGAAAAACATGTGTGTGAAACACTTAAGAAAATAACTTAAAAAATCCTAAAGAACCATTTGCAAAACATACGCAACATTCGGATATAACACCTGCAACATAGTTGTGTAGCCGTTGCAACATATGCAACATTCCGATCTACTTTTGAAACATCAATTTGCTTGAACTGCAACGTACCTATACAATTGCAACAGAGAAGGGGGGAGAGAGAGAGAGAGATAGAGAGAGCATAGTGCGGCGAGCACCATGGCCGCCGGATCTGCGGGCACTGAGGGCTCCCCATGGAGGACGCCAATGAGGGGGGAGGAGCACCACTAGGGTGGGGGACGCAGCCATCGGAGGTGCGTCCCATGCCGGAGCAGGGCCACGCCCCCCCCTCGTGCCAGATCTGTGCCCCACACCAGAGTTGAGGCCGGGGGTGGCCGGCCAGAGAAGAGGAAGGGGGTCGTCGGAGTAGCAGCGTGGAGCTCGTGCTTGCGCCGGGACGCCGCTGCGCCGAAGCCGAAGAAGAGGAAGGGGGCCGCCGGAGGTAGCTATGCGCGGCGCGAGACATGGCTCGGCGGGAGAGCGTCGATGCGAGGAGGAGGCAGGCGATTCTTCCTCTTTTTAGCGGTGGGCGGGTGTGCGGTCGAGTGAGAGCCAGGCGCGTGGAGGCCCATGGCGGAGCCCGGATTTCACGTCAGGGTATTCCATGTTCAAAAAATTTCTAATACAAATATGAGTAATAAGAAAAGTACAAATATGCAATGGTAAATATTCCCTTTAAAAAAATGCTAGCACCTTCTTCTTCGTCTAAGTTATAAGTAGAATGCAAAAAAAACAAAAGACATCGAAATCTTTAATTCTCACTCTGAATTTTGAAGGATGGATCAAGGGGTGTTTTGTGTCCACGTTTGTTCGCACTGCAGCTGGGAGGGAGGCTGCTGCTCGGCGACTTCTTTGCCGGCGGGCTTCAACGCCGACCGCTGGGCACAGCCGTGCAGACGGCGCTGGGGCTGAATGGACACAGTTGAGTCGAGGTAGGAGGGACGATGGGAGCCGAGGGAGAGAGCCCGACAAGTGTTGTCGTGCCGTCGGTCTACGTCGCTAGCCGCTCGACGTATGCAAGAGACAGATGGGAGCACGGAGCGTCGGGAGATGTCAATGGGTTTTTTTGGCCTTTCCAGAGTCTACGGCTATTGGGCTTATATATGCCATATATTAGCAAAATCCAGTATACCAACATGCTATACCATTATACATATGTATATATATTTGTTTTTGTTCCTAAAACATGGGTATTCCATGGAATACACATGCATACCCCTGGCGCTGCCCATGGTGGAGGCGGAGTCGAGCGGGTGGCGAGTGAAGTCCGACGCGTGGCGTCTGTCGCGTCCGGACGTCTTAATGGAATCATTACCGTAAAAATAACTTATATTATGTGTTACACTCAATTAAAAAAAACTATTTGTTATAATCAGACCACTCATCGTTGTACAGGTGTGCACGCATAGATCTCTATTTTGAAAGAAACTAGCGCCATTATGCATTTGAGAGAGCTTTTTTAACTGTGCAAAAAGGAACAGTAGGATCAAGGGACCACATAACAGTACACTTGAGACTTGACAATAGGTGGGCACAATGATTGAAGCTACCTGTTCGCTTGTCTTATTTTGATTCTGTTTTCAGACATAGAATAAAATTTTTCTCTTTCAAGAAATCAGCATCATTCGAATTCAGCGTTTTATTTTAGACACATACAAAGACTAAAATTATCGTTCTACTGTAGTCTGTTACGGCTTTTCATTAGGCCTCATATGACGTGCTATTGACATCTCCTGAAGCTACCCGATAAGACATACCCCCTTTCAAATTTACGATGTTTTGACGTTTCCAGATATATTATTTTTAACGTGTATTATATTTTGACATAATATATATTTAAATATATAGTAAAAAGATATAAATCTAGAAATGTTAAAATGTCTTAAAATTTTAGATGGAGCGACAAGGTCAGACATCAGCCTCTCAACACTATTGTTCACCCGCTGCAGAATACTGTACCTTCGACCTGAAAAGACAGGTTCTGCTTTCAGCCTCTCAACACCACAGCCTCTCAACACTATTGTTCTGCTTTCAGCGGCAGAACAGGCCGACTCAAATGATACTCTTTCAGAGATCACCCAGTAAAGACAGGTTCTGGCACACCACACCAATAAACTAGTCGTCCAGATTTTCCACAGGACACACAAGGAAAAAAAACATCTTTTGCCTAATCTTCTCTCATGATCAATGTTATCAGTCCGTTCATCACTACTATGTATTTGTAACAGTGTTTGCTAGCCTACATCCATGCCCTATGTAATATTTTCACATCCAGCTAAGAAATTGTAACAGTGTGATCAATCCGTGTCATAACTTTGATTAGCTTTTGATAACAAAGACCAAGCTAAGAACTACTGTACTATGTAATATTTTCACGTCAAGGAATATATTATCTCATATGCAAAATGAGCCATGCTGGAATCAATAGCTAACTAATACCGCCAATAGCAGCCTCAGTTCACTATACTGTTGCTATACTCTTTATATTATTTTCTGCATTAATATTTGTTTTCCCTGCATGGATCTTATTTTGGCAAGCTTCATTAGTCATTTTCATTTGATGTTCTTATAATTATATAACAAACACTACAGGGGTGTTATTTTGCCAAATTCTTTCTCTTGATGATTACTAAACATATCTAATGCAGGTTACTTATGAATCAGAGGCTGTGTTCGCAAGGGAGCATGACAATGTTTGGTCCAAATGAAGCCGAACAAGTTAATACAACTATACATACCAATGATTTCAGTGAGGAGCACTGCTCTAGTACTATTGATGAGTGTTTTTCCCCCTTAAAGAACTCAGATTCGTATCGTGCTATTGTTAATCTACTTTTGGGATACACACTATCTCTGAACTAACAGTAAAACTAAATCGATGAGGTCATGTTAGTTTTTTTCTCCTAGTGCCAGGCGGTAAGCTCTTTTTCTGTTCCTAACAAAAATAAATTATTTTTTCTATAGGACAACACTGGTACATGAGACTACAACCATGAATACGAAGATGATTACGACAATGGTGGTGCAGGCTATGACCATGAAGGTGACAAGGATTGTGGCAATTAGTGATGAAGACTGCCTCAAAAGGGCATGTGATTTCTGACTTTGATTAATTATAACTTTTCGTAATGGGGCTTGGAAGGGATATACACACTTCCCTTTGTCCATTAAGCAATTTATCTTATGACTAATGAACAATGATGTTTATACAACCACTCTAATTCGCATATTGGTCCTACTTAGTTAGAAACATGTTATTTGATACTTTGTTCACTTTGATTGCTTCCTTTTGTATATGTTGAATTTGAAAGGAAGACAATGTAATACAGTGCTGGTTGTGAAATGGTACTAGAATGGTCGGTGTGCAATATATTTGTGCTATTTCTCTTGGTGGCATATTTTGAGTGGCTGTTATAACAATCGCAAAGTCGACCACCTAATGCGACACAATAAATAAAGTACAAAATAGTCGTATACTCTGTTTGTCCCTAAATAATTGTCTTTCTCGCTTCTAGAGAAAGAACTTTGACTAATTTATAAAAAATATTAATATTATGGTACATAATTAATATTATTAGATCATTGAATCTATTTTTCATAATAAATCTATTTATATATTCAACGCTATGTATTTTCTACTGATTTAATTAAACTTACGCAAAAAAAACAGACAATTATTTAGATATTCAACGCTATATGTATTTTAATTATTTTTCGTTTCAATTAGTTTTTCGTACACGTATTGTGCCGTTCGAGCATTATGCATACATATAACAACTTAAAATGTATGAATCTATACATATATTTTAAAAGCTTGTACATGGAAATATACACATAAGCTATCGCTACAAGAGATGGCCAACCAAGTGTTGTGTGTACGCAAGTGCTACCCATGAGGGCATGAGGCCATGATCGGACTTCCAATTCCATCTTCCAAGAAGCGCACGCAGGCACGCGCTTTGCATGTCTCGCCAACGGCGCACACCATCGGCCGGCCCCCGGCAGGCTCCCTTTTCGTTTCGTACGTTCAATTCCATCCCCGTCATCTCCCCTCAGGCAACGCAAAGATCGACGGAGCTAGCTAGCTGCAGGCAACTGCGGCGCTTGTTATAAATTGGTCTCCCCACGGCGGCAGAAAGATGGCCGGCCCTGGTAAGTACACTTGCGCATTAAAACCCTCTCCGTTGGTCGCCAGCAGCGCAGGCTTTGCAGTTGCATGCAGGTCACTGGCTTGCATTGGCCGGCCTCATCAGCAGCAGCTCGTTGCGTTGCGCCCCGGCCTGGTGAAATTAAAAGCTGGCACGCTTTGTTAGCAGGCAGGAAGTAGCAGCTTCATCTTAACACACACCCACCTACACTGCTGCTGCAACCGCGCGCCAAGAGCTTGCATTGCGTTTGTTGTTTACCCTTTTGCGCCCACCTAGCCCGCACCTGCATTCCTTTGGCGGCCGCCGCGCGCGCGCGGGCAAAGCCAATGGGGAGTTCATGCGTGAACCTCTCCCGCGCCGTCCTCCCCGGCTTCGCCGCCGCCGCCAAGGGAGGCCGCCGTCGCCGTGGCCTCCTTCTTCCGTTGATGTCGAGGCGGTGGCACGGCGGCGGCGGTGGCAGCGCGGTGGTGGCGTGCTGTTCGTCGTCGTCCACTACTACCGCCGGCTCATCATCGTCAACAAGGCCGCCGCCGCCGCAAGGAGCCACCACCGGCGGGAGCGGGATTGGTGTTGCAGAGTTTCTCGGCGCCAAGAACTTCCTCATCACCGGCGGAACCGGTTTCCTGGCAAAAGGTGATACGTGCTTCGATCGTTTTCCGATCCCCCTCTATTATGCATGCTTTGGATGAACTCCAAATAATCCTATAGTCCTGTGCTGTTCTCTGCGTCAGTTCTTATCGAGAAGATCTTGAGGACAAATCCTGACGTGGGCAAGATATACGTGCTCATCAAGGCCAAGGACAGCCAGGCAGCATTGAGGCGACTGCAAAATGAGGTACTACGATCGACGATGCATGGCGGTGCGCATCCATTGATTAGTAGTTGTCGATCATCCGATCCATGACATATGTATGTGCGTGCAGGTGGTAGACACGGAGCTGTTCAAATGCCTGCAGGAGATCCACGGGGAAGGCTACGACAGCTTCATCGCAAGAAAGCTGGTGCCCGTTGTCGGTGACGTCAGGGAAGCCAACGTCGGCATTGCGCCCGACATCGCCGACGAGGTCGCCGACCAAGTGGACGTCATCATCAACTCGGCGGCCAACACCACGTTCGACGAGCGGTTCGTCAACATCATCGCCCCAATTAAAACTCGTTCGTTCTTCAGTGACGATCCATCGCTGATGAGCATGCATCCACTCTGATCGGTTGTTGGTCGCAGGTACGATGTCGCCATGGACATCAACACCGTGGGGCCGTTCCGGATCATGAGCTTCGCGCAGCGGTTCCGGCGGCTCAAGCTCTTCTTGCAAGTGTCCACAGGTAGGTCGATCATCAGAATAACAACAACAATTACTACTGCAAAACACAAGTTAATTTATATCTTGCGGCGAAAAACTACTGGAACTTGTATTTTCCACTCCCCAAATAATAAATCTCTCAGCACTTTGCTTGGATTGTGTTTGGCGATCGATCGAGCAGCCTATGTGAATGGGCAGAGGCAAGGCCTGGTGCTGGAGAAGCCGTTCCGCATGGGAGACACCATAGCCAAGGAGCTGGGGTCCTCATCATCAGGTTCTTCTGAAGGGCATAATAAGAAGATCCCCGTGCTGGACATCGAGGCAGAGATCAAGCTGGCCTTCTACTCCACAAGACACCCCCACGATGGTTCTCCCTATTCTGCTCAAGAAATGAAAGATTTGGGTCTAGAGAGGTAAATGAATAAGGCATCTAGTATATATACTACTAGTATAACAATAATGGAATTGGAGTAAGGCAAATGAATTAGTAGCTTGATAAGACGTACGGCGATGATTAATTTGGGTTGTGTTTGCATTTGTATATATTGGTAGGGCAAAACTCCATGGGTGGCAAGACACCTATGTGTTCACCAAGGCCATGGGAGAGATGGTCATCAACTCCATGCGGGGAGAGATACCGGTTGTCACCATCAGGCCCAGCGTCATTGAGAGCACCTGGAGGGACCCATTCCCGGGATGGATGGAAGGGAACAGGTACTAGTAGGAGTATATATATGTGTATCTTCAGTGACCAGCAAACCTTCAGATGAATATGTATCTTCGCTCTTCGGTAATGATAGTGATCTCTCTTGCATTGCCATTGGCAAAATTAAATTAATTGTCGATGAACACTGCAGGATGATGGACCCTGTGGTCCTCTACTACGGGAAAGGCCAGCTGAGCGGGTTCCTCGCCGACCCAGACGGTGTTCTTGATGTGGTAATAATAAATAATTAAGCTGCTAGCTAGCTAGCTGTTGATGAGTCGTCCGTGTAAACGTTGAACAACACCTACTCTAGCTAATATCCATCTGAAAAAGCCAGGTCCCGGCTGACATGGTGGTGAACGCGACGCTGGCGGCGATGGCGAAGCACGGCGTCGGCGGCGGCGCGGCCGGGATGCAGGTGTACCACGTGTCGTCGTCGACGGTGAACCCGCTGGTGTTCGGCGAGCTGAGCCGGTTCCTGTTCCAGCACTTCACGCGGTGCCCCTACAGCGATGCGGCGGGGCAGCCCATCCTGGTGCCGCCCATGCGCCTCTTCGACACCATGGAGCAGTTCGCCAGCTACGTCGAGACGGACGCGCTGCTGCGGAGCGCCCGGGCGTCGCCGTCGTCCTCGTCGGCGGCGGCGCAGCGGGCGCTCGACCTGCTGTGCGCCAGGTCCGTGGAGCAGGCCGTCCACCTGGGCAGCATCTACCAGCCCTACACCTTCTACGGCGGCCGCTTCGACAACGGCAACACGGAGGCGCTGTTCGCCGCCATGTCGCCGGCGGAGAAGGCGCGGTTCCACTTCGACGTGCGCAGCGTCGACTGGACGGACTACATCACCAACGTCCACATCCCGGGGCTCCGCAAGCACGTCATGAAGGGCAGGGGCGTCGCCGCCAACCAGCTGCTCGCCAGCACCTCCGTCTGACCGACCGCCGGCAAAGGACAAAGGGACGCGCGCCACGGCGGGCGTGTACAGTATCTTGCCACGCTCCATTTCCACAGTATCACGTAGCAGCAATCTAAGGTTGACTTGGGCACACACGCCATGCTTGCATCGCATTCTCTTCCGTGTCGAGCTGTTGATTCTTGTACTCTCGGGTAGTCAGAAGCAAAATGAAGGCTGTGATTATCAGTGGCCGGAATTCATCAATGATGCACACAAAACACTCTGAACATCGTGCTGTCTGCTAGTGCCATTCCTCATACACTGTAAGCCATTCTTTACCCAAAATTTAATTTACTGATGAAAGGAGTTTTTACCGGTGCCTTGCCATTGATGAATGATGATACAAATTAGTACACGCCTATTGGTACAAGCTTACGCTACATAAGTACAAATGGAAGTTCAGTCTTTTTTTTTTGTGTGCCAATTCCACGCCTCCTCTGTAAAAAAAGGAAAAGCATAAAAGGGAGGGCGGCGAGAGTTTGAAGTAGATGGCCGCCCTTCTATATCACCTGTAAAGGCTGAAACTCGGGCGTGGCTTGGCACAATCGCTTTCTCTCAGGACTGCAGCAGCCCTTGCACTGACCAATGGCAATATCGATCTCAAAAGTTTTGCACAGTGCTTTGGTATTCCTTATTTCTGTCTGGCCCTTGATCCAGCAAATGTTGAGATCGACTATCACAGCACAAGCTGGAAATGGTAACATCGACAGCTCAAAGGAAATAATCTGGTGTTCTTCGCGTCACATCTGGCTCACCTCTCCTAGGGGCTGGTTCAAACTATGATAATAGGAAAGCAAAATAGGTAAATTATACGCACCAGTTTAGAAGTACACACATCATAAGATGCTATTTGGGGAGGAAAAACATCATGATGCCTTTTCAGAAAGAAAAAAAAAACATCTAATCCCACAATAGATAGTACATTCATATCAGGGTGATGCCACAAAAGTGAGCCCAATAAAACGGCAAAATAGCAGAATGTTGTGGTAAAATTACCTGGATGAATGTGTGACTGTTGCAGTCATCAACTTCCAAAATAGATGCCATATTGCCGCATCGATAGCAATAGTTCGGAGCACTGAATATGGTGACAACCTTTTGTTCCTGTAAATGCATGCATCATGCATGATCAGAAAGATTACTTCACTCAAAACTCAGCTCCTTAAGCATCTAAAGGTCAAATCAGCTTACATGAGCCCAGTTATATCCCTCCATAACTAATTGATGAGCCCGAGCTACAAGTTTGAGATTGTTCGTGTGATTAAATTGCTCCGATATGTCCTGGAGAAACCAAGGAATAAATGAATAACTTCGAATTAATAAAAAGGTATAAAAGAGATAACATGTAAACAGATGTGTGGTACCTGGCCAAAGGTGTAGCCAGCACCACGAGGGGATATGCCCCAACCACATCGATCGTCTGGATCTGACCATAAAAGATCACACATAGGTCCCTCATGAGGAACCTCTTGGACGCGATCTAAGCTGCGCACACTATCAAGATTTTCAATTGATGGAGATAAACCACCATGAAGGCAGAAAATCTCAGATTCCACCTTCAAACAGAACATAGAAAATAGTATCAATAGAGCCCATGGACAGACAATGCCATGATGTTGCCAAAAATAAAAAGCAATATATCATCATTTCGAATGTTTGAATGAACAAAGAGGAAGAACGAAGAACAATAGAATTCTTTTAATGCATGATCAGGATTTAGCATCATTTCGAATGTTTGAACAATTATTAATTCATACAATATGATAACTAAAAATTTACAGAGACGGCAACATATTCACCAGCCTCTGTTCCAAAGAACAGTCAGCCACAACACAATACAGATTACTGACTCTTCAACCAAGAGTAAACAACACAGCAAGTATCAAAACCAAAGTGATAAGCAACATAGCACAGCATAGTTGCCACCATATCACAACCATTTGATTCTACAGCTGCTAGAATTGATAAACAAATGAAGACAATTGATGTTCAATAGTGTGTTCCACATAATTTGAACATCCGAATACAGAATACAGACTCTGTGGTTCTCAGTTTCTAACATTCTCTAATGGGTTAAAAGAAGTTGATCATAACTCATAACCCATAAATGTACAGCAGACAAGAATCTGAAATTGGTGAAGCAAAAAGAGAGAGAGAGAGAGAGAGAGAGAGAGAGAGAGAGAGATAAAATTATATCTACTAAGCTACTTGTGGTTCTAGCTACTATGCCGTTTTAGCGTTTTATAACATTTGCATGCTGCATATTGAGAAGATGCATAGAAGCAATGCTCCAGATAAAACTTTTAAAAAAAAGTGATTCCAGTCTTAAGAGTACACACCAGCGCTGTTAGAGGAAAATAATCAAAAAGATCCGTAAATGTCTTCCATACATTTGCATTGCCATACCTGGTTCAAAATAAAGTAGTTAGCAACAGAAATGACAAGCTAGGATTATGTTGTGGACATGTAGGAAAAATCAGTCTTACAATCAACTTACATGAACCAATGAGTTTCTATAAGATAACAAACAATATGATCATTCAACTTTCATAGCAGCTCCTAAGCATAGTGATGGTGTGCCATCAGGCAAAAGCATACACAATAAAAAGAAGCCTTTACCAGTCCAAAAAAGTCTATTAATGCAGCAATAGAAAAGGCACAAGATGCCAAAGAGATTTTGTGTATGTGAGAAAAAACTCGGACGATTATACTAAAAGCTAACATACAACTGTGATTAAAAAAAGATTAAACATAGCTCTTCTCAAACAGGTAATAATACGGTATGTACTATGTAGGAACATGCTATGCCTGGAAATGTAAGTTGAACTTTAAGCACCTAAACACACTCACTTTCGTAGGCATTCGTCGTAGAATCCATAAACCTGTGTGATCTGCAACAAAACAAGAGTTTCAGTTTGAACCAGAAAACACAAGATAAAAATACCATTAATAGGGATGGCATCTAAATTATAAACAACTCAAAATCTGAACAGGAAAATGGTATGGGGATTGGGGATGGAATCTCAATTGTAAAGGCAAATTCTGAACAAGAAAATATATTCACATATTGGAAGCTAGAGTAATTTTCTCTGATCTCAGATTAAATTCCGGTAACAGTATCCAAAAAGCAACATGTCGTAAGCATCAAGAAAATAATATTTGATTGTACCTGCCGACTCTCGTGGTTTCCACGAAGGATAGTAATTCGATGTGGGTACCTCACTTTTAGTGCTACTAGCAGCTGGAGAACGAACACAATGTAAATATATAATGCTTACTCATAATATGAAATGAAATTAAGACCATACGAAATATGCTAAAGCATAAATTCATAAATCATATTTCCTTTTTCCAGCACAGTTACAAGTGAAATAAGACAATCTGCAAAGCAACAGAAAAACTAACTTGACAAAGAAAACTAGTAGTTAATTTCTTACACTGACAGTCTCAACAGAATAGTAGCCACGATCTACATAGTCGCCCATAAATAAATAATTGGTGTCTGGACACTGAAAACGAAAGAGAATAAAACTGACAGGGATTAGAAGATGGAAACGATGACTTCAATATTGGGTAGAAAGTAAAAACAGAGGCGGAAAAACGAAGCAAAGTTGAGTCAACAATTCAACATAGTTGGTACCTTCCCTCCAATTCGAAAAAGCTCTACAAGATCATGGAATTGTCCGTGTATATCACCACATATTGTCACTGGACTCTTGACAGGCTGCATGCAAAAGTTACAGAAGCTTAGAAGCAAATACCAGTAACCTTGCCAAAATACAGAACACACTAAATCACAAATACATCTAGGAAACATTCACTCCTGCCATTACATGAATGCATAACCAGTTAGCTATTCGAGTAAATCTCTGTTTATTAGGCAATGATTGAGCAGAGTGAAATTAATGTAACAGGAGGGAAAGCCTTAAATTACAGTGTTTATCCAATTGTTAGTGTTACATTCTACAAGCAACAAGATCAAAATGAAAACACTGAAACTGTTGATCAAAAGGAAATCAACAACACTGAAAGATTCGAAGTTCAACTCCTTAATCAAACATCATTAATACATAGGACCACAATAAGGGCCAATCAAAATGGAGCATCACAATAAACAATGTTCTTCATACGGTGCAATGGCATACAATACATTATACAATATAGTTCAACAGCCTTCAGAACAAGCAATATAGGTACCATCCTATACCTATAGTGAAACCGTGAAAGATACCCAGCCACAGTGAGAGGTAAACTGTCAGCATACCGTACCTGAACGTTGCTTTCCTCCATCAATATCTCCTTGGCCTTCTCGCACAGTGCCTTAACCTGAAACATGTAGGACCTGTTATGCCGATTCCAAGAATGTTAGAACATCCACGAGCAGTCCTGCACATCTATGCACCAGGTATTCCTGCTTCTGGTCAAGCGGGCTCATAGCACACAACCATACATATATCAACCCAAAAAAAAGTACATGTACCATCACACCCTCAACATGCACTTTTTTGCGGTCGATATTAATTCGTCTGATTAATTTGGAAGGTTACAACAGATACAGCTTTCCATTTTTGTGCTACTTTTCTGTGAAAATAAAAGGAGATCTATTAACACGAACCAAATCTGAATCACAACATCAGAATGATTCGAAGCTGCACTCTCTAGCCACAAACTACACACCAGATCATCACTCTATGCCACCGAATCACCATACACCAAAAGAGGTTCAAATATCCCTCCCAAATCACCGGAATACCAGATCGCACTTCCAACCCAAACAGTGCACCAAAGGGAAGCGAGAAACCCTAGGTGCGCCCTTGCAACAGATCAGGGGAGTCTGCATTCACCAGATCACGCCGCGAAATAGGAAAACAGCGAACCGGAAAACCGAATGGAACGAGGCCGTAGCTGGGGCTGGATCTCACCTCCTGCTCGGCGAGCGGGCGGCACTGCATCAGCTGCTCGATCTGCGCGTCAAGGCCGCCGCAGCCGCCGTTGTCTACGTTCATGGGCTCCATACCGCTGCCTCCGTCTTCGATACGAGGGACCCAGCTCGAGCTCAAGCTCGTCGCCGGCGGCGAGGCGAGGCGAGAGAGCGCCAACGCGCGCGCGGGGAGTGAGACTGACAGAGTGGGGAAGGAAATCGGGGAGAGGCGGGCGGAGAGCCGAGAGAGAGTGGTCGTGAAGCCCGCCCGCCAGGTGGGCCTCCCTGCTCCACACATGGGCCCGCTCGCTCCATGCCGCGTGCGCTGTGGCAAGTGGTTGGGAAACAACTACGCGTCCGTGTCTGACAGGTTAGTCGGCGTGTGGGTCCACGCTGCCAGTGGCTCAGAACATTGTGGACGTCAGGCAACGTGGAGCGAGGACCGAAAGAGGAAGCCTCGCTCACGGCTCACATGGGCCCATATGTCAGGCTCGTGTAGAGTTAGATGAGTCACTGGCTTGGTGGTCCCAGCTTGAATGGGGTCCATCTTCCAGTCACGTCTACTCTTGCCTGCCATGGGACCCCGGTAACGGGCCCACGAGTCGGAGGTGAACTTCATCTGCCGACCAAATTGAGCTCGCGAGCAATCCCTAGTCGCCTGATCTGGGGAGAATGCATCTGAGAGTGTGGTTTTTCCGGTCAAAGCTACTGCTCGTTTGAAGGGGAGCCTCCTGTGCGGCTGTGCTCCTCTTTGCTCGCTGGGTTTTGGTTCAAGAAGAGGGGGAAGCCTTTGTGGAGACCGGAGAGGAGGGCCAAGATCGAGTGTGTTCCTCGTCTACTCTTCTCGATCCGGCAATGCGTGCGGCCGCCGGAGGTACCCAGCCGCGGCGTAAGGGGGGTATCCGCGTCCGCGCCCCACTGGTGAGCTCAGCTCCCACTCCGGCCTTTCTTGGTCTCGAGTAGCACGCACGCTTCCTAGCTGCGAGAGATATGGCCATATGGGTTAGTTCAGGGATGGTGGTTCCTGTGCCAAAGGCGACACCTTTGAATTGAGGCCGAGACCTTTCTCCTTGAATCTGGCGTTTTCGTGCGTAAGGCTTGGAGTATTGCAGGCTTTGGCTATGGTTGTAACTTGGATGTCTCGATCTGTCCTTAGGGCTTGGCTTTAGATCCATGGACGTTTGGTAATATTTTCAGGCGTAGTACTAGCAGTCTTCTAGGGGTTAGTTTGCTAGGTGTTTTTGCCTTGAGTAATGTTAGCTGCCGTGTGGATATGCCACTTTCTTGTTAGTGAGGAACAGTATTACAGGAAATGAGTATCACCATAACATGTACTGCATTTTTATTATTGACCCCACTTGCCACGAAGTCCTCCTCAGTTTATTATTAATAATAGACCGAACTTATAAAAATTCTAGCTACTAGCTAAGATAGTCTCATTTCCTGTCTATACTCTAGACAGCTCATGAACCACAGGTCTTAAATCTTTAGCTAGGAATCATGTCTATACGCGAGTTTTTAAGGACAGAAGACTTACTATCAAATATTATGCCAATCATATGGAATCAGTAATAAAGTGATAAGGAAAGACATTTCATACAATTGAAAGTATAAAATGGCTAATCTATTTTGCTAGTGCATAATTAACATAGGCATAACGTATGATGGAAACATAAGGGGCATCAAAATGGATATTTTTAGGCGTCTGGAATTCCAGTGACCTTGATGTTGGTAAAAGTTGTTGGGTACTCGGTTGCGCTATTGGATCCTCTTAATCTTTTTACATATCTTTTGAAAACTCTAAAGAACCAAAATGCTCATGCATTAAATGATAATTGATATAGATGAAAAAATGACCATCAGAGGCTTGGGCGAATTAATTTTCTAATTAATACCATCAGAACCAAACATGGAAAATGTATCATGGCACACTCTATATTGGTTGCAGGAGGATAACCCTATATCTCTTGTATCAATTTTTGGTTTCTGCTAGCAAGAGAGGGCCAAGGGGAGATCTCTGTTTTTTCAGGCAAAGTTTTGTGATTCCTTGCAATTTTACTCAATCTTGAGATTGACTTACGCTTAGCACACAGATCAAAGGCATTCACCAGCAGAACTCATGTCCTTCGATCACTATTGAGATTTGCTTGCATCTCTACTTCTCTACCGTCAAGCATTGCTCTTGTTTTTCCTCAGTACGATGTTTATAGGCTTGTAGCCAGGGTTATTGTTTCAGAAGGCCGTACTGTTGACTCAGAGTTATAATCTTCAACTCAATATATCATTTCGCTTTAGCAGTTGAGTTTCTGTGATTTGAGTTTGTATCTTGTTCTTCAGGGTTTGTTTTTCGAGATTGGGTTCAAACTTGTCATGGAGGTGTTTAGATCACCCCCTCTTTCATAGAGATGTTTCTTGAAGGTGCTACTTTTGTAATTTGCAGCTAATTTAATACAATGGAATTTGATATCCGTATGTGAGCACCACTTAGCACAGCTCCGTCTGTTTTCACAAGAAAGTGTTATGTGCCTAGGAATATTTGATGCATCTGTTAATGAGGATGGAGCTACTTAGCAAATTTTACTAGTAATATAATTTTATCAAATGGGATTGAAAGGAAAAAAAAACTCTAGTGTAATGTAATTTCAGATCTGCTGTGGTTTTAATTTGAGTGTTAGTTTTATATCTGTAGAACCACACTTTTTTTCTTTTTTCTTTTTGAAGAGTTCAGTTGAGTAATGATATACCTCGATTTGAATTTTTGAACCAACTTACATCTATAAAATAGTTTGTCCCAACTTGACTGCTGAATGATCTATTCTGATTTTGTATGTTGAAACTCCCAAGATAGATATTTTCAGCATGGTTAGTTTTCTAGCACTAACTGTCTGAATCTCAGCTGCATAATGTTTTAGTAGTCGGTGGACAATAATATTTTTCATTTATAATATCTTACCCAGCTAAACGTATGTTGTTTTTTTTTAATCTTTTTTCCACGTTCAGGTCAATATAAGCATTCTAACTTGGTTGATCAATGTTTCTGCAGGTAGAATCTGTCTCCTGCTACTGCAGGGTAGATGGAGGTCTTAAAACCGTTGTAAGTGCTAGGAAGTTTGTCCCTGGTGCAAAGCTGTGCATGCAACCTGATATCATACCAAACAAGCGCAAGTCAAGGAGCTCACGCAAGGAGAGGTCCCAAACTCAATCTCCACTGCTGCCTGGGCTTCCTGATGAACTGGCTATTTCCTGTCTCATGCGGGCTGCTCGGGTCGAGCACCCAAATATGCGGTTAGTCTGTAAACGATGGAACCGACTTTTGTCTGGAAATTATTATTATTCCTTGCGTAAGAAATTCGGCTTGGCAGAAGAATGGATTTATGTCTTCAAAAGGGACCGTGATCAGAAGCTATCTTGGTATGCCTTTGATCCTGTAAACCAGCTCTGGAAGTCATTGCCTCCAGTTCCACCAGAGTATTCTGAAGCTGTTGGCTTTGGTAGTGCTGTTCTCAATGGATGCTATCTGTACTTATTTGGCGGCAAAGACCCAGTACATGGGTCTATGAGGCGCGTTGTATTTTACAATGCTCGCATAAACAAATGGCTGCGAGCTCCAGATATGCTGCAAAAACGGCACTTCTTTGGTTCTTGTGTCATAAACAACTGTCTTTATGTTGCTGGTGGGGAGTGTGTAGGGATACAGAGAACTCTAAGATCCGCTGAGGTATATGATCCGAACAGGAATAGATGGTCTAGCATTGCTGAAATGAGCACAGGAATGGTGCCCTCCATTGGAGTAGTACATGATGGCAAGTGGTACCTGAAAGGTCTCAATTCTCATCGCCAGGTTGTGAGTGAGGTCTATCTTCCAGCATCTAAAATGTGGTCAGCCACTGGTAATGAAATGGTCACGGGCTGCCGGAATCCAAGCATTTCCCTCAATGGGCGTCTTTATTCTGCTGACTGTCGTGATGGCTGTAAGCTTCGAGTTTATAATAGAGAGATGGGATCATGGACAAGGTTCATCGACACCAGACACCATATGGGAAGCTCACGGTCTTTTGAAGCCGCAGCCTTTGTCTCCCTTAACGGAAAGCTCTGCATCATCCGTAACAATATGAGTATCACTATTGTTGATATATCAGACCCAACAACAGTTACTGAGGTTGACAGTGCGCGCGTGTGGGAGGCTTTTGCTCGAAAGGGGCAGCACAGGTCTTTCATGGCAAACCTATGGTCAGCCATCACAGGTCGTAATCTGAAGACTGGCATTATGCATTGCCAGGTGCTCCAAGTTTGATTTTGTCCATATATGAAGTGGAATATACTTACACAACCTCAGAGCCTAGCTTGGAAGCTGAAATTGGTACATGAGCTGTACCAAAGAGACCAGCTTTGAACTCAGTAAATATCCACTGATCTGATCCTTTGGAACTTTCTAATTTGGGCACCTATTTGTCAATAAGGCTCCAAGAGATTGGTCCTGGGGACTGGGGGAAGAATATGCCATGGTTCATGAGGCATCAAGGTTGAATGGCAGCTTGGACCCCATAGGTCAGAAGTGCAGGAAGCACTGGCAAAGGATGGTCTAAGCCTAGAGCAGGAACAAAGCAGAGGCAGGGCTATAACTAAAGCTCGAGAGCTGTTACTTCAGTTTGGTAATGCATGCAGGTCTCCAAAATCTTCCATAGAATTGATGCTTATTTCAGGATGGTAAACCGACGCTTCAGGAACTTGCACAGCTGATACAATTGATGTAGGCCGCACAAGTTACTGTCATGCTGTCATACATTTTCAGGAAAGGAAGGGCAACAGCCCTCTTAACTGTGCATATCCTGCCCTTGTTTTATCAGTCATGGGAAGTAGTCTTATGCTTATGCCTTGAAATCTTCCCTGCCTGGTTATTGTTTGCTGACAAGCTGTAGAAACTGATCAGTGCTATTTCTGAAAGAAATCTCTAGACACCGTCTACTTTTGTGTCGCGAATAATGCAGTCTTGTAAGAACTCCTTAATAAAGGTTGTCCTTTGAACCATGAACATATGTCATATCGACTCTATGAATGCCATTACCATTGATTAACATTTATCAGCGGTTTGATATACTTTCTCGAATTTTCCTCCCTATAGCCATAGTAATGCACCGATGCTACAAGCTCAGTCGTCAGCTGGTTTGGTGGACTTGTTTAAAATTTTGTTCGTATGCATACTGATGGTCAAGCAGATCCATGTAGCATGCTTTGTCCAGTTGTTGTCAGCATTGATCTGAAAATTATTTGTCAAAATTAGGAGACAAAGCTAACAAAGGCTGAGATGTTTATCGGTTGCTTAGCGATCTTTTTCAGAGGCAGGAATCGATAACGATGATGACGTTGAACTGGTGATTGCTTCTTTTTGTGTTTATTATCCGAGTATGTGATCTTTTAGTTGGTATATATATAATATGCGAGTCAAAGCCAGGGAAAGAACAGAGAAGTCCATGGGCTGCTCGACCGATGCCCTCCTTGTCAAAAGGACCATGGGCTGCTTATGGGGTTTAGCGAAATATACAAAGCAGCCCTGTGTTGCAAACCCTTTTGGATGCATCTCCATTCTGTGGGGAAGAGGGAATTTGGATGGCTGCCCCAGCCAATTTGGTCCATGTTGCTGACAAAGTGACAACTCGATAAAATCTATAGCGTAAATGTGTTGATTTTTTTCTCGATTAAAGAAGGCGTTTGTGATTGGATCAACAATGGTCTTTGCATGATTGATGCAAACATATGGCCGCATCATGTAGCACAATGCCACATGGCTGATGTCCTCTATGTATGAATTATTAAATATAGATAAAAAAATAATTAATTATATAGATTACATGTAAATTACGAGACAAAACTTTTAAATCTAATAATTTATAATTTGACAATGACATGCTACAATAAACAATAAATTAATTATGTTTAATAATTTTTCTCGTGGTTTACAAGTAATTTATGTAATTATCTTTTCTTATTAGTATCTAAAAAACTCTTCCGACATCCTATAATACATATGATATAACACGTAAAAATTTTAGGCTCCGAATTTAAGCACCCCTAGTCGTGTACCTGTGATGACAAGATTAGCGAATATGAAGCTACGGTGAGAAGAAGTCAAGAACGTCGTAGAACCAACAAATCATCCATCCATCTCAGCTGCTAGTCTCAGTAACTAGTGCGACTGCCGATTGCCTTTTGGCGAGAGAGCTAACAAAATGCGCTTTGCAGTGGTAAGTAGTAGCACCTAATACGCTCCGAATTCAGGGGCGGCGGCTTTTGTTCCTGCTTTCGTGGAACGACCAAATCTGACGTGACATGAGAGATATTTATGCCGAATCTGTGACTTTCGCCCGATGAATTGTCCTTCCTTGTTCCTTCCTCGATTCACATTATTCTCGACCCAGCAATAGTGAGGAGAGGAGGGCACCCAAAAAAAATTGCTAATTTCCGTTATTTCGTTCAACACTAAAGAAACACAACGGGACCCCGTTAACCCTCCTAACCCATCGCGGCGCTGCGCCGCCGCGTCTTCAGTGCTAACGCCGCCTAGCTATGCTAGGTGTTGTGGCGTCGGATGCTTCAACGTACACTTGAACAGTATCAGAGTCTTGCAAGCTGCAACTCGCGCGACGGGCAGATATATCGGTAGCAAAGGGAGGGGAATCGAAGTCAGGAGACGGTACAGAGTCCGATACTCCGACGACAAACCGAGGAAAGAAAAAAGATCGCCTGATTTTTCCCCGAGAGCCCGGGCCGAACCCGACCGGCGGCGTCTGAACGTGCGGAAGGTCGTCCGATCGCTTCCGGCTCCGGCTCCACCCAAGAACCGAAAAGAGGATCCAGAAAGCGACATGGGATGTCCATGTCCTGCGGCGAGGGCGGCGGCGTCGACCAGCACTGCCTGGTGCCTGCCCACTGCGCTCTGCGACTATGCTTGTCCAATTGGCAGCCGCCTATAAATTCCACCGCCGGATGCCCTGATCCCATCGTCCTGCCCCGTGCCCTCGCCGATCAGGGATCACCACCTGTCCAGCTCCCACCTCTCCTCTCCTCTCCTCTCGTCAGGGTACATGCACACACGCGACCGCGGTCTCTTATCCAGCGCTGCATTCCATGCACTCATGCTCCCCCGCTTCCTGTGCCTGAATCTCGCCACGGCTTTCGTGTTTCCCCGGCCTCCGCCTCCGCCGCTGCAGCGCGCGTTGCCGTAATTTCCCAGAGTTTTTAGGTCCTCCCATGTTTCTGTTCCCTTCAGCTTATCGGCGTTTATTTTCAGTGTCACTATTTCCTCTCGTAGCAAATCAGCATAAGCTAAATTCAACGCTTCTTTTCAACTCCAGCGGTCTAAAAGCAGCTTTTTGCTCTTGCAACATGGCCAAACTGTTACATTTGCTTGGCTTTTTTTTTCTTATTTACAAGCAGCATAAGCGTTGTGTCCCTTTCTTTTGTTGATTGTTATTTCTGACGCAGTTTCAGACTCCCAGTTGCCTCGACATTCAGAGCAGTAGCTGATCGAAGGCACTCGTCGCAGTACTACACCAAGCCGAGCCAGCACTCTCCATGGCTGATGCGAAGAATGACGCGGTAGCGGCGGAGACACAGCCTCTGGGACGGTGGCCGGTGCTATCCTACGGCGTCGGCCACATGCTGAACGACATCACGTCGGCCTGCTGGTTCACTTACCTGCTTCTCTTCCTGCAGCAAATCGGCCTTGCTCCCAGGTACCCACTCACTGCACAATCTCTGTCAAGAACACAGCCTGGCTGACCAAAGGCTTGCGTTTCCTGGCGCAGGGATGCCGCTGTCGTGATGCTCTCGGGCCAGGTCGCGGATGGGCTGATGACGATCCTCGCAGGCGAGATGGTATGTATAAACTGCACCAAGACGGATTATTTACGATTTGATAGTCACTGACCGTGAACGATGTGTCTGTCACATGCATGATCAGATTGACAGATTTGGCCGGTTCAAGCTATGGCACATTGGGGGATCGGTCCTCGTCGGCTTCTCCTTCTCTTCCGTCTTTGGTGGCTGTCTGCTGTGCACCATTCTGGGCACAGATTCGTACCTTGTGAGGACTGTAGGCTACAGCTTCTTCGCCGCGGTGTTCAACGTTGGTTGGGCGGCCACACAGGTTTCCCATATGTAAGCACAGACACTCTTAAAATTGGACTCAGATCCTTTCTCCTGCAATACATACAACATTTGAGCTCTGGCTGATGCAGTTTATTCTTAACATTCAGGTCGATGGTGAACTGCATGACACTGAATCCGACAAGCCGTGTAGCTTTAGCAAGCTGCAGAAATGCATTCACAATGGTGAGCAGTAAAGTACAAGCAATCAACATTTCATCTTATCGACACTTGTTGATGCTAGTTGTTCTTACATAATTCTTCAATATAACTTTTTTGCGAATACAATAAGTTATTATTATACAGGGAACAGGAATCTTCTTACTGCGCCTTTGTTATTAAAACCGGTGTTCTAGAACTCTACTAGTGTGTGGGCCCATTTATCAATGTCCATTTGATCAATCAATTCTGCCTTTGTTCACCTTTAAACAAATTTCGACATGGGGAATATACTCACAAGAATGGCAAATTACAGGTTGCAAATCTTGGTTTGTATGGGATTGCTTTAGCTGTCTTTGGTGCTATTAAGGCAAACGATTGCTCAGACATTGTTATTCAGGTGACAAACAAATATTTGCAGTTTATCGTAGACCAAAGAAATATAAGCACATGTCTCTGGTTACTAATTTTCCCTTCATCATTTCTTTCACCCAACAGTACCGATGGATTGCATACCTGTCCATTTTCATAGGATGCGGCTTCTTGGTGGTCTTTCATGTTGGAACCAAGGAGCCAACGTACGTTTGATACTGTTATCCAGAATGGACTGCATGTATGCTACTAGTATGTAAATTCTGCCTGTTCTGATTGTGTGTTTTTGCAGCTTGAAGTCTGAACCTAACTGTAAGAGGAAGGCTCGGATTTCCTGGGGCTACTGGTTCAAGAAGACCTTGTACTACCAAGTTGCTCTCCTGTATATGCTTGCAAGACTGATCACAAACGTATCTCAGGTTGGCATATGGAGCCATGTGCAATCACAAAGTTTTGTACTTAGAAGATTATATTAGACAAGGTTTCCATCCTCCATGTTACTATCATATCTGGTATGTGATCCCTTACATTTGCTCCTTTTCCGCTTTCCAGTCGCTCATCGCTTTCTACGTCACCAGAGATTTGAGAATGAATGAATATTCGAAAGCAATAGTGAGTTCTTTCATTCTTTTGCTGCTGAATTATTCTCTATTTTTTTTTATTAAAGAAAACTTTGAGTGAGTCACCGACGACAAATATGTGAATTGCTCCTTTTGCTCTCCTTTTTCCTATCTGTGTCTGCAGATACCAGCCATCATATTCTGCTGCAGCTTCTTCGTGTCCATCGTCCTTCAGGTCCAAACCTAACACTTGCACAAGCAAGAACCGTTACAAACAACTGCATTGCAAAATTCAATCTTTCCTTTGCTGACCCATCTCTGGAACTGCCTGCCTGCCTACCTGCAACACAGGAGATCAAGTGGAACAGCCGGCGCCTCAAGTCCCTCTTGACCATCGGCGCAACGCTCTGGGTCATCTCCGGCGTCGCCGTCTTCGTCCTCCCGAGCCAGATGCACAACCTCATGTACCCTCTCGCCATGGTCATCGGCGCCGCCAACGCTCTCGTCATGGTAAAAAGAAAAAAACACAGGCGCCTAGCACGCCACGCTGTCGCTGCTTGCCCCAAGTCTTCTGCCAGTGTCGCTTAGGCTGCTCCTCTGGCGTGCTCTGCTCTGAGCAGGTGACGACGGTTGGGCTGGAGAGCGCGTTGGTAGGGGAGGACCTGAACGGCTGCGCCTTCGTCTACGGCTCCCTCAGCTTCCTGGACAAGATCTCCTGCGGAATCGCCCTGTTTGTGCTGGAATCGTACGAAGGTAAGTGACTCCGAGATCGGCAGAAATCAAACGCTCGAAATTTCTGTGCTTTTTTCTGCTGGAAAAAAGGTCAGTAACTGATCGGGCGGGCGCAACGCTGTGCCTTGTTTTCGCCAGACACGACGAGCTGCGGCGAGACGAGGGGCCTCAGCACGGTGAGCAGGTACGGGACGGGCCTGATCCCCTCCTGCTTCGCCGTCCTCTCCCTGGTGGTCACCTCCACTCTGAAGCTGCAGGATGCCACTCCTAGAGCCGCTGCACTGGAAGCACCGCTGCTTGTCTGAAGAAACCGATCGGGTTGAGAGAGAAGGAAAGAAAGAAATGTGCCTCCTCTTCAATTAGGTTTGAAGAGGGATATGTCACTTCTTTTCAATTAATTAGATTTGAAAGCAGGCCACTTTGTTATAAAACATTTGCCATGCCGTCGTATTGGCATCATGGCATATACCAATACCATCACACGTATGCATAGTTTTTGTGTAAAGATATATGAAAATAAGTTGTTGTACACGTAACTCAAAATTTGTGCGAAGATTGTGTACACGTCATCGGATTATTATAGTACAGAGCAGGAACAGCATCGTGGTCGTGGCTGAAACAGAGGAAGACTATAGAAAGAGGAGAGTGTACAGATCCATGTGAAAAAAAAAACAAAAACAAAACTAGAGCTTTAAATAAACATGCTGAAAACATCGTCGACACTGATCGAATTCATCATCATCCCAACGCCGGCGAGCTCTCCTCACAGCTCGTCCACCGACCGGTGCTTGTGCTTCCCCTTGTCGTCGCTGTGGCCGGCGACCCTCTCCTTCACCTCCTCCATCCTCTCCTTGGCCGTGTCCGCCGTCTCCCGCGCCTTCTCCTTCACCCTCTCGTACTCTTCGCCGGCCTTCTCCTTGGCCGCCTCCACCGTCTCCCACGCCGCGTCCTTGGCCGACGCCGCCTTCTCCGCGGCCTTCCCCTTGGCGGCCTCCTTCGACTCCTGCGCCTTCTTGGCCGCCGCCTCCGCCTTCTCCGCCGCCGCGTCCTTGGCCGCCTCCGCCTTCTCCCACGCCGCGTCCTTGGCCGACGCCGCCTTCTCCGTTGCCTTCCCCTTGGCCGCCTCCTTCGATTCCTGCGCCTTCTTGCCGGCCGCCTCCGCCTTCTCCGCCGCCACGTCCTTGGCGGCGCCGGACTTGCTGGCCGCGGCGTCCTTGGCCGCCGCGGCCTTCTCCTTCGCGGCGGCCGTCGTCTCCCACGCGGCGTCCGTGGTCTGCCGCAGCGTGTCCTGCGCCTTGCCGGCGGCGTCCTTGGCGCTCTCGTACCCCTGCCCGGCTTTCTCCCGGGCCGTCTCCTCGACCTTGGCCTTGCCCTGCTTGGACCGCTCGCGCGCCTCGGCGCCCCGCTCGCTCGCCGCCTCGGCGGCTTCCTTTGTCTTGTGCTTGGCGTGCTCCGCCTTGCCGGACGCCTCGCCGGCCACCGTCTCCTTGGCTTGCCCGGCCTTGCTCGACGCGCCCGTCGCGGCATCCGCCGCCGCCTCCTTGGCGTCCCCCGCCTCCTTCCCTACCTCTGTAGCATGAACACGGCGTCAGCGAGAGAGAAGAATAACGCATGGCGCGCGGCGGCCGGCCGGCGTGGTTAATTTCTCTTACCGGAGGCGGTGTGCTGGGCGGACTCGCGCGCGGACTTGACGGTGTGGCCGGCCTTGCGCGCGGCGTCCTCCTCGTCGTGGTGCTTGAGCCCCAGCCCCTCGTTGATCTTCTCCTTGGCCCAGTCCGTCCACGACTCCTCATCCTTGTTGCTCTCCTCCGCGACGACGTCGTGCACGTTCGTCTTGGCCGCCACGCCCACCGCGGCCGCCGAGGCCACCGCCAGCAGCAGCAGCAGCGCCGCCGAGGGGACGACGGCGCGGCTCCTCGACCGCGAGACTATCGCCATTGCTAATCTTTCTGAGCTTGAAGCTCTGCAGCCGTGAGTAGTAGCTGTGCTGTGTATGTGTGCTTTTGTCAGGGACGCGCGCTGATCGTGATCGATCGATCGTGCTGGGTTTTGGGGGCAGCTGAGGGTTTTATGGGCGCGAGGGGTTTGGACGCGTGTAGGGAGCGGTTCGAGCGAGGCGGGTGGCGGGGCGACGGGTGTCTAGCTGAGGTGGCGCATTGCCGCACACGTCGTCTCGTCGGTCGCCGTGATCGCTTTGGCCTTGGGGTAACACACAGCCTTCTCGTCGCTTCGCTTCGGTGCTTAAAAATGGTGCTAACACATTACGAGAACGACTGAACGAGATGCTCTTCTCCATCTGACAAGCTAAAAGCTAACTAAAGCAATATGAACCATAAACTGTTTTTTTAGAAATAATTGCTATTTAGCAGGAAACGAAAGTCTATCAATCACCTAACAAAGAAAGCAGTCATACACCTCCACTAACTTTCATGACCGGTTGGAACGATATTTTCTGACTATGCAGATCCAGAACTTTCAAAGCACCTTAGATATCGCTTATGACTTCTTGTTTTTAAAGGTAACTGCTTATGGTTTTTGGTTTTTTTTTGGCTTTTGAAACGCGGTTATTTCAAGAGAAAACAGACCAATTTGAACCAAACAGCCTAAAGTTTTTTCACAACCTACAACTCAAAATAATTTTTCCACGGCTCATAGCTTATAACAACAGCTTTTTTAAAGTCACATCTCAACCACACGCACCTTAAGTTTAGGATACGATACGAGTGATCTTTTTGTCAAAAACGGCAAATGGGCTTCATTTCCACGTCCCTGGTACACTTAGCTTGTCTGTAATTTTATTTTCTAGCATATGTTACCGCAACTAAACAATACTGAGTCTTGTCGCTCAACCTGACCTACTCTGTTCGTCTCTTAAAAAAAAATATCGTTCTCGTTTCCGAAAAATATTTTTAATTAAATTTATAAAAAAATATTAATATTTATAATATACAATTAGTATAATCGAATAGATCTTTAAGTCTAGTTTTTAACAAATTTATTTACAGATGTAAATGTTACACGTATTTTCTACAAATCTTGTTAAACTACTGGTACAAACATAAAAAACGACTCTTTTTAAGGGAAGGAGGAGGTATTTACTAAGGCTCCAGCTCTGAAAACACAACGACTCTGTTCGGCTAGTTAGATTATACGGCTGGCTGGCTGATTGTTGTGAGAAAAAAACACTGCTGAATGGCTGGCTCGCTGCTGTCGCCTGCTTAGGTTCCTCCCGCTCCATCTCCTGCTTGGCCTCCACCGCCGGAGTCACCGCAACGGGAGGAGGTAGGGAATCGGGGGCGGAATCGACAGGGGAGCCCGCGACTAGCACCACAACCCTGGCATCCTAGTCGTCACTCGTGTCCTGGACTGCGGCGATGGGTGAAATATGGAGGAGCCAACAAGTGTGCAGGCCATGGCGGTCACCATAGTGCGTGACGTCGAGACGAGCTTGGACATGAGCACCAGTGACCACGGCGGTGACGGAACCGGGGACAAACCTTCCGGGTTCAGACCTACTCCCTCCGTCCCTTAAAAAGTATCGTTTTCGCTTCCCGATAAATATCTTTGACTAAATTTATACTAAAAATTATTAATATTTATAATACATAATTAGTATCATTGAATAGATCTTTTAGTCTAATTTTTTAACAAATTTATTTGGAGGTGTAAATGTTGCATACATTTTCTACCAATCTAGTTAAACTTGTAACATGAACACCTAAAACGTCAATAGTTTAGGGACGGAGGGAGTAAGAGGTAAACCCAACCAACCGATAGCAGAGCTCCATTGAGTGCCATCGTCGTAGACTGGGCCGTGGTAGGCCTGATGCTGTGATCTGCCTGTATTACTAGTGATAGTTATCTGAATTCTACCTGACATTTATCTGAATGCTACTATTAGTAGTGAGAGTTATCTGAATACTAGTCTCCCCTTTTGCATTACTGAGTGTGAACTGAATTCTTTTGATAGTTATCTGAAAATTGCATGTCTCTCCATTTGAGTTTCTGTGTGTGAATGTGAACTGAATGCGTGTTCATCTATATACATGTTCAATGAAGTTTTGGTTCATTCATAACAGCTGATAATCTGCAGCTTCCTGTGATTGTAGTTGGATGCTTATCTGCCTTTCTGAAAATTGCATGCTATCAGTTTCAATTCTGAAAACTACATCCAAGTTTCAAGTTTGTTGGCCTATTCACTGGGTGATGATGTTCAGGCTATTGCTTTGGATCGTTCAATCTGAACTCACGTAAAGAAGCTAAAACTGGTGGATGGAGAATCTGAATTGTTGCAGGCTATTTGAAAATTTTCAGAGCAAATGCTAGTTGTTGTCTTTTTTCCTAAACTAGACACAACTATCAGGATGTGAACACAACTATCTGAATGTGAACCTTCATTTTTTTAATGGCAGTTGTTATCTGAATCTGAATGTGAACCTTGGTTTTGAAAATAGGTTTGAAATTTAAAGGGTTATTAAATACTTGATTTAGGGTAGATCAAGGCCTATTTTGAAAAATATTAAGAATTTGGTGATAAGTATAAATGAAAGTTGTAGATTTCATTATTTTGAGAAACTTTTGTGTTTGGAGATTTTGAAGTTGTTAAATAAAAATTTAAATTGCAAACCTCAATTCAAATGAACAACTTAGCCCCAATTCAAAATTTCAAAAACTAGATAGAATCTGAAAATAGTTTAAAAGGCAAAGTTGTAGAGCATAAAATTTAGAACAACTTTTATTTTAGGACTTTTTCAAGTTATTACACAAATTTGAGAGAAATTTAGAGAAAACAAAAAGGTAACGTCATTACTACAGTAGAAATGGACTGCCAGTGAATTGGATGCAAAGGTTAGGGACGTAAAACTGCACTTTTAAAAGTGATGAACCTAAATGACACACAAAATAAAGGTTAGAGATCTAAAACTACACTTTCAGAGATGATGGATGTAAATGACAAGCCGTCAGAGGTGAGAGACCTATGCGCATTTTACTCGTTCCCAAACGTGCCGAACCCAACAACCGCGGTGGTAGTGGAAAGAAAGATCTGCGGAAGACTACAGCCGTGTCCACGTTGCACTCCACATTGTCTCATTTCACTTCGCTCCCCCTCCCCGCACCTCACCGTCGCTCTGTTGTTGGAACGTAAAAATGGCAGCTTCCTCGCCGTCCCTCCCGCCGCCATCACCGCCGACAGCGGCCTCCGCCACGCTGGCCCGGAATCCCACGGCCTCTTCGCTCCTGTCCATCCCGCCACCGCGCCCGCGCCTCGCCGCGGCGCACCGCCGGGCGGTCGTGGCAGCGGCCGCGTCGCCCAGGTCCCGGCCCCCGCCGCCGTCGGAGGGGGACGGCGACGATCAGGAGGTGGAGAGGGCGATGGGGATGGACGGTGGCATACCTGGGACCTCGGGCGAGTTCCTGCGCCGCGTCTCCTCCCGCGCTTACGGCATGCGGCGCCACCTGATGGAGTCGCTCGATTCCCTCGCCTACGACGGTGAACCTTCTTGCCTTCTTGGATCTTATTAAAAGCCTCGCCATGATTGATAAAGTTCTCGTTGCGTTAACTTAGCTTGGGCTAGCGCTTGGGGTTTAGCGATTTAGCATAGCTTTATTAAGCCTTAAGGGTTCGTGTCAGGCCGAATGTTCAGGGTTTAGTTGTGCGCGCGGCGTGTTTGATGAAACGCGTGGTACGAAGGAGAGCACCATATGATGCGATCTTTATGTGCACGGGAGGATTGCGTGCTGCAACGAACTAGAGGTCAGCATCTACTCTGTGAGGCTTGTGGGTTGGTTCACGCGTCTTGTGTTTCTTGAGATGTGCAGTTTCAGATGGGCAAGATATGGCTTCATCTGTAGCCTGTAGGCTGTGATTAGCTCTTGCAGCCGTAGTAGTTTCCTCCTATGCAATATAGATCATGTGTCATGTGCTTGACCATCAGGAGAGAGACATCCATACACTATGCACATCCAATGGTGTTGGGGATGGGCCCTTAGGGTTAGGAGCAAATTTAACTTTACCTTTACTTATGTGATCATTTGTTTTCATGTGCTACTTGACCAATTGGACAAGTCTGCTCTGGGCCATTACCGAATGATATGCATAAGTTTTGTGTAGTAAACTAGAGACTGAATCCAAATGTAAATAGCTGTGGGTATTTGATTAGATGAGTTCTGATGCACATACTTCGAAATGTTATCAGTTGTCATTTGTCTTTAAAAGAATCTCCTTATGGTAAATATAAATGATAATTTGGCAAAAGGCAATTATTTGGTAACTTTGTGTCATGATGATTCAGTACTGGAGACAAACCCATGGAGAGAAGATTCCAAGCCAGTCTATGTGCTGGCCAGAAGTGATAACCACCTATGGACAATGAAAACTCGCAGGAGCCGCAAGTGAGACTTTATTGATGCTGTTACATTTAGCTTGTCGCGAGCCTGCAATTTACTGAACCGTATGAACTGCTGGTATTATCTATTATTGTCTTCTCAGTGAAGTTGAAAGGGAACTTGGAAAGCTTTTCTCAAATGGAGGGGGTTCTGGAGTTGGAACTAAATCAAAGTACTCTGGCTCCAAGTTTAACATGGTTGTTGAAGATATCAGAGAGGGGGTACTGGTAAGTAGTTTGCTGGCTTGAGAAGAAATTCTGAGGGGATGTTCTTTATAGGAAAATGTTTTTCTCTTTCCTCTGGCTGTCTAACACATTTAACTTGTAATCCATCGGTAGATTATGGCACAAATTGAGCTAAATATAGGTCATGCTGCTAGTTTCTTAATCAAACATGAAAAAAAAACCCAGGAGATTGGACTTATTGACCATTGCAGTAGAATTACTAATAAGGTGATGGCCACATATGCCTAAAGAAAAGTGTGGATATACATCTTGTATGTTAGTATGACCTCAAATAAGCCCAATCAATACTCACTTTTGTACCACTTCCCTAAAAAAAACTAGATGTGATATTTGGTACAATTACTTGCTTTATATTCTTCTGAATCGTCTCCATCCTTGGCTGCAGGTATTTGAGGATGAGGACGATGCTGTAAAATACTGCGACCTTCTGCAGGGCGGCGGTCAAGGGTGCGAGGGAATTGCAGAGATAGAAGCATCATCAGTAAGTAAATTATTTGGTGGACTTTTAACACTTTCTGGTTACCAACTGATCATAATGTGCAACTTGTCACAACCGTGCTCGTTTGTAGGTTTTCAGCATGTGCCGTAAAATGAAAGCCCTCGCTGTTCTTTTCCGGCGCGGAAGGACTCCTCCATTGCCTCGAAGCCTCGAGCGTGACTTAAGGGCGAGAAAGAGGTCACTGGAAGACTAGATCTTTCTGTTTACATACACTGTATAGAACTTTCAATTCTATTCATCTTGCTGTTGGAAGCATGGGCCCTAGGCCTTGTATGCAACATTTCGTACATAGATGTCCCTAGCTGAAATGGAGCCAGACCGAGTCTGACAGCAAAACACAGACAACATAGATCGAGACCAGAAATTTATTTGAAATTGGATACTCTTGTAATTATGAGCAACACTTCTACAATGAATAAAATGTGATCCATCAAGTTATTATCGTTATTTGTTGTCATCATCCAACTGGTGAGTGAATAGCGCACAAGAGGTTGACAACCATATTAACGAGTGACGACACACGTGAGTCCAAAGAATTCCTAGACATGGCTACTGCTGATAATGCATTGATAATACTACAGGGCTGTGATTGTGAAATGTGTCTAAAAAAATCAGGGCGATGTGCGCCTATCGGTTAGCTTCTCCCTCCTGTACTTCCTGAAATCTTCTGCCAGGCCTGTATCGAAGTCCTGCTTCATCTGCTCCGCCATCTGCCTCAACACCTGCGCATTGTTCATCACAAACGAAGAAATGCCTGTCAATCAATCCGGTGATATATGGTTTCACTGCAAGAGAGAGCAGGTTGCAGGTGAGAAGACGAAGCTCTGACCGTCTGGGCGACGCCTCTGATGATGCTCTCGGGGACCATGGCGAGCACCGGCGGCAGGTCGAAGCCGACGGTCATCTCGACGTGGCCCTTGAGGCTCTTCCTCCCCTCCCTCTGCCGCTGCGGGTACATCAGGCCTCGGACGGTCAGGGCCATGTGCGACGGCATGGCGTTGCTGTCCAGACCATTCAGCTTGTAGTCCGTCTGCTCGCAGGAGCGAGCACATTCAGAGTTTCAGACAAACGAGAAATAACAAGCCGAGTCCTTGATCAGTTATTTACCACTTCCATGAGGAGGAGGCTGGTGGCGTGGACGGGGACGTTGGGCGGGTACTCCTTCCCGCCGGACTTGGTGACGAAGCGCATGACGATCACCGGCGATGCCGACAGGAAGAGGAACTGGATGGGCAAGAGCTGCACGCTCCATTCTTCCTGAAAGAAAGAAAGACGGCAGCCAGTGGCACTCTGTTAGCATTGCGTGTACGTGTCGTTCACTCGTTCGGTCGCCCAAGCAGGTCTTCCGTTTCGTAACGTTGAAGCCATTGGTTGGAAACTGTATCTGATCTCGCCGGGAATTCAGGATTCAGGCCAATGGGATGAAAGGGAAAGGCACTGAAAACACGTCCTGGCTTCTGAGCAACACCAGCATGGAAATTTAGGCATGAAATTGACGAAGAAAAGATGAGGCAACTCACGTCGTTGATCTTTCTTCTTTTGCGCTGGTCCGGAAACACCGCTCCGACGATCCTGGGACTGTTCTGCAGGTACTCATCGATGGACGCCTGCAGAGAGAGAGAGAGAGAGAGAGAGAGAGAGAGAGAGAACCTCCATGGGATCAAATCATCTGAGATGTGCAGTGCAGACTGCAGAGCAAAAAACCCCAAGCCGGAGCCGGCCAATCCTTGAGCACTTGCAACCTACCCCTTGCGTTTCGCTCATCGGGATGTCGGTGCTGAACTTGTAGGAGAAGGTGAAGAGGTCCCTGGGGTTGACCTTCTCCCTCGATCCGCCATACGAGGAGGGCGTCTTCAGAGCTTGGTTCTTGATCTTGATCCCTGAGGCCGTTCTTGATCTTAAGCTTGAGCTTGATCTCTGATCCGCCGCTGATCTGAGCGGTGTGCTCGCTCCTGATCCAGCACCTCTATACACTGTTGCATCGCATGTTACCGTCACCTCAGTCATACATGCACGCACGCTCGCTCTACCAAACTACTAGCAAATTTCTCAAACAAACATGAATTGGTAAAGCAATGGAGAAGGAAAGTTAGGCACCTGGATGGCATGACGGGAGGTGTAGGTGTAGCAATGACGACATGTCTAACCTGCAATGGCAATTCCTGGAGTCTGGGGCGTTCGTTCCCCGGAGCGATTCCTGGGCCAATAAGTAGTCGTGCAGAGGGTTGAGTATTCTTGCAAGGCGAAGTAGGTCCTACAAATCGCGTCTATTCTTGTATGTAGTACCAGCCATGTCTGTACGCTAATGGCGGCAGCGGGAAAATTTAGGCACTGCCGAGTGCTGAATGATGGATACACGCCACTGATGAGATGGGGGGATATTTTGTTGCGTGCACAGATTCGCTTTGCCACATGCAGGTGCATAGGTTCACTTCTCTCAATCTCTTGTAGGGAGATGATCAGATGATGCTAATAATAGTACACCACCGTCTGAAGGTAGTTGAAGCTTCCAAAGTTGGACCGTGTTTGCCTTTTTTTTCATTCGAATAACATAAATTCGAGATATTTCACTTCACAAGGCGTGCGTGCACGGAAAACCTAGACCTGATTGATAACCTCCAAATGCAAAGAGCACACGCATGCTTTTAAAAACAGGGCCGCCCGGCCCTTGTTCAACAAAGGCCCGTTAAAAGTGAATTCGGATAGTAGTTAGTTAAATTTTCAATTCAACACGTATAATTGCATATACGTTCATTCATGACGTAATAACTAGTTATAACACGTCATCAAGAATATAACGGAGCACAAGACGAGCAAGCATATCTAACGAGTCTCATCTCCAGGATCCTAAGATTTATGTAATGTAATAATTAAAGTTCGACATGCTACCACCCACTGTTCCAAAAACAGCACCAGGGAACCGTATGCAAACAACAACACAGGACACCATGTCATCACGCGACATTCTGCGTAATAATAACAGAAAGTATCTCTCAGCTCCTTCCTGGGCACGTACAAAGGACGAGTAAGCTGTGACACGAGTGCAGCTTCATCAGACTTCTTCTGCCTTCGGAGAATTCTCGGGCGTCTTCAGCGGCACCACCGACTCCGGTGCCGTGCTTGTCTTGTGAAACTCCACCGCACCCTTGAAGTCCTCCCTGGTGGCTGTGTCCTTGAACTTCAGAGCAAATGTGGCAAGGCTGCTCGGTGACTCCCCAATGCTGTTCATGCAGGCAAACGTCACGCCCTTCTTGTCCATGTCCTTGAGTGACATGTCGTTGTAGAGACTTGCATTCAGGACCAGCCGGTAGTTGCCTTTTGTCCTCATGACGAGCCGGGCTCTCTCACCACCAGATACAGGGACGTTCAGCTTCAGTTCACCTTTTCCTCTTTCTTTCCAACCCCCATCTAGGTACTCATACAAAGCAGAATCAGCAGTAAATACAGCCTTCTCATTTTCTTCACCGGTTTCAACAGGACCTTCTGTCATAGCAAACTTCTTGGGTGCCTCTGCTGAAGTAGCAAGCGCTGTGGCGGAACTCCCGTTGTTGGCAGCACCAAGATTGAAAGAAGGGAACGAAGAACCATCAGTTTTCAGCCCAAACAAGGGACCAGCACTTGAGCCATCTGTAGAAGCTGAGCCAAACGAGAATGATGTGCTTGAAAATCCAGTTCCAGTCAGACCTGTGAAAGCATTTTGACCACTTGACAGATTCTTAAATGAGAAAAGGGGTGCCGCTGATGATGTCTGCCCACCTCCATCTTTCTTCTCAGCATCATCCTTGCCAACTTTATCAGCATCTCTCTGCTCATCAGACAGGCCATCCTTGGTCTCTGATTCACCTCCATCTTTCTTCTCAGTATCATCCTTGCTAATTTTATCGTTATTCCCAGCTTCATCTGACCCTTGCTTTTCTTCAGAATCTCCCTCTTTTGTTTTGCCCTCAACTTCAGATGGCATGCAGCTACCTTCGTTGGGTTCTCCAACTACCACTTTGTCTCCAATAGATTCATCATTTGTGTCTTCTGCCTTGTCACTGGTTTCTACAGGTTGAGGTGGTGCTTCAGTTGTGGCACTGGAGCCTGCATTCTTGCCTGGCACAGACAAAGCATCTTTCCCATTACCATTACTTCCCTCATCGGCTTTGACATCTGAAGGTTGGACCTCTGGGACAGGGGCACTTGTTTGAGCACCAGAATCAGTGGGGGCAAATCTGATTGCAGAGAAAGGATTAGAAGAAGGAGCTGATGAAGTCTGCTGGCGCCGAACCTTTACAATTCTCCGGGTTGCCATAACTTCCTCAGTAGCTTTCTTAAATGTACCCATTTCTTGCTCTGGTCCGTCATCATCAGGCTCAGGATTATCCTTGTTGATCTGGGTACCTGCAACCCTCTTCCTAGAGCTTGGGGCTTGCTCCTCATCTGCCATCTTCCAAGTTGATAGCACCTGATATTCAAACGAAATAACAAACTTAGAAACAGTAAAAAGAAATAGTCCCATGAGCCACCAAAAAATAATATCAGGTAGGGTGCCACAATTCAGAAATGAAAATGTTGATGTAAATCTAAAGATAAGGATTATATTAGAGTGATAGCTCAATCTGCTTCCTAGTGAAACAAACAGCCAAAAAGCAGTCCAGTAATTTACATGTTAACATAGTATCTTGGCAATCTATCAACTATCAACAAAGAAGAAACAGAAACCTCACAAGGCCTTCCTATATACAATATAAACAAAGAAGTGCTATGGACGAACAAGCAGCACACATGGTACAAGTCAGCAAGTGCAGCAGACTCCACCTAAGCCAAAATAGGAATGTTTTTCATCAATAACCACACAATTTGTAATCTAAAGAAAGAAATAATATGTTGCTTGACAATGTATCAGATGTTTTTTTTTTTTAAACTAATGTATCAGATGTTTAAGTTATGTATCAGATGTTTAAGTTATGTGCAAAGTGCAAAAAGGAAATACCATCTTAGCAGAACATTGCCAAAAGAAAACTTGAATGCTATCCATATAAACTCTCTCACCCAAAAATGGCATTAAACTATCTCACCCAAATATTTACATATCAATCATATCATGTGTTTCAGACCAAATGGCATGGAATATGCATCTATATTAAAGCCAAAATAAACAGTTTTTTTTAAAAAAAAAAACTTTATCTGGTGTCAATAACCAAACAAACTTTTGTGATGAATCGAGGAAAAATATATTGCTTAACATAATGCATCAGAAAATAAGTTACATCTAGCCGCAAAAATAATACTCCCTCCATCCCAAATTGTAAGTCATTCCAAGAATCTTGGAGAGTCAAATTATTTCAACTTTGACCAGGTTTATATAATAAGATAATAATATTTACAATATTAACTAAGTATTATTAGATTCTTCATCAAATATATTTTCATAGTACACTTATTTGATGTCAATGTCATAAATCTTCATATTTCTTTCTATAATTTTGGTCAAAGTTAAGGTTGGTTTGACTCTCCAAGATTCTTGGAATGACTTACAATTTGGGATGGAGGGAGTATCATGTTGGCACAACACTGACAAACCTTGGGTACGGACAAACACCTTCCCAAACAGTTCAATAAGTTTCAAATATGATGAAATGATGTGCAAGCTAAAGCTAACCAGACATCTAAAACACTAAATATACATATAGACCCTCTTTTGAATGGCTTAAACTTATAGAAGCTATCTTAAGGCTAGCTGCCGCTTCTTTTTGGAGAAGCTCGTGTAAAAAGCAGCACATTTTGTGTGGCTTTATTTTTCCAGCTTCTTCCAATCTAGAAGAGAGAGCAAGCAGCAGAGCTCCTCCTGCTTAGTGGAACCGGCTGACTGGTGACTCGGAGGCAAAGGCCAAGGGTGTGGGTAGACGTGTGGCGGTTCACGTGGTGGTCGAAAGCAACACATTGATCCAGAGGCGCTTGTCGGTGGGATGGCGCTCGGTGGGAAGAAGATCATCAGTAGGGAGGCAATCAACGAGGAGGCACTCACAGTGGAGAGGCAGCCAGCGGGGTGGGGCAGCACTCATTGAAGAAGAGGACGCTCCACCGTGGAGGCAGGCTACTAGGAGGCACTCGAGGACGGCGAGAGAAGGCCGAGACAAGCTCCTCACAGGCTGCTTAACAATGAAACCAGCTCACAGTTGTTTTGCGGGAAGTGCTTTGACATGAAGCCGCCTAGAAGTTTCATTTGGTACCTCCATTGATGGTACCAAATGAAAGCAGTTTGAGCTATTGTTACAATTCCCTTTTAATCCATTTTCCATTATCTCCCTCATATAAAGTTTTAAACTTGCATGAAAATGAGATGTGCAACAGTCATTGAGCAATACTATAGGTCTATAGTAGAGGTTCATGTAATTACTAAAACATTCATTAAGATGATATATTCCAGTTAACCATCTGTCAAAAATTTTATCAGTTGCTCTCATAAAGGTGGTTCGGACAACAAAGAATGGCAGCTCTAAGCCTTTAACCCATAATAAGCCTTCAAGCACAGTGGACACAGAGGAATAGAACATTAATAGACTCATTCAAGTTCATCAATTAGCAAGTTGTCTGTCTCAGTTCATTAGGAGCTGGCATGTGATGCTTGTTTTTCCAAATATAAGGTTCTTATGGAGTCCTAAATAAGAGCAAATGGCTACAACTGAACCAGTTCATCCACAAACCATTACAGCAAATGGGTAGACTGCATAGGAAACTCAACTTTACATGAGAAACTATACAGTCACATGTCACAACACATACGCTTGCAAATATAACTCCATTTCAATCCGACCTATGGGGCCTCGGCTTAATAAAATCAGTCCCCCCAACTCACCATCACCCAATTAAGCTTGCTCTGTAATCACCGAACTGAACACTACATAACGATCTCCGTCCAATCGAACTCTGGAACCGGAACGCTCATACCTGACTTTAACCCTAATCCACCCCGAACCAAATTCTAGAGCCCGAATCCACTCTCTAAGAGCTCGACCTTTTCGCGTACAAATCCAGTAGCAAGAAGAGAGGCACAAGACTAATTCGGATCGATACCTTCCGGAGGGCTGTGATGAGCTCGTCGCCGGTGAAGTCGGCGGCTGCGGCAGCGACTCAGTCGGGCCCGAGGCGGAGGCCGGCTAGCTGTCTATGTAGTCGGTATCACGCGCCGTCGTGCCTGTCCCTGAGGGCTTGTCGGCTTGAGTCGCCTGCGGACGGGACGCTGGATGAATAGGCAGGTCGGCGTTCAGACGGACCGGAGACGGAGAGGCGGGCGGCTGCGGCCTGCGGGAGGCAGCCGAGGGAGTCGGGAGGGGCCAAACCCTAGGACCCGGGTTTATATTCGATGGCATGATGCGGGTATTGCTTTCGTCGAGGGGCAATTTCGTAACTGGGTTCCCACGGTCTATCATCCATGCGGGCACTGCAGGCGAAGGCGCGAAGCCAGGTGCGGGGCTGGGGCAGAACACAACAGAACGGGCAATGCGAATATGCGATGCCCTACGGCGATGTTTGGATTGCGCGATTCTGCCACATCGGCTTTGCCAGAGCCCGCCACTTCACTTTCGCCTCCATCACCGCAACCGTGACCCTTCCACGGGTTCACAAACGTGCGAGGCACGCGTGAGGGGAACACCTTTCTCGAGCCCTAGCGCCACCGTAGCGACGTGCGCTCCTCGAACTAGAAGCGGCGGAGGCGGAGGAGGATGCGTACCTGGCGGGGCGGGCCGTGCTACTGTCCGACCGGTCGGACAGACGCCGCTGCCCGACCAGGGAGGAGAGCGCGCCGCCACCGTCTGTTCATCTTCTTCCTCGCGCTCGCTCCCGCCGTCGCCACTGTGCTTCTTCTTCCTTGACCTCCCCCTCGCCCCCGCCGCTACCACCGCCCCCGCCACGGCGCGTTAGGGCTCGCCGGAGCTCCGGGGAGCTAGGGCCGCGGAGCTCCGGCGAGCCCTAACGCGCCGCAGCGCCTCCCTTCTTCCCCTTCCCCGCTTGCACTGTTGCCTCCGCCGCCACCATGGCCACCGTCGCCGGCGACGCCCCCGCCCTAGGCCTGGCCCGGTCGCCGTTGCCGCCACCAGGGCCCCGAAACCGCCCGGCGACCATCCCCGCCGCCTGTCATTCCCTTCCTCCCCCGGCCACCCCCTTCCTTTTAGATCCGCCGGGAAGCTGCAGGAGAGGGCGAGCTCGATGCGGGCGCTGGCGCGGGCGCGGCGGGGAAGAAGAACAGTGCACGGGAGAGGGTGGTTGGATGACGGCTGCTATCTGACCTGGTCGGACAGCAATATTGCCCTGGCGGGGCCGTCCTCAACACCTCGACACCTATGTAAAAAAAACTCCTCATCACCTCGTCGAGATTTCATTTCAGGCCCTAGACGGAGAGTGCGGTGGAGATTTCATGCTGGAAGCTCCGCCCCGGCCTTCACAGTATCTCTTAGAGTTTAATAAATTTTTCTTCTATAAAAACTCCATGTTTCTCAACTTCCAAAAGGATATTGGAAGAAAAAAAAGTCATCTCCAAGGTCTCGATCTCGAACTCAAACTGATGCCTAGCTGCCTCCATCTCCACTTCCCCTTCCTTCTAGATTCGCCGGGAAGCTGCACGAGAGTGCAAGCTCGACGCAGGCGCGGCGGGGAAGAAGAACAATGCACGGGAGAGGGTGGTCGGACGACGGCTGCTGTCCGACCTGGTCGGACAGCAATATTGCCCTGGCAGGGCCGTCCTCAACACCTCGACACCTATGTAAAAAAAACACCTCGTCACCTCGTCGAGATTTCATTTTAGGCCCTGGAAGGAGAGTGCGGCGGAGATTTCATGCTGGAAGCTTCGCCCCGGCCTTCATAGTATCTCTGAGAGTTTGATAAATTTTTCTTCTATAAAAACTCCATGTTTCTCAACTTCCAAAAGGATATTGGAAGAAAAAAAAGTCATCTCCAGTAATACCTAAGATTTCACTTTAAAAAATCAAAATTAGGCCCACCTTTATTTTTCTGCGGGTTTTTTTCCGCGTTCTCCAGTTGCACGAAGCCCTTCGCGGACGGAGCTTTTCCCATCCCCCCGCCCCTACCTGTTGGCCATCGCCGTACATCAACGTCGCAGCAGGGCTGCTGGCTCCTCCAAGTCCAAGCTAGCAGCGCCCTCCACCAAACTGCTGGCAAGGTGGGGCAGCAGGTAGGCAGAAGCCGGCACAGCAGGTACGAGCAGATTGATAAAAAAAAATAGCAGCAAGCAACAGAAATCTAGCAGCAGCGGCGGCCATCATGAAGCCATGGCGGCGGCCACGCGGCAAGCCCACAACAATCCGGATATATCTGAGTACATACCTCGTCCCTACGTCGGTGCCGGCGTCAATCCGCTTCCCTGGATGCCCAGCGATAGAGGAAGGGCTTCCTTCTTCTGCCTCGGTGAGGTATGAATTTGCGAAGAAATGATGGCCGAGCTATATACAAGAGCACACGAATGAGCATATGGCGGCAAAACTGCGCGCGAAGGACAGGTCGCTGCAAAAACGAGCGCGAGAAGGAGTTTCCGCGTGAGGACACATGCTCGCAAAGATACGCACATGGGGGTTGATTTTTGAAAGTGCATTTGCCCTATCGTGGGTTTTGGTTAGTTGATGACACCTAAATTAGAGACTAATGAATTCTACTAAGACTATGTGCAGGTTTAATCCCGTGAGAGCATATTAAAAATCTAATTGGGATTAAACGGTGCCCCTCAATTCGACTTGAACTTCGGCGCTTTGACTCAAGCGATGGTTAGAATTACTTTTATTATTTTCTTGAGTTAGGAATGCCGTACTATTAAGAGGGATGCAAAACTAAGTGGTCTAATGAAGATAGAGTGCTCAAGCTTTAATTTAAAATCAAAAGAGAGACACTCAAAGCACCGCACGAACACGATCGAGAGCTGCTGGAACTTGACCAGTCGGAAGTTCCGGCCGGAGCCGGAAGTTCCGACGTTGGTGGCGTGGCTAAGTGCTGAGAGGTCGGAAGTTCCGGCCCTAGTCGGGCTGGAGCCAGAAGTTCCGACTATCCCGCACTGAGATCTATTTTGAATAGCAGGGTCGGAAGTTCCGACACTGCTGTCGGAAGTTCCGACGCAGATCTGAACGGTTGGATTTGGACTCGTTTATAAAAGCTCCTCTCTCATTTCTAACCGTTACCATTGACTCTCAGCGACCTAACTCCGTCCAAAAACAGCTCCCAAGCATTGAAGGCTCCCCTCTCCTCTCCCCTTTGCTCTCAACTTCGATTCCCCCAAGGATTTGAGTGAAGAGTGAGTGAATCGAGTGAGGAAATCATCTCTTGAGTTTGAGCACTTGATTCTCCTCGTCTTGCCGGTTGGTTTTGCGTTTGTTACTCTTGGAGCTTTGCTCCTAGCCGGCTAGGCGTTGCCCAAGAGCATCCAAATTTGTGGATTCGCCTTGGGAAGTTTGTATTACCCGTGATTCCTAGTGAAAACCTCGAGTTACTTTTGTGGTTTCTTTAAGAGAGGCTAAGGAGGTGAAATAGACTTTGACCTTTGTGGTCACCTCAACAACGAGGACGTAGGTGCTACTTTGTGGGGTGGCCGAACCTCAGGATAAATCCTTGTGTCTCTTGTGCTCGTTGTTTTGTTGCAATACTTGTTTTGTATTACTCTTTGCTTGTCTCTCCCCACCTCCTTCTACTTTCTAGGGTTTGAACTCCACACGTGGCTTGGAGCATCTTCAGAGCTGAACAACCTCGACTGCTACCTCACTTCATCACTGGGTAAAAGGGTTGTAAGTTATCGCACGCTCAAAAGTTCATTTGGCCACTAGGGCTAGTTTCAACGTAGGGGTCGGAACCTCCGACAGTTTGGGCCGGAACTTCCGATATAGTCGGAAGTTCCGACACAAACTGCCGGAACTTCTGGCAGTCTCTGATCAAATTGAACTAGAGTGTGTGCAGATTTTTAATTAGGCCTATTCACCCCCCTCTAGGCCATTGTAGATCCTTTCAATTTTACGATTCCCTAATTTTTAGGAGAACATATTAGCAACTGTTGGAGAGAAATTTTTTCTCAGTTTTCTAAAAAAATAAGGATTAGAAGAGTGTTTAGGGAACTCTTGGAAATGCTCTTTGGCTTGCCTATGGGCACAACCAAACCGTGCCTAGAGGACCTCACTCCACTCATGGATAGAGTGGAAAGACGGCTGTCAACTTGCTCCATTTGGCTCTCTTACTCAGGTCGTCTGGAGATGATCAACTCTGGCATAACCCCAATTACAACATGTGCAATGTACACGATTAAACTATCAAAGGGTTGACAACGTGGATAGAGCAAGAAAGCAGTGCTTATGGCGTTGCAATGATAACGAAAAGAAGGGTGGCAACTTAGTAGCATGGGAGACAGTTCAGCAACCCAAAGATAAAGGTGGTCTGGAAATTATAAATTTTCGTTTGCATAACGATGCTCTCCTAATGAAGCACCTGAGTAAGTTCTACAATAAAGAAAATGTTGCATGGGTCTGGTTGATCTGGAACAGATACTATACTAATTGAGTTTCACATGCTATACGAGAGTTGGGCTCGTTTTGGTGGAAGGACATATTAGGGCTCAATATCATTTTCAGAGGCATCTCTAAATCTACATTGGGTGACGGCTCTTCAGTATGCTTTTGGGACGATCTATGGTCTGACTCGGTGTTATCCTCCAAATATGCGAGACCAGCCTCTTTTGCTAGAAAAGATGGGATTTCTGTGTTGTAGGTCATGCAAACAGAAGATTTAGATACCCTTTTCTTGTTGCCTCTTTCCCAACAAGCTTTTGAGGAAATGGAAAATCTCCAAGCATAGCTGCAAACCCAGCCTTATGATGAACTCAGTTCAGATCAGTGGGCGCCTAAATGGGGCAGCAAATATACATCGCGACGCTTTTACAGAGAGCTATTCAAAAACATAGAAGTCCACCCAGTTTTCAAGGTCATTTGGAAGGCAAGATATACACCGCGCGTGAAATTCTTTGCCTGGCTCATTTTGATGGACCGGCTGAACACCAAATCCATGCTGCGCCGACGTCATCTAAATATTCAGGATAGTGACACGTGCGTTTTGTGCAATACAGGAGAAACTGAGACAATACAACACCTGTTCTTCGATTGTCCCTTCGCAAATGACTGTTGGACAACCATTCATGTGGATTGGGATGCATCTTTACCTCTGTAGGACAGGTTTATCCAGACTAATTTGAGCAGCAACCTCTCATTCTTCACTGAAGCTACCCTAACTGCAGCGTGGGAGCTCTGGAAATTGCGCAATGACAGTTTTTCAGAGACGTGCCCCTACTTTAGCACTTTGGTTAACTAATTTTAAAAACCAGGGTCTTCTTCAGTCGGTTCGTTCTAGAGATAATGTTAGGAGAGACTTTTGTGTCTGGCTTGATGCCTTCAGTTAATTTTTGTTTATAAGAACCCACCTCTTTTTTTTATTAATAAAAATTTTTGTGTATTGTGGGGCTCTTTCCCACAGTCTTTTGCCGTAAAAAAATCTTTTGGAGATGCTCTTACAGCCAGCTAGGCCCCACTAGCCCACTAGGCAGAGAGAAAGAAGGGAGATGACAGGGTTACAAGACAGGGGTATTTTGGACATCTTGATCGGTCGGGCCCACGTGTCAATGGTGTCAGTGTGCCGCCCTGTGCGCAGGTGAGCTCGTGGCGACGCCACCCCTCCGCGCGAAGCTCGCGGCGGCGCGACCGCTCCCCTCCACGCGAAGCTCGTGGCGCCGCTGCACCTCCCACCTCCGCGCGAAGCTCGCGGCGGTGCCACCCCTCCCCTCCACGCGAAGCTCCTGTCCCTCTCGTGCGGCCGGAATTTCCGTCGGCCGGATTTTCGGAGTGCAGATAATCGGAACAACCAAACGCTAAGCTCAGATTTTACACATCGTGGCTTATCTCGTAAGCGAGATTCAGGTAAGCGGAACCAAACAGGGCCTTGCTGATCAGATGCGGTGTGCGGGGCTTTGTTCAGCGGCGGGCTGGGAGCTCCGAGCGGATTAGTCGTCGATGGCATGGTGGTTCCTTCGCGCAATCCGTTTCCGGCATCTGAGGTAGACGAGCGAGGGCTCATGGCTCATCTCATCACCTGTAATGCACTGATGTTTTTTTCGGTATAATTGATTGTTTCAATCAATTTCAGCCCGGGTGTCAGGCGAGAATCCACGATTGGAGGCCGAGGCTTTACCAATACTGCCCCGGAGCTGACTACCAAGGAAGACAGTTTGTTGAGGGGTGGAAGCAGCCGCGTCGGGGAGAAGCGGGATTTAATCTTTGCTTGCACTCCAGAAGAGGCTGGCTCCAATTTGGAGCAGAAAACTGGACAAATGTTCGACGATGCCCATTCTGCACTAAAATCTTGCTCTGGTATTGGGAGTCTAGTTATAGCCAAGTGCTCTCACATATTTGAGGCAAATGGGGACACCTTTGATGGAAATTGCAGCTTGCAAGATGTTCTTAAGCCTGGTTTATGGCTCTCACCGGAGACCATCCGCCAGTTTTGGCGTGTCTCTGAGCTGAAGCCTAAGGATTTTCTTGACATTTTGATTGGTTTTGGACCCACTGCAGCAGAAGTGAGAAATGCAAGATTTCTATGGAATTTGTACAGGTGGGCATCGCAGAACAGCAAGGAGTTCCGACATCTGCCAAGGTCAAATGAGACAATGATATCCATACTTGCAGATGCTCATATGCTCAGTCCAGCTGAATCGCTGCTGTTCTCATTGGTTGATCATATGCCTCCATCTGTTTCAAGTGAACTGTTCAGTCAGATTATCCAGGCGTATTTAGAAGCAGGCAATCTTGAGAAATCAGTTGCACTTTATGATTGTGCACGGGGCAAGCATTTGATTCCTTCAGCTTCATGCTATCAAGTACTTCTTCAATTTCTGACCAGAAACAGAAATGATGAATTGATTCTGAGAGTATATCTGGACATGCTTGAAGTTGGATTTGGTTCTTGCACCAAAGGGCATATTCTTGATTCTGTTGTCATGGCTTTAATCAAGAAAGGTAAACTTTTGCAAGCTCTTGGTATTCTTCGGCAATTAAAGAGTTTGGGTCTTAAATTAAGCAAGGGAGCCTTGTCCAATATAGTTGAAGAATTTAACAAGAAAAAGGATATTGGGGATCTGATGAATTTCTTGGAAGAGTGGAGGTGTTTACCTGAGTTGCGTCTTTGCAACAGAATCCTTGCATCTTCGTGCACAAATCTTGGTACTGATCAGGCATGGTTGGTCTTCCAAAGATTGGAGGCCTTAGGGTTTGCTCCAGATGCGACAACTTTTGAAATTTTCATTTTTCATAGCTGTAGAGAAATGAAACTAAAATCTGGACTTGTATATTTATCAGAGTGCTTTGCTAGGCATGTTAAACCTGGAGTGTTTGCATATAATGCTATTTTAGGTGGTGTTTTCAGGGAGGGACTATATAGACATGCAAAGTATGTCTTCGAAGACATGGTTGAAAGGGACGTAACACCCAATCTTTCAACATATAAGATAATTCTTGCAGGATATTGCAGGTATAGGCGGTTTGATGATATTGAACAAGTCTTGAGGGATATGAAAACCAATGGTGTGAATGTTCTTCCCTCTGGAAACTGTGTGCTCTCCAAGGCCTTGTCATTCTTGGGGCTAGATCACCTAGGGGTGAAAATCAAGAGAGATAATGCCACTGGTTTCCCAAAAGCTGAGTTTTTCGATTCAGTTGGCAATGGACTGTACTTGGACACTGATTCCAAAATGTTTGAGATTTCATTGGCACAGATTTTGGATAGTGCACTTCACCCAGATATTAATTCACAGTTAGTCAGGGCATCTCAGCAAGGCGATGTTGTAAGTGCTCTTCTTGTGAAAGATGAAGCTTTTCAATGGGGACATGACATTTCACCAGCTAGTTGCTCTGAGCTATTCAAGGCATTATGTGTGAGCCCTGCTTATGTAATAGATGTCATTGACCTTATGGAGGAGATGCCAGATATATTTTACAAACTTGATGCTCAAAATCTTGATTTGGTTGCCCAAACATTGAGTAGGAATGGAATGCCTGCTCATGCAAAACTGGTTTTAGAAAAGATGTTGAGAGAAGACTTGTCAATCAGTCACAATACATATACTTGTTTAATGATAGGCTTATGCGAAGAAAGGAACATAGCAGGGTTTTGGGATTGTTGGAATCTTGCAACAAAGTATAGATGGTCACCTGATAGAAAGGATATGATGGACCTTATCAGTTACTTGTGCAAATGGGGAGTGATTGAGGAAGCCCTGAAACTTATGAACCCTTTATTTGACTGCTATCGTGATCTGTTTTTCAGTGCATATTGTGCACTCCTCAAAGAGTTGTGCAGGACAGGTCATACCAGCATTGGATGTGCAATGTTGGAGGCTCTCAAAGAAAATGGTGTGGCTGTGGATCGATCATTATTATTTTATGTGATGGAGGGCTTCCTAAAGGAGCAAAGGACTGCTGAATCGATTGGAATGCATGACATGTGGCTTAGCAAAAGCAAAGAACTAGATGCTTTTTCTTACCGATCTTTGTTGCCTTCATTACCATGGCTGGATGCAGATCGAGCCAAGAACTTGGTAGAATCTATGCTAACCGTGAAACTCACTGAATTCTCATATCACGGTTGCATTGTGAAGGAATTGATGCAAACAAGGAATATAAAGTGGGCCATTCCAGTCTTGCAAGAATCAACTCCTGCGAAGCTCAGTGCCACTTTGTTAAATTCCTTACTTCAAGCCTATGGTTGGCTAAAAAATTGGAGAAAGTTAGATGCGGTTCTTTGCAAGATGCTAAAGATGCATGACACCCTTTCTATATCTAGCTACCGCTTTCTTGTATGCAGAATGTGTGAGCAAAGTCGTTTTTCTAGTGCTTCAAGCTTTAGAGCACTGTTCCTACATACTGACAAGTCAAGAGAACTAATTGCATGCAACATTCTAATATTTTATCTTTTTCAAAGAAGAAACAGCTCACAGATTCATGATTTATTGAAGGACATGGAAGGTAATGGTATTTCTCTCGACAAAACCACATATGACTTCCTTGTCTATGGATTTCACAAATCCGGGGATACCAATGATTCAGTTAATGCGCTTAATGCCTGTATTGCTCAGGGAATAAAACCAAGCAACCGCAGTCTCAGAATAGTATTAAGTCATTATTGCAGGATAGGAAACCTTGAGAAATCACTAGCATTATTTCACTTGATTGAGAGCAATGGATGGAAGCATGGTTTAATCATCAAGACCACTCTCACTTCATGTCTCCTTTCATTTGGGATACAATTGGAAGCAAAATCATGTCTGAACGACCTGAGCAAAAGTGAGTTTATCGGATGTTCAAGCAAATTTGATGATCTCATCAAGGAATTCTGCACACTAGGAGATTTGGAAATGACTCTTTATCTGTTAAATACAATGTTAAAGAAAGGCAGACTTCCTAATGATGCCAGTTACAGTTCTGTTATATATAGACTTTGCATACTGAAAGAGTTTGATGAGGCACTTGATTTTCTTGCTGAAATGCAGTTGGCAGGTCTAAAACCAAGTGAAATCTCCTGTGATGCACTTGTACATGGCCTTTGTGCCATGGGAAGACTTTCTGATGCTAGGAAGGTTTTGGAAATGCTAACCACCTTGGGATCTGCACCATCCTATGACATGTATAGAGTTGTTTTTGATAACTATTGCAGAAGTAGCAATCTACAGAAAGCTGCGACACTTCTGTATGACATGCAACAAGCAGGACAAGTGCCCAACTTTGAGATGCATTGGTCTGTTATAAGCAATTTCAGCAGTACCAATGAGAAAACTGAAGGACGTGGAGAGCGCATTTTGCCAAACCTTTTTCTTTCTGCAAATCCCCCATAAAGGTCATAAGTCGATATATGGTTTCCAGAAAATGGTGAACTGATGATTGTTCTCAAGTTGAACCCTAGTGGAACTGATAAAACTCAGTGAAACCAAGGTTATGCAACACTGGAACTCAATGTTCTACTCGAGGATCGATGGTTCACAGAAATGTGGGAGTACATAGGAAAAACTTGCATCTTCTATTTGAGTAGCAAAAGAGGGAGCTTGAACTCATTACCTGAGCCATCAGAACTTTCCTCTCTGCAACTTGGCTACAGGTTATGCCACTGCTAAAGGGATCATGGAAAGGTATTAGCATCATCTCTCTTAGGAACGAAAATAGTAATATTGAAAAGTTGGGTTTTCACTACTGGCATTGTGGACTACTGTTTTTGTGCTAAGAGACACACTGATATTGTCACCCCAGCAAGGTTTTTGCTCTTTTTGATTTTTGTTCCTTCAATAAAAGTATGCATAGTCAGTTGCAGCTGAGATTTCTTTCCCTTTCTTTTTTGCGAATGGCTGAGATTTCTTTCCCTGTGGTATTGTAGGCAGCAGGTTAGCAGCTGTGATTGTGGGAGACGACCATACCACCTCTTCATCACAATTGTGATTTGTGAGGTACTATTTCTCCTTAATAGAAAACTATTCGCGCAAATGCGAGGATTGAAATTTTGTTTAACAATTCTGCTAGTTTTAGTACCAGTACAACTTTTCTGGATTAACATCACCATTACAAGATTATGTTGTCTCATTGAATCCTGCATTGTTTATATTATATGGTGTGTGTTTTCTTTTCTTTTCTTTTCTTTTTTGCTTTACTATGTCTTCTCAATTTTATTTTTGCTCTAATGTCGTGTAAGGCCTTTCTATTTCCTTTTTAGCAATTTTTTTCTCCGCTAAGTTACAAAATTAGACATGTAATATATAGGGGAGTATGCCTTTATCTGGTCTGTTTGCAATAATAGGTGAGATTTCCTTGCTGGGAAACCACTCTGTGCTGTGGGTACTACAGACTCATGGTATGCTCATATGAGGCAGATTGCTTTGAAAATAGGCTCTAGTTAAAGCTTGAACTGAATTATAAGAATTTGAATCCTAGACCCTTCCTGTTCTAAGTGTCTGTTACAGTAGTAATTGGCATGCTAAACTGTTTATGGTACATACACCGTTGGAGACACAGCCTGTCCAGCGAATACTCAGTGAGCTCGGCATACCAGACTTTCTTCCATGGCTAGCCATCTTGGACCATTGCTGGACTGCCGACAGGCTGGCCAAGTGCGGCATGCATGCTGTAACTGGCAAGTTGCCAACTCGGCAACCAGGCTGAGGAAGTGAGGAATATACATAAAGCATTTGCTGACCACCTATGTGATTGTGTAAGAGGTCTGGCATCGCCTCTTCATCCACTAAGGCCTCCTAGACTACCTTACAGTAGACAGAAAGAGAGTTTGCAGGATGGCAGCACAAGGCTGAACTTATCATTAGCAAGGAAAAGCGCAAAGGGTTCAATTCGCTGGTCATTTTGGCCTCTTGGAACATTGAGAAGCACCAGAGCGACTGTGTTCAACAACACCTCACCATCAGTTCAACGCCTCTTGCAGACGGTGATTCGGTGAATGACGAGCATAGCGGTGGTGCCTTGCAGGTGCCTAAGGCCTAGCTCTTCTGGTAGGGAGTAGCGGGTTGTTCTAATGCTAGAGATAGTTCATGATTTTAAACAGGCACAAATGTAACTTATGTACTCCCTCCATTTTATTTTATATATGTCGCATTTCACTTGCTACACAGACCAAGGAGAAGATTGAATGAATCTTGTTACCAGCGCTGCCTACTTAATTTCTACATCGATTATCACTGCCTACCTTTCTGGTATGCAAATAAACCAATCAGCCAAGCTTCTCACATCCATATCCTGGCATGAACTTGTGCATCGAGGCGTATTAATTTTGTGAGCTCTTCCACCAAGGCTATAGACAACAATATGACACTTCTGCAACCTTTTGAAAAAAGTCAAAAACTAAATGCTACATCTAAAAAAACTGCAGGGGGTAAACTTAAAGTCAGCTTTTAACAAACTCTTTCATAACATTGACATGCATTTCTCCTTTGTGTTCGAGAAAAAAACTGCATATGGTAACTGATAGCGTCATTTAAAGATCTTTGATATTTTACTGCTGCTCCATGTTCCCAAAGTGATATATGATTAATTTGGGCATATAAATGCTTATATAGAAAATAAAATGAAGGATAATATTTATTGCACACTGCCATCATTTCCTAATTCCTATAATACAAGGAAATGGAATACAAGAAGCTTAAAATTCTAATGTTATAGGAATTCATGCCCATTTTATGCTTATTGGCCCTCAATTTTTTTAAACATAGGGCCATTATAAGCGCTTATGGGCCATAATCTTTTGAATACTCAGCTTCGATGCACATACATGAAAACTATTTAACTGGGCAGTCTACAGCATACTGATTTAGTCATTGCTGGGTTCAATTGGGCTATCATCTCTGTCCATGTTCGGTGAAGCATCACATGCATTTGAGATATCAGTACTTGAGTAGGTGGGTCAAGTCAAAGCTCTTAAGAGTCTTCCAATCCCTTGTCTGCTGCTTGACTCTCAGTCTGAACCCCATGCCTTTTGAGAGCATCTTTGAACTTATGAATCTGAAATAGTATGAACTTCTTAGTTTGAAAATAGCTTAACAGTGTGCAGTCACAGATGGTGTTAAACCATCCAATACTTACAGTTGAAATTGTGCAGCTGAAGCTACAAATACGACCTTCAGCACCTCTGTAAAAGCGGAACAATGGCAAGACACAGACATTGAGCCTCTTACAGATATCTGTCTGTTCATTATAGTTGACCATAAGAAATTGCAGTCCTGGATGCATCTCAGCAAACTGATGCACCTTTTTGGAAATTTGACAAAAAAAAGGTATTATATCAATATTATTTTATATAGGACATGTATTTGTTTCTCCTTTTAATAATTGTAAAATATTTTTAATCTACATGCTTGTATTCTTTTACCTTAGAGTGTAGGGCCTTGCAAGCTCCACAGTTAGGTGAAAAGAAGTGCACAACTGTGCATTTATCTCTGGCCAATAGAAGCTGTTCATCAAAATCTTCCTTTGATTTGATATTTATCATGTTGTCCTTCATGTCCATCTCCCACCACTTTATTGTCATACAGAGGTGGATACCCTAATACCATGACTAAATATCACTGCCATCTTTGTCATGCTTCAGGATGTGTTGTAATGAATGTTTGAGTTCTATCATTTTTTTAACATAACTATTAGATTTCTTTTTTTTTAATACAAATTTTTGATAGTAAGCTTCGATAGTGAAGGCATCTTAATCCAACATTTTTTTAGAATTTACTTTTCACTGTGATTTACAATTCTCTCTCCCTGAATGCACAAATGGTTATTTTTGTGAATGCTGTGTTAAGGAGCAAAGAACATTGTTGTTCTAATGGTACCTGGCCAATCAGACTGTTTGCTGCACGAACTGGGCAATAGCACATAATGCCAAAATAAAGAGGCAACGTGATTATTTTCAAATTTTAGATCATTTATCCTCTATATCGAACTGCATTACTTGATAGAATGATCTGGACTGCATAATCTATATTGCCATTATTCTAGCAGGATGCCTTTATTGGCACTTTTATGTTTTGATGATTCAATTATCTCCAAGCATTAAAGTCAACATTTTTTTCTATTTTTAAAGGTTATATAAGGGCACAGGTCACAGGATCATATATAACAATTAGTTCATTAGCAATAAGGAAATTACCTTCTTGGGATCATTTGGTACAGCTCGGGCGATCTGCCAACCAGTTGAAGCTACCTTTTCTCTTGGCAAGAACTGCTTTCCCTTGGTCACATTGTGATTCCAAGTCAATACTTTGAAGCAATCATCAGATCTGTTGCTCATATATTCATGAGGGGATGAACCGCCAATGACCCAATGGTTTGTCAAAGCTGAAGCCATCGACATCATTGAACTAAAACAGAAAGGAACATTTAACAATTCAGCACCTTCATGAAAAATGCTACATAAAAAGGTGCATTTAAAAAGCAGAACATGCCTCAAACTAACTGGACAGGCTCTACAAGATCTGGAATTGTTGTGATGGTGAAATGGGGATGGCCCATTCTGAGGTATTTATAGCTGAAGAAAATTTGCTTTCAGAAGGAAAGTATGCCTCATCATCCTTTTGTTTTAATGTTTATTATTCTGAACAGTGGTTCTGTTGCTTATCGAAATGCGCATACAGTCAGAAGAAGTGTTGTTTCCTGTGGTCATCTTTGGCTTTGTTAGGGGCTTTGTTTCTTCTGTTACATATCTCCAAGCTTTAGCTTTGGTACTTCTTACACCCTTTGCCAACTTTTATCTGAGGCGGCACGGCTATGCTCCAGGATGGAAGAAGCTGATGCCTTTTTGGATAAAAAGATGCCTTTTTATGGACAATACTCATCTCTTTGGTGTCAATCTTCATGTATTTTGGATATGACTGAGTTATATTCTGTATCTAAATCTACTCTACTGGAATATTGGATTTCTTGCTGAAGTCGTGGAAGATTGGTGTGTCTCATGCTGCAATGAGGTTGTGTGATCAACATTTTTTACGTGAATTAATTGCGTTTCTTCCTTGCTCCATGCCTGCATCAACTGATCAGCAAGTAGTGCAGGCCCGCCAGACCATTGGTTGTGTGACCCCCCACGGCTCCACCTTCAAATTTCCCGCCTGATGCACCTGGCCTGGTTTAAACTATTTTCCTCGGGGGCACCGAGTATATATACGAATAGCCTCGCATTCAAGCTGGAAGCTCTGCACACTAGATTTTACTACTAACGAGTTGCACATTTACACTTAAGGAAGAAAATGCATGTAATTTCAGAAAAAAAAAATATAAGTTGACATGGTGTTCTCACTATAATAAGCTACTTTGGTTGGTTCGAATTTGGAGTCAAGAATTTCTTAGGGAAAAGAATTCGTTCTTGGCAAAAATATATACAAAAAAAATGAAGATATAAGAATTCGATTGCATACATGCCTTCCAAATAGGGTAGCCTATAAGCGAAAGCCTGAAAAATATGACTCGCTTAGAAAAGCTAGACAGAAAACACAATGTGGCTATATAGAGATCATGGTTTTGAAAAACAAGGATAGCTGAATGCATATGCGTTGATCAGACTTACGTGCCCTTTCAGCAATGTCTCAAAAACGATGGGAGCCAATGATAGATCAACGAATGATACCGTGCAATTTTCTGGTTATATTGACGGAAGAGCAGGACGAGGAGTTCAATTTCTTCCCCTGTAGCTGGAAGCTTGATTGACAGATAAAAAAAAAACTTTTAAATGCAGAATGCGTTTAGAACAGTCTAGAAGATTGTATTAGATCCTTTGGACTGGCATCTATAACTGCATGGCCTGCCTCCTTGTTGACACCACTGTCGTCCATCAACTTTCTCATATTCTCTGACCCCAGCCATTCTCCAACTGATGCATAAATGTTCGACATAAGCACAAAGTCCCCACTTGCATCACTCCTTGCCTTTAGAAGTTCTCGATTCGCATGCTCAGCCAGTTCAATCTCACCATGGATCTTACAAGCCCCAAGCAGGGTCCTCCATGTGACAGAATTGGGCTCGATCTTCATTGTGCCGATGAACTCAAACGCTTCTTTGAGCAGCCCTGCACGACTCAGCATGTCAACCATACAACCGTAGTGTTTGACATTAGGCTCAATCCTGTATTTTTGTTGCGTCAAATTGAAGTACTCGTGCCCCTTGTCAACCATTCCGCCATGGCTGCACGCAGTAAGGACAGCAACAAAGGTGATCTCGTTTGGCTTGACATTCCCCTGCAGCATCTTCCGGAACACATCTATGGCCTCTGTGACATGTCCATGCAATGCTAATCCTCCAATGATCGAGTTCCAAGTCGAGACACTCTTATCTTGCATCAACCGGAACACCTCTAGTGCACTCATCATGCTCCCACATTTTGCGTACATGTCAATCAGCGCGTTTCCAAGAACAGTGGCAGGCCCAATTCTAGAAGACCTCCCTGACAGAAACCTGTGCAGTCTGCGGCCAGCATCCAGATCACCAGAGTCGGCACAGGCTGACAATAAGCTGAGCACTGTGACAGTATCTGGTTTTTCTCCCATGGCCTGCATCTGCTCAAAGAGTTCCATTGCTTGCTTGTGCGAGCCGCACCTCACGTACCCAGAGATCATGGCGTTCCAGGACACAACATCACGGTCAGGAGCCCCGTCGAAGAGCTCCTTCGCTGACGCCATGTCACCCAGCTTCGCATATGCCGTGATCATCACATTCCAAGATACGAGGTCCTTCACAGGGCTCTCGTCGAACAGCTCCCGGGCGGCACCAATGACCCCTCTCCTCGCGAAGCCGGAGATCATCGCGGACCACGCCACGGCATCCTCGCGCGCTTCGCCGGCGAACAGCGCAGCCGCGGCACCTAGGTCCCCGCAGGTAGCGTGCATGCTGATGAGCGCGTTCCTGACGAAAGCGTCCGTCTCGCACCCGGCCTTGACGACGTGCGCGTGGACCTGCGCGCCGGTTTCGCCCGCGCCCATGGCCGCGCAGGCGCGGAGCATGAACGTGAAGGTGCGGTCGTCCGGCCTCACCATCACGTCGCCTGCGCTGTGCCGGGCCATGCGCGCGTAGATGGAGACGGCGTCCCGGGGCGCGTCGCTGTGCGCGGCGCCGCGGATGAGGGTGTTGTACATGAACCGGTCGGGGTGCGGAATCCGGTCGAACACGAGGCGGGCGTGCGCGGTGCCGTCCCGGACGCCGACCGAGGAAGCGAAGATGAGCTCGCGGAGCGCCGAGGGGTCCGAGAGGAACCCCCGAAGGACCATGAGCGCGTGGACCTGCTTGACCTGCCGGAGGCTGCGGCACCGCCGCCACAACGCCGGCTGCCGACGCTGGGTGCCCGACTTGCGCAGCATCGCCGTCGCAAGCACGGGGCAAATGGTTCAGAGTGTCTCCAAAGGCTGCTCCGCTCTCACTGTTTGTGGGCTTGTCGTCATCCCGAATGACGGCTCCGCCCCGACACCGATGCGTCGTCCCTCTCCGCTCTCAGTGTTCGCTCCACCACAGTATCTTTGCGAAGCTCTTTTCTGTTATTGCTGGGTTCAACGGTACCATCTCCATCCATGTTCGGTGAAGGATCATGTGCATTCGGGATATCAGTAGATGGGTCAAAGCTCTTGGGTTCAGATTCTTCAGGCTCCTGTTCGGCTGTTTCAATCCGCCGAGATTTTAACTTCTTCCTAAATGCTAAAAGGAGAGCGCACAGGCGCTCGCCCTCTCGCCCGCGCGCACGCTCTCCCTCCCAGCGCCGCCTCTCTCCCTCCCCGCATGCGCTCGCGCACAGCGCCGCCCGCCTGCTCGCCTCTCCCTCCCCGCCCCGCCGCCTCTCTCCCTCCCTCGGTCCCAGCGCCGCCTCTCTCCCTACCTCGCTGAGCTCATCGGCAGCCATGGCGGCGGCGTCGGCGGCGGATCTGCCGGATCTAGCGGCGGCGGCGGATCTGTAGGTAGGTCTCCTCCTCCTCCTCCTCGTCTTCTCGCTCTCCTCTCTCCTGCTCCTTCTCTCCGGCGAGCCGTCCCACCCCTTCTTTCCCAACTCCGGCGGCCTTAGAAGGGGCTGGCCGGGGGGAGGTAGGGAAGACAGGAAGTGGGGATGGTTGGTCGACGGTTCGAGGCCCTGGCGGCGGGGGCGGTGGCCGGGCTAGGGAGGCGGCTCGCCGGAACCCTAGGTCGCCGGCGTGCCGGAGATAAAGAAGGTGGCGGGTGTCAGTGCAGCCGGAGCCGGAGGGGGAGGGGAGGGGAAGAATGTCGACGGAATACCGGCGATAGTCTACCGCGGGGTATGCCCGCGGTAGTAGATGAGACGGTGAGGGTGCGCCTGAGACGAACAAGCATTGCGCAGTAAGCGCGAGACACGAGATTTATACAGGTTCGGGCCGCCGCGAGGCGTAATACCCTACGTCCTGTGTGTTGCTGTCTTGTATTATTATGAGTTGAGTTACCTTGAATTGAGGGGATCTATCCCTACCCCTCCTTATATAGTCTGAAGGGACAAGGTTACAAGTAAACTATCCAAGTTGGTACAATAACCGTGCGGTGCAATGCCTTGCGCCGCACGTCTTTATCTTCTGGGCCGGGCCAGCTTTGATGGTGTGGCCCATGTTTTGTCTTGTGGTACTGGGGGTCTATATCCCCACAGCTAGTCCCCGAGCGCCTTGCATTCGTCGGGAGATGAAGATCTTCAGAGTTGCTTGACCAGACGGAAGTAAGGAGCTCAGAAAAAATTTGAAAAGAGCTTCTCTTTAGTGAAGTGTATCCACTTTTGGTTCGCTAGAATCAATACCTTTACCGTTAGGTGAAGTGTATCCACTTAGTCCCCGAGCCTGATAGTAGGTGATGTAGTCACGTGGTGTCAGGGTCAAAATCTTTATTCTTCTGATCATGTGAAGTGTCAACGAAGTACCCGAGCAGTTTTGGTGCTCAAAAACACTTGATGGAGATGACGAAGTCCCCGAGCAGCTTTGCTGCTCGGAAACACTTGACGAAGGCGACGAAATCCCCGAGCAGCTTTGCTGTTCGGAAACACTTGATGAGGCGACGAAATCCCCGAGCAATTTTGCTGTTCGGAAACACTTGAGAAAGACGACGAAGTCCCTGAGCTGCTGCTCGGAAACACTTGACGAAAGCGACGAAATCTCCGAGCAGCTTTGCTGCTTGGAAACACTTGACGAAAGCGACGAAGTCCCTGAGCAGCTTCTGCTGATCGGAAACACTTGACGAACATGACGAAGTCCCCAAGCATGGCGAGGCGCATATCAAGACCCCTGATGTGCTGTCCAAGATCAGCACCCTGATCCGAACAGCATGGAGTGACTTGATAGCTTGGCGACGAAATCCCCGAGCAGCTGTACTGCTCGGAAACGCTTGACGAGGCGTCGAAATACCCGAGCAGCTGTACTGCTCGAAAACGCTTAGCGAGACGACGAAGTCTCCGAGCAGCTTGGTGCTCGGAGATGCTTGATGAAGATGACGAAATCCCCGGCGTAGTCCGAGCAACGCGAGGACGGCGAGCAGCGACGACGAGTCCCAACGTGGTCGGAGATAATGTCCGAGTAGCGCGAGGACGGTGAGGAGCGACGGTGACGAATCCCCAGCTTGATCGGAGACGATGTCCGAGCAACGTGAGGATGGTGAGGAGCGAAGGCGATGAGTCCCCAGCGTGGTCGGAGATGATGTCCGAGCAACGCGAGGACGGCGAGGAGCGACGGCGACGAGTCCCCAGCGTGGTCGGAGATGATGTCCGAGCAACGCGAGGACGGCGAGGAGCGACGACGATGAGTCCCCAGCCTGGTCGGAAGCGGTGTCCGAGCAGCGCGAGGACGGCGAGAAGCGACGACGACGAGTCCCCAACATGGTCGGAAGCGGTGTCCGAGCAGCGCGAGAACGGCGAGAAGCGACGACGAGTCCCCAGCGTGATCGGAGGCGATGTCCGAGCAGCGCGAGGATGGCGAGGAATGACGACGAGTCCCTAGCGTGGTCGGAGACGTAGTCCGAGCAGCGCGAGGACGGCGAGAAGCGGCAACGAGTCCCCAGCGTGATCGGAGACGATGTCCGAGTTGCGCGAGGACGGCGAGGAATGACGACGAGTCCCCAGCGTGGTCGGAGACGTAGTCCGAGCAGCGCGAGGACGGCGAGGAGCGATGATGAGTGTCCGGCGAAGAATTCCTGCAAAATAAATATGTACAGTGAGTAGTACATGATGTAGAAAGCAGATCCGAATATTGTAGATGCATGATAAGATTGCCCGTTTCTTGCTCTTGTCAGGTCACATAATTTCTCCTGTTAGTTGGCCTGTTACGTTTAAGCACCTGACCCAGCGTCTGGTTCAGAGGTTTGTTAACATGACCATTCGGTTTGACGGCTTACGGGGCGAAGACAAGTTTCACGGATTAAGGCGTGGCTACCAAGGTACGTTAAGCAACCCTTGAGAGGAGAAAACGGAGAGATACTTAGTATCTCATCGGCGAAGAAAATCTTCTGAGTGCCCGAGCGTGGTCGGGGCTTATGTCGGCGAGTTGCCCGAGCTTTGTCGGGGCTTATGGAGAGGTCGGCGACGAAGAACCATGGAGATTATTTTGACGATGGCATCCGGAGATACATGGAGATCGAAGGATTTGTAGAAAAATATTAAAATTGTGACTTAGCTTGTTTGACGTTGATCGGAGTGATCGGCGTGTCGAGGAGTCGCTTGACGTGGCTCACGTGATGGCCCGAATGGTTCCAGGTTTACTGTTGTCGAGGTCACCACGGAGTGTTGACGAGGAGAAGCGCGATTGATTATCTGCCAACACATATAGTGTAGATCGTGGAGAAATCCGATGATAATATACAATAAAATAGCTTAATTAAAATAAGAAATAGGACTTAGCTTTTTTTTTTGTCATGAAGACGTAGATGGGCAACGTATATGTATACGTGCTTCATGTATCATGCATGGTGCTCGGAGGGCTCGCGATCAGCAATGGCTTAGACACGATAGGTGCAGCTTGCTGATTGGACGAGTTGAAATCCTTCATGCACGTCTAGTGGAACTTGCTGCTTGATTGGAACGTCGAGCCGATCATGCCCCGGACCCGACCGATCGTGAACGTGGAGCCGATCGTGGGCCATATCTTCCATCGGACTGGGATCCGATCATGAGACAGATTGAATCGTGTCATAAACAAGATAGCTAGGGGCCGCCGCGGCCGCTAGGGCTCGCCGGAGCTTCGATGAGCTAGGGCCAGGGCGGTGGTGAAACATCCTTGATTTTACACGAAGGGAAAATCCACAGAATGAGCTGTAATGTGATAAACCAAACATTGATCTCATCACATTATCATATATCAGTTGATATTACGTCATACATCGTAGATATTTATAAAATATTACATCAACTTAGTAGACACCTGTTACAGGGTTAATCTAGCGGAAGCATATCCAGTCGTCATCAGAGTTGGCGGATTATGTCGCCGAGTGAAGGCTCCTTCACGGGTATCATCAGAGTTGTTGTTGGCGCAGCATATTCTTCATCTCCTGAACCAAACTTGAGCGAAGGCACGAGACCTTCTAATCCTTCTTATCTCATTATCTCTGTTAGTCAGGTTTTCTGCACACCGCCAGATATGTACAGGCCATGGTCAGCACCGATGAGTTTTAGTAGAAAGAGAAAACAAAGGATCTGGCGATCCTAACATTTGGCTGTGGTTTGCATCCTAAGCGCATGCAAAGTAGTATCCAGTAGTAAATATTATAATAGTTCGTCAAGTTTTAACCCATCCCATCATATCTCATCCATCATCCCACCCATACACCACCTCACACACACACCTCATGCTCAGTAGACAGGCCCAACTCCCTCTCGGGCCTGTCTCAATGGCACACTGCCACATCGAGCACACTGCCGAAAAGCATTATCCGGGGAAGAAAAGAATATACCACTCCCTATCTAGTGAAGCAGGTCACAGGAAAGGTCCATAACCGACGAGTCGGCATATGTATCGATCGATCAACCATACACTCTGCAGAGGTTTTACCACTCACAAGATTCTACCATCATCGACAACCGTCGTTATCTAGGCAAAATTTCGGGTGCTTACTTGCCTAGGTCGATGCCACCCTACCACTCAGTCCTGGGTAGCTTCGGCTCTACGCCGAAACGCTGAGACTGGGAGAGGCAGTACCGGGCCCAATCAGTGGTACTGCCGACTAGAACGGTGCGGGAACTTCCGGCATCCGCCACCGTCCACCCTTATCACCTTCCAACCTAGCAGTAGTGGCACCGCCCTACCAAGTAGTCCAGCCGTCTCCCGCCCATCAGAAGCGAGTGAGTAGTAAGGGATTCCCATGATTCTGAGTACTAGTAAGTGTTCTAGGCTTGACCAAACAGGCTTTCTCCATCGCAGGGGATACTCTCCCCGTGCCATCACGGCACCTCCATTCACGGGACTTCAATCCACGCAGGGTATCCATCCCGGAACCACCTCATACACCACTACCCGCCACAGGTATCTCGAGGGAATGCCTAGATGCAACTTCCGGCAAGACTTGCTTACACAGCTCGTCGTATAGCCCACTTGGTCGACTCGACCCTCACCACACACCCAAGACGCACGCAGCACACTCAGCCCACCAGTCCGGCATCCCAAGCCAAACCATTCCCAGGGTTCACCACCAACATCACATCATCGATACAATGCGAGTGGAGTTAATAAATATAGTGGTGTAACATGCAAGCAAGCAAGTAGAAAGATGTATAAATATCTGAGCGTGAGCGCGAAGCTGGGTAGCATGGTAGAGTGGTTGCAAGCAGGGTAATAACGGCTTAGGTAGTAGCATGTATCATATACTAGCAAAGGAGTAAACATAAAGCGCTAGCAATTCTAAATATGCAATGTCTAATAGGATTCTCTAAAAGAGGGTGCTGCCATGACACCTGCGTTGTCGAGAAAGTAGTGGTATGAACGTTCTCCAGTTAGTGTAGTTGATCAGGTCACCTCCACCTAGGTGACTTCACTCCACGATTCCTGTCGTCGTCCATGTTCTCCTCCTCCAGCGGTCCTCGATCCAATCGGCGCTAATCCGGGAACGGCTACTCCGTGAAGCGACACAAAGCATAAATCATCCAATACACCGAAAGACAATGGAACTCAGGAAGATCCAATAATCACCAAAGAAGTAATAAGATGTACACGACTTAGCCCTCTCGGCGTATGTCCGATTTCATCGGGCCAAAGAATTAAATAAGAGTGGGGTTTACTATGCATAAGCTTATGTCACGGCCAAGCCAATATGGCTTAATAATAAATGGTTTAGGCTAGAGCTGATCCATAGCAAACACCACGGCTCACTATCTTCCGATCCGGACATCATGGACGAGACACGAATCAGAGGACGTGCCAAATAAAGAGAAGAACAAGTATCGGTAAGAAATGTTGCAAAAGAAGATGCGAGTGTTTAATCCACTTGTATGGTACCAAGGCTGTGATTCAAACGGGTACAATCATACAAGTGCTTAAACACCAAGAATCAGGAGTGAGAGGTGGGAGTTAGCTAGGCACATCCATATTATTTTCTCGGTCCATCTTCAGTGAAGACGGGTTTAAGCGGTCAATCAAGTCGACATACGTAGGTCCGAGATCTTAATATAGACCATGGCTTTGCTAACTAAAAGGAGTTAGTCCGATCTTTGATCCAATCGCCATGAACAAGACGGGATCGAACAGAGCGGGCTATATGGTAATGAAGAGCAATACATATAATAAAGCGGTGGTCTACTTCTTTCAACACGCACGCCACGGAATAGACGGGGCGTCAGAAGAGAGCGACATGTAAAAGATGCAAGTGCGCAAACCACTCGTAGGGTACCACGACCTGGGTGCACTGGCACTAAGTCATTACTTGGATCCATAGCGATGCGGTTGTCAACGCAGAATCAGAGGAATGCGACAGTCGCGCAGGGTATGAGCATACGAGGGTCGGGCACGAAAAGTCAGAGAGTAACAACGCGAGGTCGAGTTACACTCGGCATTACGGCCATGGCGAGACGAATCCCGCGATCGCAATATCCGAATGAAGTACGATCCCACAACTGGCTCGAAGGCACGACACACAGACAGACAACAAGAACCAATCAATAAGATCCAAAAACACGATCGTAATACAAAACGACTCGACAAGACAGTGGAGTAGCACAATTGCATAGCATTAAGATTGGATAGATCCTGTATTACAGATACAGACGGATCGTGAGGACAAGGTACAACAGATGTATATACAGATAGATGGTAAGGATAGGGTACAATATAGTGGACAGGTGTACAAGAAGGTAAAACATGGGGCTTCACAATGGTCCAGCGTCGCATACCAGTTTGGCTTTCTAACAGTCCAACACCTTCTATTGATTTGGTTTCCAGCAGTCCAGTATTATCTATTAATTGGAATCTTCCAACAGTCCAGCATCTTCTGTCTTCATCTATAGGGCATCAAGATGTGGCAATAGGGCTATGACACAAGGTCGGACAGGGTCAGTGTCAAAGGAAAGTGGCGAGGCTTGCTGCTACTTGTTCCGGCTCCTCTCGGCCTGCTGCTGGAAGTTTATGGCCGGCTATGACTTGCTATTGGCTGGCTGCGGCTAGCTGTGGCCAATGGCTGGCTATGGTTGGCCGGGCGAAGCTATGGCTGGCCGGACAAGGCTGTGGTTGGTCGGAGGCTGGCTGGAGGTGGCGGAGTATGGCCGGGTTCCCAACAAGGCATAGGTGTCGAATGGCAAGGTGTATGCGACGGCGATGCCCGTCAGGATTGTTCCAAAAGCTCGTAGTCTAACATCCGGTTGGCCGGGTTTAGTCCGATGTGCGTGAGTGCGTCGTGTTACTCCTGAGTCGGTGGCGACTTTGCCAATGCGTTCCCTGGGGTGGGACGCGGTGGCGCATATGGTGGTCCGAGAAGGTCGTGGTGCTCACCGTGGTGTTGACGAAGATAGGATGGCGGTGCAGCGAGGAGTTGATGCCATGCAGATTGATCGCCGTGCCGTGCCGATCCACGACGGTGGCACCGGTTCCGGTGTTTGGTGAAATCATCGGCGAGGAGGTTTAGTTGTGGCCGAGAAAGGCGCGTCTTGGGTCACGCAGCAGCGGGCACGTTCCCGTGGCGACGTGTATGGACGAGGACGAGGCGAGGCCGGGCTGAACACAGCAGGGGCTCTGTTTCATCAAGGCGAGGTGATGTGAGGTGCTCCCCTGCAGCAGTGAAGAAAGTGGCGCGAAGGCCAGGCATCAGCCATGAACCGGCTTCAGAAGGGAGTTTGGGTACTGTGGGTGCTAACCGGCAAGATTGAGGGCTCCGGCGAGTTGTTGGGCGTTGCTGTAGTGGGTGATGGCCCAGCGAGGTGGAGCAGAGGGCCGGCGACGTCAGGGTCAGGCAAGGACGGGACGCGGCATGACGTCGTGGACGCAGACGACGTCGCGGCGAGGGACAGGAAGGAGCTCCGGCGAGTTGGCAGCGCCACTGTGGTCGTGGCTGGCGCAGGGTCGACGTCGAGGCTGAGAAGGCGCTGATGACGAGCTCGTGAAGAGGAAGCAGCATGGCACGTTGTAAGTGCATCTAGCCCTTTAGTGGGTTTTGGTGAATTGAATGACAAGGCAATTAAAGGTCTAACAAGTTTGCTAAGTGTATCAAAGGTTTAACAAGAAGGCAAACGTGGTGGTATTCCACAAAGTGTTCAAAAGAAAGCCAATATTGTGTATTATTGTGTTGGAAGATCATTGATACAATCTAGTTCAAGTGAAAGGCAACAATGCAAATGGAATTGATGAGATGGCTTATATGGTGGGATATCATAGCATTATGAGAAAGCAAGCATATTTGGCAAATAGCAAAAGAGACATGAGTTGATAGTCTTGAATTGGTCTCAATCATGACTTGCTTTTCATGAAACAAGAAGAGTTGATAATGGATTAGTTGTGATCAAGCTAGAAGTATAAAGATAGATATTGAAGTGAGTGTTTGGAGTGTCAAGCCAAAATGAAGAGGATATAATGAATCGTGAATTGGCCTTGACCATATTGATGTTAATTTATATATCACTCTATGTGAAGCTTGATTGATCTCAACATTCATATCTAGAAGATATTCAAGTAAGGATCATAATATTGAAGAAATGGTTTTCAATGGATGCTTAATATGATGTGACTTGAGTATGGCTTGATAAGGTGAAGATAGCAAGGAAAGGGCTTCGAGGGACTAAGCGGAGGTGAAGGGTAAGCAATGGCTTGGACCGAGGTACCATGGCTAAAGTGAAGAAGAGAGTACTTGCATTTAGTCGAGGAACTAATCAAGCTACGAGGAGTCATATTGTGTTGAGGATCAAATCATCAGTGGAAGTGACTTGAAGCCATGAATTGAACTCACATGTGTTGAAATGGTTCAAGTCACATGCTCAAGGTGTGTTTGCTCGAAGATATGAGACAATGATGATTGCAACCTCTCATGAAGTGATATTGAGAAGAAATGGCATATGAAGACATTGAAGACTCAAGTGGTTAAATTGGTTTTATTCTCTTGTTCTTGAGTATAGGTATGCCGTACTATTAAGGGGGATGCAATACGAATCATAGACAAGTCTCAAGTGCTCAAACTAACCGAACCCCGAGTGCTAACATGAGAGAAATACTTAAAACTGTACCTGCACTTGTTGATCTTGGACTTATTCTCTGCTGGGTTGGATAGCCCTCGAAACAAGCTTTCCGGAATGTCCAAGATCACTGAAAACGGAGTTCGAAGTAAAAAGTTATGGCGTTTTTCGTAAGGTGGTCTGTGCTGTTTCTGGGAGCTGCGGCAGTGCTGCTCTGGAGGGCAGCAGTGCCACACCCCGGCAGTGCCCGGCTTTAGAGCGGCAGTGCCGGGCTCCTACAGACCATAACGGCTAGTTTTTGAACTCTAACAGCTAGTTTTTGTGTGGGGGTTATATATACCCATCCCACGCCTCCTGGGCGTGCTGCTGATGCTCTGAACATTCCAAACCCTTCCCAAGCCTTGTGTGAGCTCTCTCTAACTTCTCTCTTTGTGAGAGTGAGTGATTAGCAAGTGATTAACAAGTGATTAAGAGTTAGAGAGCAGATTAGAGCATTCCCAACCTTGAGCACTTGTCGTGCTTCGTCAATCTTCGTTGCGCATTTGTTACTCTTGGAGGTGAAGCCTCCTAGACGGCTAGGCGTCGCCCGGCAAGCTCCCGTGCTTTGTGGTGAGCTGCGGGACAGTTTGTAAGTGTCCAAAATCAGTTAGTGAAATCACCCCTCATCTCAAGAGTTCACTCTCTTGACTTGAGAATGAGGAGAAAGGCAAGCCTTGGTGGCGAGCCCAAGCCTTAGTGGCGTACCCCAACAACGTGGACATAGGCAAGCCTTGGTGGCGAGCTGAACCACGGGATAAATCGCTTGTCCTCTCTCTTTGTGTTCTTGTTATTGCTTTGTATTACTTGTCTTTGTGGTGACTCTAGGGATTGGACTCGTTCTACTCGTGTGCAAGCTTCCGCAACCATCTAATTGGTGGAATAGGCTCCTGCACACCTCTACAACATCTCTACAAAGTTTGGTGTGCAGTCTCGGGTGTTGGCCAGGGCAGCATTGCCGCTCTGGGGAGCAGCAGTGCCGGGCGAGCAGCAGTGCCGCGCCCAGGAGCAGCAGTGCCGGGTTATGTTCTAATGTTTGTTTGAGCTGAAATTTTACAGGCCTATTCACCCCCCTCTAGGCCCCTCTTGGTGACATCAGGTCCTTACACACGTCGACGATGAGGAGCGCGGTGAAGGAGGGCGAGCTCGCCATGGCCGTGCTCGGCGCCGAGGGCGAGCTCGACCAAGGCGCGGAGGTCGGCGGCGTCGCGGTCGGGCTCGGTGGCGATGGAGGAGCTCGGCGAGTCGGCGTCCAGTGGCGAGGCGAGCTCGGCCGCGGAAGGGAGCTCGAGCAGAATCGCAGTAGGGCTCAGCGGAGTAGCGTGCTCATCGTGGCGCTTGACGCGTTGGCCGCCGTGGTTCCCGCGAGGGCGCTGTTGTCAGCAGAGGCGCGGCTGCGGTCGTCGCGGGGCGAGGTGGTGGCGGTGGCTTGATGAGGTGGCCCCGACGGCGGAGGGCGGCGTTGGAGCATGACTGCACGGCTGCGGCGGCGGTGCGGACGGCAGCGGCGAGCAAGGAGGCTAGAGCAGAGCATGGCGGCGACTGGAAGGTTGAAGATGAACAGTGGCGGCGGTGGCTGCTTCTCCATTTTATACGCGAGCTGCTAGGGCTGCAGGGGAAATCGATGGCGGGGATCCTCGGGACGCGAGCTCGGGACGCGTGGCGGCCATCGGCAGGGCACGGAAGCCGGGGTAGCGGCGTGCGCGCGGGTGCGAGCCGGCGGCGGCGGCGGTCGGGAGCGCTGGGGCGCGGCTGCCCCTAGGGTTCCAGGGGGCGCGGGCGATTGGGCCCTAGTGGGCCGCGTGGGCATGAGGAGCAGGGGCGCGGCGTCTTGGGCCGTGGGGGCGTGCTAGGCTGGCTTGTTTCGTTGGGCCACGCAGGGGACAGGAGAGGGGAGATGGGCTGGCTGCGCAGATGCTGCTTCGGGCCAAGGGTAGGAGAGGAATGGTAGAGCGGGTTTCGGCCCAGGAGAAAGGATGGGAGTTTTCCCATTTTCATTGCAAGGATTTTCAAGTGAGATTTGAGAGTAAACTTGAGATGAATCTTGTGAGAGATTCGATGAGGATTCAGAATAATTCAAGAAGATAGAAATGGATTCACGAGGAATTCGCTAGGAATTGTGCTCTCCGACACAAAACTCTTAGGTCAAAAGGGAAAAATCCGACAAGCACCTACAATCAATACAATATGTATGTGTTGATTTATTAGTGGGCTAGTCATGGTTTGACCTAGAGCTACATGCTTCACACATGTTGCAAGAAATTTTTTTAAAAAGTTCGAATTTTTTTGTTACTGAAAAACCCGGGTTGTTACAGGTGGCCGGTGGCGGCGGCGACGATTTGCTTGTGCGGGGGCGTACGCGTGCAGGCAGTAGGCCTAACGCGCGCGCGCATTAACATAGTCCTAACTTCTTTATTACCACCATAAAATAAAATTTTATTCTCGTAATAAATCAGAATCAGACAAAATCAATGTCTTTCAGACAATCGAACGCTATGCCTAATCATAGAATCACTACTGAACTTATGAATCTGTAATGGCACAAATTTCTTCTTTAATATAGGTTAATAAGGTGTATTCACAAATGGGGCTAGATCATCCAATGCTTAAAGTTGATACTTTGCAGCTGAAGCTACAGACACGATCTTCGACACCTGTGTAAGGCTTTTTCGGAACACAAAAATTTTCTTTGTTTCTGCGTTTTTTCATGTGAAAATAAATTAATTCCTATAAAATTCACATGAAATTTGTGGGGGTGCCAAACAGGCTCTAGAAGTATAACAACGGCAATATGGCAAGAAAAACATTAAGCCTCTTGTAGGTATTTCTCTGTTCATTACCGTTGACCATAAGAAGTTGATGTTCTGGGTTCTTCCGTGCAGATCGATGCACTTTTCATGCCATTGGCATCCATGAGGGGATAAGTGGTCTCAGTCCATCCTTGTCTAAGGAAAAAGTTTTTTTTTTAAACCCACTGCCAATAGCAGTATGCATTGGTGAAGCCTTGAAAAATGTGAATTTAGCATAGCTTAGCTGGATGGGTTCCTTGCGGTGGAACCTGTCAGTTTTAAGATTTGCCAGGCAAACTCAGTTGTTCAGAGGTGCTTATAAAGGTAGGATATTTGACCTCTGTTTTTAAAAAAAGCAATAAGAAAGATTTTATTTTAAAACAAAGGCAGGAGCTCTGCCGCTCAATCAACACGAATTCTTCCTTACAATTGTATGTTGCTCGCTGCGATCTCGCCCACGCCACGTCGGAATGCATACGAGCACAATGTAGTTCCTGTCGGCTGATGATTTTTTTTCCTCGCGTCTAATTTTCTTGGCCACTCGCTGGTTCCAGATATTTTTTCCGCGTCGTCTTCCGGTCAGAGTAAAAAAAACTACCTTCTCTTCACCATGCTCCTCCTCGTCTTGTCCGCATCCTCTCCGGACTCGCCGCTGCACGACCGCCGGGCGTGGCCGCTGTCAACTGGCCCTCCACTCTCTCTGTCGGCGCTCTCTCCTTCCCCTCTCTCACGCACCTCGTTCGAACTGCCGCCCCGCGCCAGCCACCGCCTACGGCCGCGGCCCACCCCCTCTCTCCCTGCGTTCCTTGTGTGGCGGGCTGGCACGCCGACGGCGGCGCGAGCGGGTCCCCCCTCCCTTCTCTTCCCCACGCTTCTCCCTCCACTCTCTCCATCGGTGCTCCACCCTTCCCCTCTCTCCCGCAACTCGTCCGGAGTGCCGCCGCTCCCCACACTGCGCGCGGTGCGATGGCGCCCCCTGGCACGGCGCGCCAGCCACCGCCTACGGCCGTGACCGCGGCCCACCCCCCTCTCTCCCCGTGTTCCTTGTGTGGCAGGGCGGCACGCCGGCGGCGGTAGGAGCGGGTCCCACCGGTGGCCACTGGCGCGGGTGCCCCTCCCTCTTCCCCTGACGTGGCTTCCTCCCGCAGGTACGCGTGTATTCCTATGGTAGATGAAACCCTAACTGCCTCTGCATCGTTCCACCGCCATATCCCCTTCCTCTCCCTCGTCTTCCCCCTCTCGTGGCGTGCCAGTGCGCTTAGCCGGCGCCCCGCGCTGCGCGCGGCCAGGGCTTGCGGGCTCCTCTGTCCGCAGATGTTGTTGCGCCTGTATCACGCCACTATACATTTTCTCTTATCGTGGTTATTTTTAATTGTCCTTAGCCTACTCATGTAACCTGCTACTGATCCTACCAACAGCAGTAAGTGCTTCCTCATTTTCTGTATAAGTAGCGAGTTACGTTGTAATTTCACTCCGTCCCCACTCTTGCCTGTTGGATCCATTCTGCTTGCATTTCTAGGTGGCACAGGAGTCTATACAGTTTGTGTTTAAACCTTTACGGTATTCCTGTGATTGATGTCCATGTAAATGTTGGGTCGCAGGCACAACTCCAGTTCTTTAGTTTTCGACCTAGATAAATGAAAACTGCAAACATATTAAGCCATTATAGATGTCTGCTTGCATGCACTTACCATTATTTCGTACTTGCATGTTTCACATGCCACGTATGGTAATTTACTCACATTTTGTTTTTTTGCAGGACTTCAAGAACACCATTTCATTTTCTAATGCTGCTTTGATGCACAAAAGCACACTGCAATATATCTATTTATGCCTTTCTTCCCTACAAGGGGATGTTGCTCCCTGTGATCTCGCCTACGCCACATCGGAATCTGTATGAGCAAGCAGTAGTTCCTGTCGGCTGATGATTTCCTTTTTTTTGTGCCCGATTTTCTTGGCCACTCGCTGGTTCTAGATATTTTCTCTGCGTCGTCTTCCATGCTCCTCCTCATCTAAGTTTTGTGCATTTCTTACTGAGCATAATTCTATTGTCAGTGATGTTCTTACTTCACATAATCTGTTGCTCCTTATATTTTTGAGCACGCCCCATTGCCAGTTATATGTGTTTACTCTTATCCGTTTCTCTCAACTTTATTGCAAATACATTAATGCAATATCATGTTGTCTTTCCTCTCTGCCTTCCTGTTTGTATACCAGTAAAATTTCTTGGCCACTGCAATGCCTTTTCTGCTACATGCTCCTTTATTTGGTTACATTTACTTCGGTTTTGTTGTCATTTGCTATAAATGTAGGATACAGTGCCGCAGTTGGGATATGAGGGCATCAAAAAGCAAGTCGCTATGCTCCAGGTCAATCATTATCTTCCTTTAAAGCCTTATTAAGTCCCTTGGTGTAAGCGATGCTAGGTTGCTTGATTTTCATATGAAAGTGTTCAGGTCTATCGCTCGATAACTTTATGCGTCCTCTCAAATTTTTGGTAATAACTTTATATGTCCTCTAAAATTTTTGGTTTTACCCGAGATCTATTTTTTCCCGCACATCGATTTAGAGCGCAACTATCATCAATTCGATAGTCTAAACATAAGAAAAAATATGTGTATGCATATGTTATTATGATTAATACTAGGTCTTTTATGATATTTCCATTTCTTATCCTTTTGGTTGATCTTACCCGGTTTAGGGACTGTGCTATATGCAATGGTGATATGCTTTTTTCGTGCCTATACTCCAGCTTTGTGTCCCGAACTTTACTGCTAAGTGGATAATATGTTGTTCAGGCTTAATGCTTTTCTGTAGTTATGTTATGCTATGCTGTTATCCTCCCATAAACCTTGTTACCGGTAAGTTGCGAGGTATTTGATCCCTTGCCTTTAATATCATGTTTCCTTTTTTTTCATTTTCAGACTCTGGACAATAACGCTAAATAGTATGCTCCTGTCATGTATTCCCACTATTAGTTGGTTGTTACTATTTCTATTTATGTTTCCTATTTTCCTACTTTGCCCTTTGTTCTGCCTCTACATTTGTTATCTTACTCCTGTGCAAGGTACAGATTTAGTAAGCCACAACGATCCTACCACATGTTTTTTTGCCTGCTAAGCTTGGTTTTATATAGATTGGCTGAAAAACTAATCTACACCCCTTGCATCTCAGATTCTTAAAAAAAGGTCTTTCTCGTTGTTCATGTATTTCCATGGCTTCAGACCGACGAAAAAAGAACTATAGTTTTGGGATTGTGTAGCTATGAACATTTTTGAAAATTGAGACAATGGAATTATGCGATGATGATTGCGCTTCAAAACTGAGACAATGGAATAGTTCAATGATGATTGTACCTCCCCTTACAGGGACATGATTGTCCACCTGCTGCCCCCCACGTCACCCTGATTTCTTGTTCCTTGAATCTTAGCAATTCACTTTTTGCATGTGTTGTTTCATTCTTCCCTGCAATTGTATGTTGCTTCCTGCAATCTCGCGTACGCCATGTCAGAATCCAAACGAGCAGATAACAGCTCCAGTCGGCCGTTGGTTTCCTTTTTTTCGCTCGCGCCGAATTTTCTCGGCCACTCGCTGCTTCCAGATATCTTCTCCGCATTGTCTTCGAATCAGAGTAAAAAAAAAAAATCCGTTCTCTTCCCCACGCTCGTCCTTTTTATAAGTTGCTAAGTTTTGTGCATTTCTTACGGAGCATAATTCCATTGTCAGTGATGTTCTTCACATAATCTGTTGCTCCTTATATTACTGAGCACACCACATTGCCAGTTATATGTGTTTACTCCTATCTGTTTCTCTCAACTTTATTGCAAATACACTGATGCAATATTATGTTGTCCTTCCTCTCTGCCTTCCTGTTTGTAGACGAGTACAATTCTTGGCCACTGCAATGCCTTTTCTGCTACATGCTCTTTTATTTGGTTACATTTGCTTCGGGTTTTTTTGGGGTCATTTGCTATAAGGATACAGTGATGCAGTTGGGATCTGAGGGCATCAAAAAGCAAGTCGCTATGCTCCAGGTGAATCATTATCTTCTTTTAAAGCCTTATTAAGTCCCTTGGTGGAAGCTATGCTAGTTTGCTTGATTTTCATATGAAATGTTCAGGTCTAATTGCTTGATAACTTTACACGTCCTCTAAATTTTTTGGTTTTACCAGAGATCTATTATTTCACGCGCAACGATTTAGAGCGCAACCATCATCAATTTGATAGTCTAAACATAGCCAAAAAAATATATATGTGTATGCATATGTTATTATGATTAATACTAGGTCTTTTAAGATATTTCCATTCCTTGTCCTTTTGGTTAATCTTACCTGGCTTAGGGACTCTGCGATATGCAATGATGACATGCTTTTTACGTGCCTATTACTCCAGCTTTGTGTCCCAAACTTCACTGCTAAGTGGAAAATATGCTGTCCAGGCTTAATGCTTTTCTGTAGTTATGCTATGCTATGCTGTTATCCTATGTATCTGATCCCCTTCCTTTAATACCATGTTTCCTTTTTTTCATTTTCAGACTCTAGACAATAATGCTAAATAATATGCTCTTGCCCTTTATTCCCACTATTAGTTGGTCGTTACTATTTCTATTTCTGTTTCCTATTTTCCTACTTTGCCCTTTGTTCACCTTCTACATTTCTTATCTTACTCATGTGCAATGTACAGATTTTGTAAGTCGCAATCATCCTACCGCATGTTTTTTGCCTGCTAAACTTGATTTTATATACATTGGCTGAAAAACTTATCTACGCCCCTTGCATCTCAGAGATATATTGGTTCTTTTTTTTTATATGGAGCAGTAGGGGAGATATATTTGGTTTCTCATTACGCTGAAAATATTTCTACGATCTTTGCTACCTGTTATCCTACTTCTGTCTCTTCTTCTCTCATCTCTTGCCTTATTAGCGCTACATCTTGATTTTTTTTTTCATTCTACAGTTTTCTGAATGTTGTCTAAATATTTGTCTTCTTTTTTGCAGCTCTTCCCATGTCTACAGTGAGTCAACCGCGAACACAAACATGGCCTGCCACAGCCTATCGCTCCTCAGTGCCCTCTGTATAATACACGTAGCTATATGTAATATAGATATATGCTCTAAGTGTTCATGCACTAATTATATACATCACCACTATATGCAGCGTGTATCTCACCTGTATAGTCTGAAAAGTATTCACTTGCACTTGCGCGCAAATGCGCGCCCTTTATACTAGTGAATAATATGTACAAGAAGGTTGGCCACACGAGGTACCAAAGAAGGCACCCAAGGGGCCAACCACCCCACACAATGCGGAAGAGCCCAACACGACACACTGCCATGAGTCATCGTTGCCGAGCATGGAGGCCAAGCTTCCAGCAGCTCCGACTTCCCATGGCAGGCCACCCCACAAGACACCTCCACGAGTCCAAAGCAGACAGCCGCCACCAGTTATCGTTGCCAAGATCCAAGAGCAGCTCCGACTTCCAATCACGACCCCCACCCCGCAACGATGTCCCGACAAGACCAAATGCGATGCCTTCAGGAAGGAGTGACGCCGATGGCGCCATCGTCGCACGTCCAAGGTGGACCGGGTTTTCACCCTTGGCCAACATGCTAGAGGGGAGGTATGACGCCCTCAACAGGGAAACGGCGCCTCGACGGCGTCGTCGTCGCCAAGACGTTCGTCCAATAGCCCTCTAGCAAGAACGTCGGGTCATGAAGCCAGACTCCTCACCATCCTTCACCGCCATCGCCGCTGTCCGCCGCCCCACGGAAGCCCCTTTGTCGGTGCTAGTTTTAGTCGGGGCTAACACCGGCTAGTAAATATGTGTTTTGCGGTTGAGGCTACGGATGGTGTGCAAAGGGAAACACAGAGATTATACTGGTTCAGGCCAAGCAAGCCCTACGTCCAGTGGACAGGAGAGTCGTGTTGCCTTGCACCGAGGTGCTTGTAGTAGGGGGTTACAAGCTAGGCGAGAGAGTGAAGTGCTCTCAGGTCTCTTGTGTTGTCTAAGTGTATGTAAGTCGTTCGCTATTGATGTGTATGTATCGGTGAGAACTTAGGACTTCTGGGTGGTTCCTCTAAAGCTGGCGTCTGCTCTCCCTTTTATAGTCGCAAGGGAGAGGCAATGGCAGCGCTTACAATGCTACGTATGAGTTGCTGTTCCTCGTTTGACTATGGTCAGCTACGGTTTTTTCTCCGCGTCTCCAGGGTATGGCCGTAGTGGTTCGCACGATCTTAGTGAGTTCCAAGGCGGCAACAGTCGTCGGATTACGGCATGTCGTCAGCTACGGTCTTTTCTCCGTGTCTCTGGGGTATGGCCGTAGTGGTTTGCACGATCTTGGTGAGTTTCAAGGCGGCAACAGTCGTCGGATTACGGCGTGCCGTAGGGTCACACCTGACGGCTGTCCTTCCGCACGATGTGACAAGAGGGTGAGTCATCTTGGGGCATTGTCTCCCGAGGCTCGGGACTCCTAAGGCGTGATGGGATGGAGCAGGGTGATATCTCCCCATGGTCATATTTCTGTAACACCTCTGGTGTTACGGTTAATTAAAACCGGCCATGTCATCATGATTGCATGTAATTCATCTCGCATAAAATCATTGTTACTGTGCATCACTAAGATAATTTTTATTTTCACATATGCATGTGCTTAGGTACCTTTGACTGACTTTATGCTTTTAAGAATTGTTTGTGTGTATGTCCTCTAAATCCAGATAGAAAATAAAAAGGAAAACAATTGAAAACCCTAATCAGACCCGAAACCCTAAATCAAAAACTAAATAGAATCAAGTGTTGGGCCTTAAACAAAAGTTGTAAATCTTTGAAAGATTAGCAACTTCTATTTTGGGTAATTTTGAAGTTATTTAATACAGTTTTGAATAAAACCTTAATCTATGCTTAAAAATCTAAATTAGAAATTCAAATTTAAAAACTAAAAGGAATCTTATAAAGTGTCTTAATTAAAGTGGTAGATCTTTTAAAATGTAACAACTTTTATTTTTGTAGATTTTGAAGTTATACAGTGGAAATTTGAATTAAACCCAAATTACTCCTTTGAAATTCAAATTTGAAACAACAATTCCAAAACCATCAAGAATCTGATAAAACATCCTTAATAGAATTTGTAGGGCTCAGTAAATTGAACAACTTTTATTTTTACAGATTCTCAACTTATTGAGAAAAATTTTGAGTATTTCCTAGGATTGGAAATAAAATCTAAAACCCACTTTTGCCCCCTTTTAAATTATTCAAAATTTCAAACTCCTTCCAAAACCAAAGTTGCTCAGCATGAAATTGTCTACAACTGTTATTTGGGTAATTTTTCCAGTTACTACATAAAATAAAAAGTAATTGCAGTAAATAGGGGTAGGGCCTAGGTTCTACTACAGTAGATGGGGTGGGGGCCGGGCCTGCTCTGTTCTGCCGCAGCAGAGCGCGCGTGCCGCGTCGGCCGCCGGCGCGGCCCGGGGCTAGCCGGCCACCTGTCGTCGACGACCGGGCCCGGCCACCGCACGCAGGAGAGTTGTGGGGGTCCCGGCCGTGTCCTGAACCTCTCCTCTGCCCTATTTAGCCCAAGTCGTCGCCGTTTTCCCTTTTCTTCTCTATTTCATCACCGCCGACGAGCTTCGTAGTCATCGTCCAAAATAGTCGTGGGTACTTCACAACCATCCTTCCCACCTTTCAGAAACACAATTGATACCCTTGCGCTTCGATTGGGCTAACTCGCACTGTTGTTTCGTCGTCCGCACCGACCAAGCGAGGTCGTCTTCCCCGCGGTCGGCCTGAACGTCGTCGCGCTCGGTTATACCGTGGCCTGCTCGCTCTGGTGAGAATATACCTCATTCTTGACCGTGTTCTAGTTCCTCTTTGGTTTCTTGCTTCCCGAAGACTAGCAGGTCTCTCTATCCATGCCCCAGGTAGATCAGAACAAGGCCCTTACCGCCGGAGCTTGCCGTCGTCGCCGCCCGCACGCCGGGTACCTCGTTCTAGCCTTTCTCCGGTCTCGCCAACGTGATCGTTGTCGTCGTGGTGAGCTTCTGGACCTCTCTGTGCCCTCGGTTTGGTCTACTTCGTTCCGTAGCGGTCGGACTCGCGAGCTCGTCGGAGCTCTGCGTGGTCAGTGCCACCGTGCGCATGGCCATGAAGGCTACAAAACATTTTGGGTTTGATTAGATAGACTAACGTGTCTGGTTGTGTCATGTAGATGCCCTCGCTGTAGTTGCCGTCGCCAGTGAGCCTCGCGGCTATAGCCGCTGCGCGCGCCGCCCCTGCTCTGCTCGAGTGGAGCGGTGGGGAAGAAGGAGAGTCCGCCTGGGCTTAGCTGGGCCGGCCCAGTTGGGTCGGGTGAGAGCGGTGAGAGGAGAGGGAGAGAATAGGCCGGTTGGGCCGGTCGCCCTTCGTGGGCCGCCTCGGGCCGAAAGGCATTTTCCATTTTCTGATGAATAGAATTCGTTTTTCGATTTTCTGAGAATATGAATGGTAATGCATTTTGTCATTTTTGTAAGAATAAATCTATTGTCCCAAAAATCATGAGAAATCTTGAGGATGCTCTCTGTGAAATGTAGTATTTAATAAAAATATTAAATAATGAATTTGCACAATTTCTATGGGAACTAAAAATCTGTCCTTTTAATTAATAAATGCAACTTTGATGAATTTTAATGAATTCTATGTTGATTCAAAATTCCTAAAAATTACTTTGGTGCTATCTTAGGGTAAGATCTAGCTGTAGGAAAACTTTGAGCTCAAATGGAAGAAATTTAATTATTTCTTATTGAATTATGTGATTAATCGATTAATTAAGGAAAGGTTATTAAAATTAAATTTTAGTGATTTGATTAACCTTTTAGGGTTTGATTAAACACCTTGAAGTACGTGAACCTCTGCTGTTCTAAGTTTGGATGATCATTTACTTTGTAAGTATAAAAGGAATTACTTTATGTTGTACTTAAATGCTAAAACAAAAATCCTAATTGATAAATTGATTAATGAAATGAGTAGAAACCCTAATTTACTTAGGTGTGGAGTGACTTTTGGATTGTGTGTGGACCTTGGGTCAATCACCCTAATGACCCTGGGTACTTTTGAATTCCTCGTGGCTAGAATTAGTACTAGTTTTAAAGCTATGCAGCGGCTTTCTACGTCTATTAAACATGAATCCAAAGTAATAATCGATGGTTGTTAGGTTAGTTGGCTTGCAACTTTATCGTGAAGAAAAGTTGTACTCAACGTTCAAATTAACTTTATTTTCTATTGGTCCATGATTTTGTGCATTTTATGCATCATGGCATACATATCATCATGTTAAGCATTACATTATTATTTCGTGTAGTGAACGCACGGTGATTATTATCGGAAGCAAGTCCCGAGTAAAGTTTTCACTCGGTGGGCATGGATCTTTTCGGTGATTGAATTCAGGGTCCCATCTACTTCAAGCAACAGGCAAGCCCCGGTGCATGTGCCTCTCCTTGTTATTTAAAATATTCATCACTTGAGTTAATCTACTGCATTAGGTTAAAAGGAGTTGAGTGATAACCCACTGATGCATTACCTTTCCTTGACCACATATTATACCTGAGACCCTGATTTATTTAAAAGTATTGAAAAATGCTTAGTCATGCTTAATGATAGAGTTGCAAAAATGCTATTTTGAAAACTGTGATGATATGAAACAAATGAATCAGTTTATGGGATTGGTATTGTCCTTGTTTGGTGATGGTGTACTTGGCCAGTCCATTATCATCAACGTGGATGGGTTTTCCGTATGGTTGACCATCTGTTTGGGTTAGAGTCCCAATGATCCTCGCCCTCGGAAAAGGGATGCGAAAACCGGGTGGTCTCCAGTGTACTTGGGTTAGAGTCCCAATGCATGGTGTCCAACGGAAAATTATTTAGGGACCATTCGTTGTCGGCCTGCTGTGATCATGACTTTGCAACTAGCCACATACTACGGAAAGCCTCTGACTCCGGTAGCTCTACTGCTGGAACCGACAACCACGTACTGGGAGTGGAGAGATGGCGAGAGTAGCGTGTACCCTCATGGCCGGCGTGCCTGGAGACTAGAGGGGTACTGTGCTCTCGGGTGGCGCAGGACCGGTTCCGGGGTATGAAAAGCCGTGGTAGGCGGGGTTGGCATATGCAAGCTTAAGTGCTACATATGCAGTGTGGATAGGGATCCCCAGCTGGGTACTTCTGGATTCGAATCGACGTTGCTCCTCGGTTAATGGAGACATGATCCTCAAACTTACAGGGAAGAGTGGTTCAGAACTAGGTGTTTTTGAGAATGAATATGAATTTGAAAGTACATAATATACGAGAATTGATATTGGAATTATGTATATGAATAAAATAATATTGAGATCTAATAATGAAATAGGATAGAAATGCTTTTCTCCAAAATACTTTGACTCTTGCTCAAGCCTTACCTTGACTCCCCTCACCCTGCATTCCTGAGTCTAATTTTACACCTTTAGTCGGGTAAGTCTTGCGGAGTACCCCATGTACTCAGGGTTTGTTAACCCCCTGTTGCAGGTAAGTTGAGTAAACAGTTCTACGAGGGATCGTGCCGGTCATCGGATCGTACATGGATGAAGATGTGTATATAATGAAACCCTTGGGCAGGGTGTTTAGTTGAATACAACTACTCCACTGCGAAACTCTGGTTTGGGATAATGTAATTGTAATCTATGTTTAAGTAATACTTCCGCACTCTTTACTCTGATTCAAATTATTTGTGTAAACTGTTGTAATACTTGCAAGGTCTTACAATGAGATCCTCGAGGAAATTAGGGTTTCCTATGAGACCCGACAGGCCACCTAAGTCAAGGGAACTCGTGCAGACTAGTCAAAGGTCCTTAAGGACGATGACGGGGCATGTGGGCCCTATGATTAAGGCGGTTCCGTCACAATTTCTGGCCTTTGAACAGTACTTTCCATGGGTTAGGTGGCCCCGGATGGAAGGCGTGCTCGTCCTTTGAGTGGATAGTGCAGTAGGCGTCTTTCCCGTTCTTGCGTAGCCCGTCGTCAGGCGCTCGGACTGTCGCAGTCGGAGTTGTTAGACCCCGGCGGAAAACGGGGCGGCGCACCGTAGACCTTACCGTGGAGAGGACGGCCGTAGTGGGCCTATCAAATCCGCTGCCAGGGAAATCCTGACAAGTGGTATGGCCGTCAAGGGCGTGCGAAGCACAGTTGCGTCGAGAATCTCGCCTGACGGGACAGTGCCTGTAAAGTGGTCAGGGAGGTCTCTTGTGGTCCAAGATTGCTCTGCTGACATCACCGGTGCCTTGGATGCCTTTGTGAGATTGCGCTCGAGGGGGATGAGGAAGCTCAGGCGAATCGGAGAATGGCCGCCGAGGGCGCCGTTCTCCCGAGCTCTCCTGCGGAGGCTCGGGCGAATCGGAGATTTGGGCGGCGAGGGTGCCGCTCTCCCGAGCTCTCCTTGGGAGGCTCGGGCGAATCGGAGAATTGGCTATCATTGGTGCAATGACATCGTGGGCCTCCGTAGGCGCGGCCTTCGCGGGCTTTGGGCACGGCCTTCGCGGACTTCCACTGGCCTTACTGGGGTTGGGCTGCGTTGGGAATGATCGTTGAAGTTGGGTACCCTAAACTTTGGTACCCGACAGTAGCCCCCGAGTCTGTGGCGGAGTGAAGGCACTCCTTCACAGGTTCACGCTGGTTCTTCCTATCAAAAATGATAAAGTGTGGTTTGTTTTTGCCGGTGGGTGCGAGCGCACCGGCCGGGTGTAGCCCCCGAGGCTTTGGAGGGATGGTATATCCCTTCAAAGGCTTAGAATCGTGTTTGTTAGTCCTCGGGTGTTTTTTTGATTTATTTAGGAGGGTTGTTTCCTTGGAAGCAGAGCCCCTGAGCGTCCCATCGTGTTGGGAGGTCGTTCGGTGGTCTTTCCAAGGTGCAGGGCAAGTTCCCGAGCCTCCGTTTCGCATTGGAGATCGGTGAAAGCTCTATGTTTGGTTTTGGCTAATTGATGACACCAAAGTATCTGACCATTATGCCTAAGTGTTTGATTACAAGATGGTTAGAGGATCAAGTGTGGAGGTGATGAAGGCATCCAAAGACTTGTAGTAAGCCCATCAAAGTGAAGATCAAGAACTCCAACACTTGGTGATTTGGATTAAGCTCAAGGCAAAGGTATATCATTAGGGCTCTTTCCGTTTTGGTGGACGAGACACTATAGAGAGTGTGTCCACATTTAGGATAGATAGACGTACTATAAAGAGGGGAGTAATTCCATGGTTAACACGGTTATCAAGTGCCATTAGATGTTTGGATAATGCATTGTATTTAGATCTAGTGGCTAACTAACAAACCTTTGGAAAACTCTTTTAAAAAGGCTAACACAAGTGCACAAGGTGTAGAACACTTGGTGTTAGCACTTGGGAACAAAGGGTGAAAGGTTTGAGTGAAAATCCTGAGAAAACAGAGCGTCGGACCCTAGCTTTGCCTGAGCGTCGGACCATTGTCTTCGGTCCGACAGCTAACCCTGCTTAGAGCGTCGGACGCTCAGTTTCTGAGCGTCGGACCATTAGCCTCAGGGTCCGACGGTGCAGAACGAGCGAGAGCTGACACGTGGAGAACTCAGAGGGCATCGGACCGTTCTGTTTGGTCCGATGGCGAGCGTCGGACTGTCGTCCGACGGAATTCAGCGCTCGGGGAGCTCTCTGGAAGCGTCGGACTGTCGCGGTTTTTTAGGCCGACGGCTCCGTCTGGCTGAGTCCGACGGTGGTCTGCTGAGAGCGTCGACCGAGATTTTTGGTCCGACTCCCTACTGTCCAACAGTTGTTTTGGCGCGAGAAAATAGCCGTTGTGTTTCAACGGTCGACTTCAAACAGCAGAGGACACGTGGCGTCAATCCAGAGCGTCGGACCGTGCGGTTTACTCCGACGATCTGGCCGTCGGACAGTCCGACGGTACGCAGTTTTGTCCAAACGGCTAGTTCTTTGTGTGTGGCTTATAAATAGCGACTTGGCTGGTTTGGGAAGGTGCTCTTGGCTCTCTAACTTGTTGATACCTCTTAAGCACCCTCACAACACTCTCACTCACATAGATTGCATAATTCTCATCCATTATGAGCTAGAGAGTTGATCAAGGTGCTTTACTTGATCTTTGCATTCATTGGCACTTGTTGATCGTGTTTGATGCGAAGTTCTCTCATTTCTCTTGGTGATTGCCGTCACCTAGACGGCTTGGAGCAGCGGAGGAGCTTGGCGGAGTTGGAGATTGTCTCCGGCCACTCCCGGTGATCTTGTGAGGGGTATTCCACCTTCCCCGGCAGAGAAGCCACAAGGTAGCTCTAGTAAATTGCTCGTGTCGTTGAGTTACCCTTCTCGTGGTAGATTCTTCTGGCGCTCTTGGTGAGCTTGATGATTGTCGTCGATTAGCCACCGAATCACCGAGTCGTGGTGTTGGTATATCTCTCGGTGTTTGGCTACCACCTCTACACGTCGGTATATCATCTCCACACCCTACTCTTTACATTTTGCACTTTACTCTTGTGTTGTAGTAGCTTGTGTAGTGGTAGTGGTAGAAGTAGCTAGTTTGTTCACCTAGGAGTAAGTAGCTCAACTTATGATTAGCTTGTGTGCTCCTAGTGACTCTAACTAGACCGGTTAGGAAGGCTTGCAACCCTCTAGTAGGCTAGCGCAAAAAATTCGCTTCGCCTCATTTGTTACTAACCTTGTGATCAAGTTTTGTTGTTGTAGAAAGTTTTTAATTGGCTATTCACCCCCCCTCTAGCCACTTCGGACCTATCAATCGGTCGGGTCCTTCCCTGTCTTTTTTAATTCGAACTTCACACTCTTTTTTCGGGAAGAGGAAGGTTTGGTCCTGCTCGACTTCCCCGCTGGGGCACGAGTCGGCATTTTCGGTGAGCTACAAACGGGTTGGTCCAAGTGGAGGTCCATGCCCCGTTCGTTAAGGGTCGGCTAGTGGCCGGAGCACACTCCAAATATTTCCCGAGGGTCAATTAGTGGATGTCGGGTCTCTTCGATGGGTCCCGAGGGCCTGATGCCTCCCACGGAGGGATTCCACGTAACCGACTCGCTACTGGGACTTGGACACAGCATGGGATGTCCCTTGTGATGTTTCGGGCGTCGGGATACTAGCCGTTTTCGTGAGCCATCCACTAGTTGTCCCTAACTCGGTTTCCCTGGGGCGACTGTTCGGGCCACGGAGGGCCAATCTTCGATCCCCTGGGAACGTAACGGGCGCCCGAGCCCGGGGTTCCTTCGTTGGGAAGGGGAAAATGTAGGCGGCATCGAGGTGCGCGGTTGTAATGATTCGGCTCACCTTTTTAGGCGCGACGCCTGACGGACGCGACGGTTCGGCTCAGTCGAGGCGGTTTGCTTGCGCGGCGATGGCGGCGGCGTGGGGATCGTGGCGGGCCCCGCGCAATTAATGCGGCGGATTCCCCGCATCCACCCACGATCCGCCGGCAGAGTTTATAAGAAAACTTACGGTTTTTTCTTTCTACCCTAGCCATTCGCTCGCTCAACCGTTCGCTTTCTTACATTCGTCGCCTGCTCTTTCGCCTTCGTTGCCTGCTTCGAGAGAGATTGTTGCCGTGGCCGTCGTTCTTCCTGCAGCCCTTTCCCCCTTCTCTTGCCATGGATTCCATCTCCACTGCTGTCGACGCCGCCGCCGATGTCGTTGCCACCGACGCCGCCGCGACCGACGCCGTCGCCACTAATGCTTCCGCGGCCGCCGCCGGCGTCCTCAGGCTGGAGCCATGGTCGAGGAGCACTGTGATGGAGGCGCAGCTGGAGCACCTCGTCTCCCTGGGACTGCTGCGTCCTCGTACCGACGCATAGCACCCGGAGTGGGTCGTGCCGCCGCGCGACCACGAGGAGCCGAACCCCGGCGAGGGGTACGTGGTGAGCTTCGTAGCTTACCACGAGCGTGGGCTCGGCTCGCCGCCTAGCCGCTTCTGCCGGGCCATCCTCTTCGTGAACGGGCTGGAGCTCCACAACCTCACTCCGAATTCCATCACGCAGGCGTCGATTTTCGCCGCCCTGTGTGAAGGATACTTCGGGGTGCCCCCGCACTGGAACCTGTGGCGCCGCATTTCCCGCATCGACTGGTACACCAAGTGGGTCGGCGCGAGGAAGCCGCGGGAGATCCAACGCGCGGGAGGATGCAGCCTCGTGATCCGCTCTTCGTTGTACATCCCCTGTAAGGCCCCCTCCTCCAACAAGGGGTGGCACAGCGGCTGGTTCTACCTCCGCAACGACGGGGGTCTCTTCCCCAAGTTCACGGGAAGGGCACTCATAGCCCCCCTTCCCCAATGGGAGTGGGGGTGCCCGTCGAAGGAGTCAAAGCATCTGGACTTGTACTTCGACGCGCTCAAGGAGTTGAACAGGAGGGGCCTTACAGGGGCCGGCGTGGCGGGGAACTTCCACATGCGGACGGTGCTACCTCTGATGCAGCGCCACCTGACGCTTCATCAGATGGTGACCGGGTCACAGCGGGAAGGCACGGCGATGCTGGCCCATGACCTTGGCGAGGCGGAGGTCATGCGCCGTGTCAGCTACATGGTGGGGGGTTATCCCACCTGGGAGGAGGTGAACCGGGTGCCTATGCGTCCCTGCGCGGGCTTCCCGGCGTTGGTAATTGTTGTTCATTCGATCGGGCCGCTGGCTTCCCCATCTTTCTTCTAACCTTTCTTCGTTCTTCGTAGGGACTCTCGAGGACCAGGAAGGCTTCCCTTCCGCCCGTCCCGGAGGATAAAGAGCGGCGAACCCAGAACCGCCTCCGGGCCACGGAGGAGAAGGCGAGGAAGGACAAGGTGACCGCCCGGAAGCAGAAGAGGGCGCGGAAGGTGGAGGAGTCCTCCCAGCGCCACCGTCGCCTGAGGGAGGCCGGGGAGCCTGAGGTGGATAACCCCACCGATGATGACGGCGACGACGACGATGAAGAAGAAGATGACTTTTCCATTTTTGATCTGATAGAGTCTGACCGGCCGCTTGCGGCCACACAGCCCGCGGTGGGTGCTGACGAGCCTGGAAAGGCGCCGCTGTCAGCGTCCGCCGGTGGAAGTGCCGGGGTTCGCGATCCGAACCCTCGGGTCAACCTGCCGGAGGCCGCGCCCAAGGACGCGGCTCCTGGCAGGTTAACATCAGGAGGCGGGGCTCCGCCTGCCATAAGCGGCGTGGCTCGGCCAGAGCGGCTGGGGACGGGCTCAGGCCCGGCGCCCGAGATGCCCCGAGGTTCCAGCAGGGGGACCGAGAGTCCCCTGTTTCGGCGGACCCTCCCCGCCGACGCGTCGTTGGTCGGCGCGGCGGCCGAAGGCGGGGAGAGTGCTGGGAAGACGCCGCCGGAGCCGGAGCCCACCGGTGCCAAGACGCCGGCGCTTGAGCTGGGGCCCTCCCAGGCTCAAGCTTCCCCGCCGAGGGGCGATAAAGTCGGGACGGCCCCCGGCGCCCAGGCGGAGCCCTCGTCACTGGGCGGCGCTGGCCCAGACACCGGGTTGGTGCCCATTCTCCCGCAACCAGCGCTGCGACGAAGAAGAGGGTGATTCCGAAGACGAGGTAAGTATCTTTACCTGTAATTCCTTCTAGTGGAGATCCTTTCCTGAGCATTCCTTTCTTCCTTCTCTGCTTCAGGAAACGCTCGTGGGCGGACCTCCAGGTGTCGCACCTAAAGGTCCTGAAGGTGCGGGGCCATGACACGGCCGGGGGGAGTGCCCGGTCGGCGGGCGAGGAAGTTCCTGCCCCCGCGGGTCCGCCCGTGGCGTCCGAGGCCCCTCCCTCGGGGGAGGCTATCTCGGCGGCGGCCGTCGTCGTCGTGCCCGTGATTGACCTGGAGGCGGAGCCAGCGCGGGCTTTCGAGGCCTTGACCGTCGGTTCCGGAGACGCCTCGGGAGCGCCAGCCGATGCCGCCCCCATGGAGCCTGCCGCCACGGGGTCATCGGCCGCGGATGTCAGCGCCGGAGCTCCCCCCGCCCGTGAGGAAGGCCCCTGGGCGCTAGCCTTGAGGGGACCTCAGCATCGGGAGCTGACCGCTTCCCGGATCGAGTGGGCGGACCGCGCGGACCCTCAGGTGCCGCCCGTCTTCTCGCTCCGGGACGACCTCGAGGCCCCCAAGTGGGACGCCGTTCAGAAGCTCGGGTTTAGCTCGGCGGCATGGCTCCACGCGATCGCCGACGTCCTCGAGAAGGACCTCCCGGCTCAGCTCTAGGTAAATCCCTGTGTCTTGTAAAATTTTTCTGCATATGAGCATCGTTCTTACCGTTTTCACTTCTTCCTTTTTTCTAGGACCTCATGCACACCTCCCGGGACAAGTCCCGCTTCTTTCGTGGCGGGCTCGGGCTCTGGAAGCAGCTCGACCTCAAAGGGAAAGCCCTTGCCCGCGCCCAGGGCGAGCTCGCCACCGCGACCTCTGAGCTTGCCGAAGTTAGTGTTGATAACACTATTCTGAAGGGGGAGGTCGCGGAGGCGCAGGGCCGAGCCGTTGCCTCGACGAAGCAAGTGCAAGAGTTGGAGAGCGCTCTGGTCGTGATGACGGGGGAGTGCGACGCCGCCCGAGAGCTCACCGCCGAGAAGATTTCGGCCGCCGAGGCCTTGGCTCTCGACCTGGAATAGACTCGGGAGGCGTTACGCCTGGCGCTCGTCGCGGCGGACTTGGCCGGGAAGGAGGCACGGAAGGCTCGGGAAGAGGCTAACCGTAAGCACGGCGTTGTATTTTTCCATTGCTCGTCTCGGTTGCTCGCTGTATTTTTATTCATCTTCGTGCTTTGTTCCTACAGTTCTGCAGGGGTCTTACGACGGCGAGGTGGGCGAACACATGGACCTGCAGAAGGTCGCGCGGGCACTGTGTGAGTTCGTCGGCACCGGTGGAGAACCTTCTGGGATGTCACTCCGGAGCCGACTGGAGGCACTCCACGGCAGCATGAGCGGCCGCGTCAAGGAGGCCCTTCTGACGGGTGTCCAAAAGACACTGGCAGTCGTGAAGTCCCACTATGGAAATTTTGACGCCAGCCCTGTCAGCGAGGGCTTCCTTGAAGCCAATGACGCCGAGCTCCTAGCGCTGGAGGATTCGATGAAGGAGTCAGGAGAAGCGCTGGCGGGCCTCTTCCAAGCCGAGGTCGAGCTCCCTCCCCTGAACCTGCCATGAAGAAGGAGCGGGCCATAGTGCCCTTGTAAAAAGTAACCTTTCGTGAGTGGCTTGAAAGGAAACAAAGAATATGGCCCTTCGTGGCCTCAATATTTATGTAAATATTTGCTGAATGCTTGTTTCGCTTTGTTTCGTGCTTTTTTCCTTAGGCGTTTTTCTTGCCGATCCTGTGCCCGGGCCATCGAGCCTCGGGGGACGCTTTTCAGGTGTCGTAGCTTTAGCGGCATAGACGCAGCCGATATCCTAGGAGATTTGGCAGAAGGAGTCCTTAGAAAAAAAAAGCTTAGGTATTTCCTCCCGAGCTTCCTCCCTTGGCCGAGCGTAGATCTTATAGGTTTTCTTCCGAGTGCAGGTTAGCCTTCGAACACGGAGTGGCGAGGGGAGATGTTGTGGCCCTGGAGCGTAAGCGGTCTCCGACTCGGCCGGCTCTGTCCTCTGGGGCTTCCCTCAATCTTCAAATTCTATAAGTTCGTGCTTGATTTCCGGAAGGAATCGTGTTTTAGGAAGAAACAAATTCGACAAGTTTTGAAATTTTTGCGTTTCTAAAATTATTGAATCTTAGGAAAGTCCGGGGGTTCCCCCCATCCTAGCCCCCGAGGGAGGGTCGGCCTTTTCGTAGGTTAGGCCGAGCCTCGCTTTTACTGTGCGGTGAAATAAAGGGTCATTTCACTCCCGAGTGTAGGCTCGGATTGCAAATCTAAAAATCGTGTAAAAAGAGTAGAAGTCGGGTCTTTTCATTGATTTCAAGATTTTCAAAATAGTACAATGCTCGGAATCTTAAGGATAGAAGCGACGTAGCAGTTCGATGTTCCAAGCGTTGCTGTAGACCTCGCCCTTCTCATTCGCGACCTTGTATGTGCCAGGGCATAGCACCTCGGCGACGATGAACGGTCCTTCCCACGGCGGAGTGAGCTTGTGGCGCCCTTTTTTGCCCTGCCTGAGCCGTAGCACCAAATTGCCTACGCTGAAGGCTCGGCCTCGGACGCACCGAGTATGGTACTTGCGTAGGGATTGCTGGTACTTGGCCGAGTGCAACAAGGCCATGTCCCGAGCTTCGTCGGCTTGGTCCAGCGCGTCTTCGCGGGACGTTTGATTGCCCTGTTCATCGTGGGGCTCGGACCCTCGGGGCGCCGTACTCCAGATCCGTAGGGAGGACGGCCTCTGCACCGTACACCATGAAGAAGGGCGTGAATCCCATGGCTCGACTTGGCGTAGTCCTTAGACTCCATATCACTGCCGTGAGCTCCGTCAGCCACCTCTTGCCGAATTTATTCAATCGGTTGAATATCCTTGGCTTAAGGCCTTAGAGAATCATGCCGTTGGCACGTTCTACCTGGCCGTTCATTCTTGGGTGGGCGACGGCTGCCCAGTCCACTCGTATGTGGTACTTGTCACAGAAAGCCAGAAATTTCTTTCCGGTGAACTGCGTGCCGTTGTCAGTGATAATGGAGTTCGGGACACCAAACCGGTGGACGATGTCGGTGAAGAATAACACCGCTTGAGCCGAGCTGATTTGGGCGATCGGTCGAGCCTCGATCCACTTCGAGAACAGGTCGATGGTGACAAGCATGTGGGTGAAGCCCCTGGGCGCCTTCTAGAGGGGCCCGACAAGGACCAGTCCCCATACAGCGAACGGCCAAGTGAGTGGGATCGTCTAGAGGGCTTGAGCCGGCAAGTGAGTCTGCCGAGCATAGTACTGGCACCCTTCGCAGGAGCGTACCACCTCAGTAGCATCGGCCACGGCGGTTGGCCAGTAGAAGCCTTGTCGAAAGGCGTTACCAACCAGGGTTCTCGGCGCTGCGTGGTGATCGCAGGCTCCGGTGTGTATCTCTTCGAGCAGGCGTTTTCCCTGACTGAAAGGAATACAGCGCTGAAGCACTCCCGAGGGACTCCGTCGGTAGAGGCTACCGTCGATCATAGCGAAAGACTTGGCTTTGCGAACCAGTCGTCGTGCTCTGGTCTTGTCCGAGGGCAAAACGCCTCGGACGAGCCAGCTGACCAGCGGCTCGCGCCAGTCTGGTTCGTCGTCGTCCATCTCGGCTTCGATCTCCATTGCCTCGGCTTCGTCGCCGTCCTCAGCCAGGGTCTCGGGTGACTCCCCTTCGCTGGAAGGGTCAGCAGCCACCGAGGGGCATGCGTGGCTTGGAGACGGTCCGGGTTCTCCCGGGGGTTCGGGGGTCTTCTTCTTCCCCTCAGCCCCCCAGGGATCGGTATTGACCGAGGGCTTGTGGAGGTCATTGGCGAATACGCCCGTCGGGACCGTGGCCCTTTCGGATGCGATTTTCGCCAACTCGTCCGCCTCCTCGTTGTACCGACGCGGGATGTGGTTGAGCTCGAGGCCGTCAAATTTTTCCTCGAGCAACCGCACCAGCTTGCAGTAGGCGGCCATTCTGGGGTTCTGGCATGTCGACTCCTTCATGACCTGATCCACGACGAGCTGGGAGTCGCCTCGGACCTCGAGGCGTCGGATCCCGAGCTCGATGGCGATGTGGAGACCGTTGACCAGAGCCTCGTATTCGGCCACGTTGTTGGAAGCCGTGAAGTGTAGCCGCAGTAGGTACTTGAGCCGGACCCCGAGGGGTGAGATGAAGACGATGCCTGCGCCAGCACCAGTCTTCATCATCGACCCGTCGAAGTACATGACCCAATATTCTTCTTGGGTCGGGAGTGGCGGTAGCTGTGTCTCGGTCCACTCTGCCACGAAGTCTGCAAGCACCTGGGACTTGATGGCTTTGCATGGCGCGTAAGTGATGCCGTCACCCATGAGCTCGATGGCCCACTTGATGATCCTCCCAGTCGTTTCCCGATTTTGGATCACCTCCCCGAGGGGGAAGGATGACACCACGGTCACGGGATGGGATTCGAAGTAGTGCCGCAACTTGCGTCGAGCAAGAATGATCGCGTACACTAGCTTCTGGATCTGAGGGTAGCGTATCTTGGTCTCAGACAAGACTTCACTGATGAAGTAGACCGGCCGCTGTACCGGTAAGGCGTGTCCTTCTTCTTGCCACTCTACGACGATCGCTGCACTCACAACCTGGTTGGTAGCAGCGACATACATCACGCAACTCTCCTCCTTCATAGGAGGCACAAGAACCAGTGCTTTTGAAAGTAGAGCCTTAAGCCTTTCGAGGGCTTCCTGGGCCTCGGCGGTCCAGGTAAAGTGCTCGTTTTTCTTTAGCAACCGATACAAGGGAAGACCCTTTTCGCCAAACCTTGAGATGAATCGACTGAAGGCCGCGAGACACCCCATGAGTTTCTACACGCCCTTGAGGTTCCGGATCGGACCCAATTGCGTGATGGCCGATATCTTTTCCGGGTTGGCTTCGATGCCACGCTCGGAAACGATGAACCCGAGGAGCATGCCCCGTGGGACCCCGAAAACGCACTTCTCGGGGTTTATCTTTATATTTTTCTTTTTAAGGCAGTCGAATGCCTTTTCTAGGTCGGCTACCAAATAACTCGCCTTCCTAGATTTTATCACTATATCGTCTACGTAAGCCTCAACGGTTCGCCCGATGAGGTCCCCAAAAACTTTGAGCTTGCAACGCTGGTAAGTTGCGCCCGCGTTTTTGAGGCCAAATGGCATGGTTACGTAACAATATGTGCCGAAAGGAGTAATGACAGAGGTCGCTAATTCGTCGGACTCTTTCATGCGGATCTGATGGTAACCGGAATAAGCATCAAGAAAGCAAAGTCGTTCACAGCCAGCAGTAGAATCAACTATTTGGTCAATGCGAGGTAATGAAAATGGATACTTAGGACAAGCTTTATTTAAACTAGTGTAATCGACACACATTCTCCATTTTCCATTTTTCTTTTTAACCATAACAGGATTTGCTAACCATTCTGTGTGGAAGACCTCCTTGATGAATCCGGCCGTCAAAAGCTTCTGCACCTCCTCCCCGATGGCCCGACGCTTCTCCTCGTCGAATCGGCGCAGGCGCTGCTTCACCGACTTGGACCCGGCCCGGATGTCCAAGGAGTGCTCGGCGACCTCCCTCGTGATGCCTGGCATATCCGAGAGACTCCATGCAAACACGTCGGCATGCTTGCGGAGGAAGTCGACGAGCACATCCTCCTATTTCGGGTTGAGGGTGGCGCTAATCTTCAGCGCCCTGCCGTTGGGGGAGCTCAGGTCGAGGAGCACCTCCTTAACCCCCTCAGCGGGCTCAAAGGTGCCCGTGGCCTTCTTAGGGTCGGGGACCTCCTTTTCCAACCTTTCGAGGTCGGTCATGAGGGCCTCTGACTCCACCAGCGCGCCGGCGTACTCGCAGCACTCGACGTCGCACTGGTACGCGTGCTGGTAGGAGGCGCTGATGGTAATCACTCCCTTTGGCCCTGGCATCTTGAGCTTGAGGTAGGTGTAGTTTGGGACTGCCATGAACTTGGCGTAGCATGGCCTCCCGAGGATGGCGTGGTAGGTGCTGTGGAAGCCTACCACTTCAAATGTCAGGGGCTCCTTCCTGAAGTTGTCAGGAGTCCTGAAGTAAACGGGCAGATCGATCTGCTCGAGGGGTTGCACGCTCTTTCCGGGCACTATCCCGTGGAACGGGGATGTCGTGGCCCGGAGAAGCGAGCGACTAATCCCCATCAAGTCGAGGGTCTCAGCGTAGAGAATGTTGAGGCCGCTGCCTCCGTCCATGAGGACTTTGGAGAGCCTCGTGTTGCCGATAACGGGGTCGACAACAAGCGGGTAGCGTCCCGGTAATGGGACGTAGTCCGGGTGGTCGTCCCGACTGAAGGTGATAGCATCGTGGGACCAGTCCAGGAAGCGTGGTGTCGCTGGTCCGACGCAGTAGACCTCCCTGTGCTCGCGCTTTCACTGTCGCGGCGTAGGGGCGGTCCCGGGCCCGCCGAAGATCATGAGGCATTTGTCGATGGGCGGGAACTCATCGTCCTTCCCACCCTTGTCCTCCTGATCCCTGGCGGGCTTCTTGCCGGCGTCGTCCTTGAAAGGCTGCCCGCTGTAGTGCTTCTTGAGCATCACACACTGTCCGAGTGTGTGATGCACCGGACCCTGGTGATAAGGGCACGGCTTGCTGAGCATGTCGTCAAAGCGGCCTCGAGGGGGTCGTTCCCTCTTGGGCTCGGTGGCCGCCACGAGGGAGTCATCGTCGAGTGGGGCCTTTCCCTTCCTTTCTTCTTCTTGTTGTTCGGGCCACGGGAAGAGGTGCCCTCGGGGGCCTCCTCCTGCCGTTTGCCCTTGGGGTCGGAGAAGAGGGCTCCTACCGCCTCATCCCCCGAGGCGAAGCTGGTAGCGATCTTCATGAGCTCGGAGACACTGGTGGGTGTCTGGCGCCCGAGCTCATGAACAAGCTCTTTGCAAGAAGTTCCTGCGGCAAACGCTCTGACGACGTCGGAGTCGGCGACCTGGGACAGCTCGTTGTACTGCTTGGAGAAGCGCCGGATAGTCCCAGAGGGACTCGCCCGGTTTCTGCTTGCAGCTGCGGAGGTTCCAGGAGTTACCAGGGCGCACGTACGTGCCCTAGAAGTTCCCTACGAAGATCTTGACCAGATCGCTCCAGTCAAAGATCATCCGCGGGAGAAGGTGTTCCAGCCAAGCTCTTGTAGAGTCGGCGAGGAACAGGGGGAGGTTGCGGATGATGATGAGGTCATCCTGCGCGCCGCCAAGCTGGTACGCAAGACGGTAGTCCGCTAACCAGAGTTCGGTGTTAGTTTCCCCCGAGTACTTGGCTATGTTGGCCGGTTGTCAGAACCGGGACGGGAACTTGGCCCTTTGGATGGCCTCGCTGAAGCCGCGAGGTCCTGAGGGCTCGGGTGAGTGTAACACCCTAAAATTTTGAATTTGTTAAATAGAGATAAAATTGAATTTATTTATGCAATTGATTTCCATTTAATATATAGAATAATAATTTTTAGCAATTAAAATAAATCATAGGAAGCAGAAACATGATTTGTTGCATTTATGCTGCCTCTATTTATTTTGTATTGATGTATTGGAAATATATTTTGAAAACTCATTTGAAAAGTGATTTAGAAAAATAAAATGAATAACCTGCCTCACCTCTCATGCCTGGCCCAAGACCCCGGCCTGCTCTCCTTTTTCCCGAGCTGCTAGCTGCCCTCTTCCGTATTCCCACCGCGCGGCCCAACTTCAGGCCGAGCCCAGCGGTTGGAGCCCCGCTCCCTCCCCCTTCGGTGACCGACACGCGGGGCCCACGAGTCATCTTCCTCCTTCTCCCGCTCGTGTTCGAAGCGGACACGGCCACGCCGTAACCACCCCGGCCTCCTCTCTTGGCGTGGCCGAGTCCATCCCGAGCACGCCTCCACTGGCCCATAAAAGGAAGCCGTGACCCTCGTCCCCCTCCCTCTGCCGCTGACGCGTAGGGCCCGCTGCCCCGCGCCATCCCCTTCCTCCAGTCGGAGTCCGCGCGAGGCACGAGCGCTCCCTCCTCCGGGTCGAGTCCCAACCGAGTCCAGCTCTCCTACACCTCCCTCGCTCCCCTATATAGGTCGGCCGAGCCCTGCCGTCCCTCCCCACAAGTTTCCGAGCAAGCCACGCCCTCCAATCTTGCCCTAGCCGCCGCCCCGAGCTCCGTCGTCGCTCCGAGCTCCGCCGCCGCCGTCGATTTCTCCTCGGGAGGACTTCTCCGTCGAAATTGGTTGTTCTCCAAGCTTCGCAGCAAGGTCAGGGACCTTCCCGACCCCTTCTCCCTTGATTTTGTGCACTATAGCCATGATGCCGAGCTTCGCCGCCGCCATAGTTCCGCCACCTAGCTCGCCGCATCCTCTCCGAGCTACCTCTGTGGCAACCGAAACCATAGATAGGTTTGGCTTGAGCTCCTCTTGCTTCCCGACCAGATCCCGAGGTGTGCCGAGCTTCCTAGCCCCGAAAACGCCGTCTCCGGCCATCTTCCGGCGAGGAATCGGCCGGGCGCCGCCCGACTCCGGCGACCAGAGCCGCCCCTCTTTCCCCCGAGCTAACCTACGCCGTCCACGGCCGATCCAACGGCTCACAGTGAGAGATACCCTTTCGTCGGCACTTTTGCAAAAGAGCCCCTGAGCTTTTCAATGTTCTAACCCGCGATCCTTTGGCGTATTTCTCAATTACGTTTTCCTATTTAGAAAACGTATTTCCTCGGTTTTAATTCAAAAGGCGTTTTCAATATTTGCAGATTTGCCACTCAGTTTATTTCGGCCATATTTTATTCGTTTTAGCTCCGATTTGATCCGTTCAAGTCTCGTTAGATTCGTAATTTTGTAATCTATCTAATGATGCAACTGTTAGTCATGTTTTCAACTTTTAAAATTCGAGATTAGATTTAATCTATTATTTTATTAAAGTAAAACTTGTTTATTTCATAACTTTCCCGTTTGAACTCCGATTTTCGTGATCTTTATATCGTTGGAATCGTAGCGACGCGTAGATTATTTTTATACACTTTTCAATCTGTTTTTCCACTGTTGGTGTACTGTTTCTAATATAGATCTTGTTTGCTTCGTGTATGATTGCTACGATGATTGTGTGGTGATTTTATGCTCGAATTCAGACGGTGAGCAATACATTGGTGATCAAGAGTACTCCGTTGAGGATCCAAATTCTTAGGATCACTTTGATCAAGGCAAGTATAGCATGGACCATCCTTGTTGCCTATTCACCTTAATAACCAAATTCATGATGCATATGTCTACCTTGGCAACCGTAGTGATTATTCCCAGGTTTTGATGACTTGATCCTTGTTACCTATGAGATTGCATTTGAGTAGTGATGCTAGTGCTTTGATGGGTCATGATCTTATGAACTTGAATAATTGATTATGGAATAAAAGTTAAAAGATGCTTTTTAGCAACATGGACTAAGGACTTATCTGTAAGTATGACACCGGGACTTACAGCGCAACCATGGGGGCTATATGGCTCTGGCTTTAGTCAAGTATGAAGTTACTTTCTATCATGCTATTAATCTTGAAAGGTTCCTTGCCGAGCTGGTTGTTTTGCGGCTCCTGTCCTTGTGTGTACTGCTGCGTGTGTGTGCCACTTGGAAGGAGGGCTCTACCGCCCCTTGCCATTGCGCCCGGATTGATTAGTAACTTGTTAGAGAGCCTTTTGAAAGACTTCATAGTGAGACCCTGTTATACACCTTGGCAGTATAGTGTGGGCCTTGCAAACCCCGACACATGGGAATCATGACTCATGGTGAAAGTGTGCAACCTCTGCAGAGTGTAAAACTGATATATCAGCCGCGCTCACGGTCACGAGCGGCCTTGGACGTCTTACAGGAATTTAACTAATTGAATATTGATTTATTTGAAGTTTCTATTGATGTTTATTCCATATTAATTATCATGTTTATATGATCATGCAAATCTTGTTCCTTGGTATATTCTATTGCTGCTACTCAATTGCTAAAATGTGATCAACTAAAAGCAACCACTGTCAACCAGTGTCATGCCTTATTTGAGCCTCATAAACCCATGTTATTCTTGTTGAGTACGACATGTACTTACGCTTGCTTTATTTTTCATATTTGGATAAAAATCCTGGATGGGTAACAGATGACTATGAGGATTCTTCTGAGGATTATTAGGATTGTGTTCACCAGTCAACTATTCCCTGTGGAATGGAGATTCCGCGAGAGAGTTATCTATATTATTCCGCTGTTATTAAGTAAAAACTCTGTTTGATATTATCATTATAATTAAACCTTGTGATGGTACTATGTAATTTGTCACTATGTGTGTGATTGATCTCTGATCGCACATAGTTGGTTATTCAATTTTATCATTAAATTGGGTGCTACAGTGAGGGTTCACGATCCTCATCCGAGTCGTAGCGCCCGCCTCGATGGACGTTGTAGCCGCGCGCGGCTCCGTCAGTCTTTCTCCGACCGCGGGCTTGTAGAATGGCTCGGACGTCGACGTCCTTGCCAAGCCGTTGGTGAACTGGCAGGGCCCTTGGAGCCTCGGGTTGAACCGAGGCTTCGCGCTAGTGACTTTCAGTGCCACGGTGTCGCGACGCTGAGCTTTCCGCCTGGAGACGGCTGCATCCTCCATGAGGTCCTTGAGCTGATTCCTGAGCTGTCGTGCCTCCTCGGTGGAGGGCTCAGGTATGCTCCGGAGCAGCATCGCTGCTTCCGCAAACTTTCGGCTTGCCCGGGGGGCGGCCCCTGGTGTCTCGGCACCGTCGTCAGCAACGATTCGGGCCTGGACATCTCGGGCTCGACGACGAGCTACTCCTCCATCGCTCTGCTGCTCGTCGCGCTCCAGCGTAGCTCGCAGCTGGGTAAGGCGCAAGACGTCCTCGTCCATCCGCGCCTCAAGCTCCTAGAGCTGCTCTAGCTTCGGGGTTTGAGGTGCGGGGCGAGAAGTTCCTTCCCCCTGATCCAGCGGCGGAGCTGACCGTGCGGGCTGTGGGGCCGCTGGAGGGGGCGTGACTTGTTCGTGCTGGGGTTGCGACGAAGGGGGTATGTCGTCGTTGCCCCCCGAGTGGACATCCTCCACCCGCCCCTCATCAAGGTGCATCAAGTTGTAGCACTCCCGAGTAGGGTCGATGTAGGACTGGTCCGAGTTGGAGATGACGCTCGGTGCATTCTCCCCCGAGTCGTCGATGTGGGCGGCGAAGTCCACATTTGCCCAGAACTCGTCATCATCGTCGCTGTAGCTGCGACGAGACGACGAGGTCTGGCCATAACGGTCCCTCCCCTCCGAGTGTTCTCGAGGGGTGAGGTTGATAGTGGTATCTGTTTCCCCACCGCCATGTGTCCTGGCACTTTCCCCAGGGGATGGCGGTGAGGATGCCACGTGGTCTCCCACGAGGCTGTCCTGGCGCTCGAGGCGCTGGACTGGAGTGTCCGACAGCTCGTGCAATAATGCATGAACTGCACGAACGTGGGCGTCCATGGCGGTCTGGAGCCCAAAGAGGGACGACGGTGTCGTTCCCCTCCTCCGGTGAGGGCGAAGAGAAAGATCGGCTGGCATCGCGTTTCCGCTCTCGCCCGTCCTTCGGGCAGTAAGCGGATACGTGACCGTTGGTGCCGAAGATCCCGGGACAGCGGCTGGTGCAGTATTGGCTTTCCCCGTTGGGGGTGCCTGGTTGGCCGCATCTCCCGCGGCGAGAGGCTGGTTGGCGCTGCTGCGCCTCCTCCTCCTGATCCACCGAGAGCGGCGTGCAACGGTTCCCCCGTCCTCTGAGGCGGGTGGAAGCGTTGCGGGGGTCCCTTCTCCGGCCGCCTGCGGGGCCGGAGTTGGGACGACAACGACGCGGGGCCCGATCGGGCGCAGGTTCATCTCAGCCCTTGGCCGGTGGCCACGAACTCGAGAGTCCCAAACCGGAGTACCGCGCCAGCGAGAAACATGGTGGAGCTGGCTGCCATCCGAAACCTACGTCACCGCGCAAAAGGCCCCTACCTGGCGCGCCAACTGTCGGTGCTAGTTTTAGTCGGGGCTAACACCGGCTAGTAAATATGTGTTTTGCGGTTGAGGCTACGGATGGTGTGCAAAGGGAAACACAGAGATTATACTGGTTCAGGCCAAGCAAGCCCTACGTCCAGTGGAGAGGAGAGTCGTGTTGCCTTGCACCGGGGTGCTTGTAGTAGGGGGTTACAAGCTAGGCGAGAGAGTGAAGTGCTCCTAGTTCTCTTGTGTTGTCTAAGTGTATGTAAGTCGTTCGCTATTGATGTGTATGTATCAATGAGAACTTAGGACTTCCGGGAGTGGTTCCTCTAAAGCTGGCATCTGCTCTCCCTTTTATAGTCGCAAGTGAGAGGCAAGGGCAGCTGCTTACAATGCTACGTATGAGTTGCTGTTCCTCGTTTGACTATGGTCAGCTACGGTCTTTTCTCCGCGTCTCTGGGGTATGGCCGTAGTGGTTCGCACGATCTTGGTGAGTTCCAAGGTGGCAACAGTCGTCGGATTACGGCATGTCGTCAGCTACGATCTTTTCTCCGCGTCTCCGGGGTATGGCCGTAGTGGTTCGCACGATCTTGGTGAGTTCCAAGGCGGCAATAGTCGTCGGATTACGGCGTGCCATAGGGTCACACCTGACGGCTGTCCTTCCGCATGATGTGACAAGAGGGTGAGTCGTCTTGGGGCGTTGTCCCCCGAGGCTCGGGACTCCTGAAGGCGTGATGGGATGGAGCAGGGTGATATCTCCCCATGGTCATATTTCTGGCCTTTGAACAGTACTTCCCGAGGGTTAGGTGGGCCCGGATGGAAGGCGTGCTCGTCCTTTGAGTGGATAGTGCAGTAGACGTCTTTCCCGTTCTTGCGTAGCCCGTCGTCAGGCGCTCGGACTGTCGCAGTCGGAGTTGATAGACCCCGGCGGAAAACGGGGCGGCGCACCATAGACCATACCGTGGAGAGGACGGCCGTAGTGGGCCTATCAAATCCGCTGCCAGGGAAATCCTGACAAGTGGTACGGCCGTCAGGGGCGTGCGTAACACAGTTGCTTCGAAAATCTTGCCTGACGGGACAGTGCCTGTAAAGTGGTCAAGGAGGTCTCTTATGGTCCAAGATTTCTCTGCTGACATCACCGATGCCTTAGATGCCTTTGTGAGATTGTGCTCGAGAGGGATGGGGAAGCTCGGGCGAATCGGAGAATGGGCGCCGAGGGCGCCGCTCTCCCGAGCTCTCCTGCGGAGCTCGGGCGAATCGGAGATTTGGGCGCCGAGGGTGCCGCTCTCCCGAGCTCTCCTGGGGACGCTCGGACGAATCGGAGAATTGGCTATCATTGGTGCAATGACGTCATGGGCCTCCGTAGGCGCGGCCTTCGCAGGCTTTAGGCGCGGCCTTCGCGGACTTCCACTGGCCTTACTTGGGTCGGGCTGCGTTGGAAATGATCATTTTTGCGTTGAAGTTGGGTACCCCAAACTTTGGTACCTGACACCCTTCAATGGGGCAGCGATGCGCCGGCCGCTCCTAGCAACCGCATAGTTGCACCGCTCGCCACCCCCTCCGACTGGGCCACGAAGAGCCGGACCGACTCCGCCGCTTGCGTCGCACCACCGCACGGCGAGGCCGCCAAAGACCATTGCCATCGACGCAGGCACCTGCCGAGGTCGCAGCCGACATTGCCATCGGCCGCACACCGACGAGCGCCCCACCAACTCAGGCGCCGCCCATGCCCAAGGGTCACCGAATCTGGTCACTGGAACCAAACCCAATGCCCCGCACCGACGTCACCGCCTCCATCTTGACCACAACTGGAGGCACTGGGTCTGAGTCGGACCGTCGCCCAGGCTACCAGACCAGCCACAGCTAGCCCCCGAGGAGGAGTGGTTGCCGCCGCAGCAGCCCAGACCGGCCACCGCCAAAGCAACCGGGGCCGTGAGGGAAGGAGCAAGCGGAGAAGAAGGGATGCCCCCAAGCGCACGCACAGGGCCCCGGCCACCGTCACCGCAGATGCCTCGGCCGCCAACTGACGACCACCAAGCCAGGGCCGCCGATCTAGCCGCCCAGAGCACTGGATCCGGTCAGCTGGGGACGGGATTCGGCCACTGGGGCCAAGATCCGACCGGCCGGGTCAAGGACCGCCGGCATACGGCCAATCCCGCCGCCACAGTCGAGAGAGGAGGAGGGGAGCGCGTGGAGAAGACGCCGCCGTGCCCCCGCGCCGGACGCGGGCACCGGCCGATGCCGCAACGGCCATGGCGGTCCTCCCCGTCGAGCTCCACGCAGCTCAAGCGGAGGAGGCGTCGCTGGGAGCCGCCGCGCGCGCCATTAAGGGAAGAGGAGGGCCCCGCCGCCGCCTTCCCGGCCGGCCGAGCGGCCATGTCGGCGGCCAGCTCTGCCGGCGGCGCAGTGGGGAGGGGAGGGAAGAGGAGGAGGTGGCTAGGGTTTGGGGAGCGCCGCCCGGGCCGCTCGCGTGGGAGCGACGCGGAGGCTGGGGTGGTTTCACTAACAGAGTGAAGAGACGAATCTGTCAAGAAAGAAAATTTCTTACGATGAGCTTGTATGCATAAATTGGCTATTAGCTTGCATCCATCTCAAATTGTAAGTCATTCCAAAAATATTTGGAGAGTCAAAACTTCTCAACTTTGACAAAGTTTATATGAGAAGATAATAATATTTACTCAATATCAACTAATTATTATTAAACTCTTCACAAAATATATTTTCATAGTACTCTTATTTAGTGTCTTAAATTTTTATATTTCTCTCCATAATTTTGGTTAAACTTAAGATGTTTTGACTCTTTAATATTCTTAAAATGACTTATAATTGGAGATGGAGTGAGTAGCCAGCATGCACTTGCCATGCTTGTTCCACAGTTCCACTAGTAAGGAGTACAAAACACTAGCGGTGGTTGTCATGATCCGACCCAATTTAATTTTAGGACGAAGCCACCATCATTTCCCCTTACATGCGTGAAGATGAAGATATGTAACATGAAGATTATTTGGCGTGGATTAAGGGAGTGATGAGATGAGATGATCAAACGGCCCTCGAGACGCGGACTTTGAGGCCGTGCGCCATGGAGAGAATGGTCATCATGCGGTACTGGACCGGGTGGCCCTCCAGCAGCTGGAAGCTGTAGAATCGGAAGAGGATGGCGAGCGCCATCTTCATCTGCAGGTACGCCGAGTCTTTGCCCAGGCAGATCCTGGGCCCCGCCTGGAACGCCGTGAACTTGAACGGCGACGCGTTGCGGAACGCGCCGTCGTCGTTGATCCACCGCTCCGGCCGGAAGCTGGCCGCGTCGGGGCCCCAGTTGTACTCCATCCTCCCCATGGAGTAGGGCACGTACGTCACCATCCCGCCGGCCCTCACCTTGGTCCCGTCCGGCAGCACGTCGTCCTCCAGGATCCCCTTGGGGTCCTGCGGCACGGCCGGGTACAGCCGGAGCGTCTCGGTGACGCAGGCGTGGAGGTACACCAGCTTCCCGAGGCTGTCGTAGGTGAGCAGGCCCGCGAACTGCGCCACGCGGGCGGCGAACGCCCTGTCGTCGTCGCCGGCGGCGGCGGCGCATGGCACGAGCGCGACGCCCTCCTCGCGCGCGCGCTCCGCCTCGAACGCGCACAGCTCGCGACGCAGCTTCTCGGCCACGTCCGGGTGGGACATGGCCATGTGCGTGAACCACGACAGCGTCGTCGCCGTCGTGTCCCGCCCGGCGATCACGAAGTTGAGCACCACGTCCCGGAGGCTCTTGTCGTCCCCGAATCCGCCGTCGTCGCCGCCGGCCTCGCCCAGCTCGATGAACCGTGACAGGATGTCGTGCTTCATCTGCCCATTTTTTAGTCAGTTAATTTGCCCTCACAAGTTACACACACGGAGTATATAATCAATCAATCAGGAATTCAGGATCAGGTCCATCCCATCACAATCCCAACCAAGGTACGGTACCTTCTCCTGTTTGCCGCTGGCCCGGGCCTCGACGATCTCGGCCTTCCTCCGGCGGATGACGCTGTAGGTGAACTCGTCGACGAGCTTGATGCTCTGCGCCAGGAGCGCCTCAGACCCGACGTGGAAGAACCTCTTGACGCGCCACAGTGGGTCGATGAACCGCAGCGTGACGATGATGTTGGCGGCGTCGAACGCCTGCGCGAAGCTGTTCTCGGGGAGATCCGGCGACAGCGTGCCGATCTCCACCCCGAACCCGACCTTGCAGATCGAGTCCAGTGTCATCCTCATGTAAAGTTCCTGGATCGCAAAGCAGCTCTTAGTAGTTGGTCTCAGATTCACATTCACAGTGAGTGATCGATGATCAGTTCACCTGCATGTCCACAACTTTGCTTGCCCTGGATGCCTGGCTCAGTATGCCCGACAGCTTCAGGGAGTACTCTCTGAACACGATGGCGCTGAAATCCCTCAGATTCTTGGAGGCGAACTCGAAACTCGCCGTCTTCCTCTGCTTCCTCCACAGCTCGCCGTCGGCGTTGAATATGCCGTCACCGAGGAGCACGTCCATGTAGGATCTGTACACGTCCCCCTACACAGTGTTCAGGCTTTCAGTTCTGGTTTCTGAACCTTCAGAGCAGACAGCATCACAGAAGACTGAACATCACCGGCGAGTACGTTCAGCTCATTTACCTTGGGGTAATTGGTGAAGTTAGTCTTGAGGACATGCTCCACATTCACCGGGTCAGCGATGTAGGTGTAGGAAGTGAACGGCATGTCGACAGTCACTGTCCTGTGTCGCGACAGGTACCCGACGAGCCAGTCATGCATCCGGTGGTAGTTCCTCAGCTGTTCCACCGTTGCGCCGATGACCGGCCATGATCTCGGGCCTTTCTGCTTCCTCATGCTCCACCTCTGGACCAGGATCCATGAGAGGACAACGAGGAGGACCACGACGTACTTGTGGAGCCCAGCTAGTGGGAAGAATGGCGTCGACGGCGTGGGGTGAGCTTCCTCCATGGTGCTCTTGATGAAGGGTCCAGTCTACTAGTGATGGATGGATGCTATGTATGTATGTATGTAGCGTGGGGTGGGTTTGTTAGGTGATATATTGGGTATTGCTGTTACCAACCTTGAGAGAAACAATCTTGGTGTGACCGAAAATTAAGATTTCTTTCATTCATATGGCGTCCCTGACCTACTCCCGGATAAGTTGGGGCTTAGCCTTTGTGTTCCTTTTTGTGATCTGCCAACCAAGAAAATGAGTACTGTATTTGCAGGTTATTCATTTTTATTACAATTAGGAGTTGACAGTTTCTGTTATCAGATTTTGGAAACAAGTAATGTGATCCAGCAGCTCGGTACAAAAAGTCTGAAACTGAACCAACCAGAAAGAGTTCTGAAATGAAATCTGACACAGTTCCTTTAAAATTGAGCCATTCCTTGTTCCTACATCTACATGGCAGTTCAAGTGAAACAAAGTACATCCTGAAGAAAAATTTGTGGACCCAAAATGAATTGTTTTCTTGCAAGAGAATGACTGATGAAATATAGCAAACTTCAAAAATTAACGAAACAAACTTCAAAAATTACATGGATCAAATTGAGAAAATTATTGTGAACGCTGAAAGAATAATCTGAAACCAAGATCAAAAGAGCGTGAAAATAGAGCTCTCATGGATGATCTTTTATTCGGCTCACCTACTTATTACAAATGTCAAGCAAACAACAAAATATTTGCTGCATAAGTACTAATCATTCATTAACATGAACCAGCTGGAAGTTGCTCAACCAAGGAATAAATTTCGAGTGACAGTATCAAAATCTAAAGGTTAATTTTGTTGGCAGCATCCAGTGTCAGTCTGAAGAGATCTCTCATTGCGTGTCTCTTCACAAGCTTCCCATAGGTTGCCCTCCCAATCCTTACCACCTTGTCCTCCACCTCTAGCCGGTTGCCACAGCCATTGCCATCCCTGGAACCCCTCAGCATTGCTCTCAGCACACTCTCACTCCCGCCGACCGCATCAGCAACACTCTCTGCTACAAGGGCCTCGCTTGGAACTCGCCTTCCCCATTTCCTCATCAGCTTATCAGAATCATACAAGGCGGAGTATGTACTCCAGAATGACGCACGCAGGAACGCCTTTTGCCTCTCCTTCACCATGGACTTCCTCATCTTCTCCTCTAGCCGCACCACCACGGCTCCTATGTCTCCTCCAATGGCCAATTCGTTCTCTGAGTTAACGATTTCCTGCCTAAGAATGGAGTCGTCGGCTTCAAACCTGCACCGATCACACTTGCATTCGAATCCCCAAGCTCTCGATGCCTCCCGGCGCTTGCTCACCGGCACGAGCACATCAAAGTACGGAAATGTGATCTCCTCCCCGGCTTTGATGTCCCTGGACGCGTGGACAATGGCATGGTCCCCGATGTGAGTGCGCCGAGCATTGGGGTGGCAGGAATGGTTGATGAACGACGGCAAGACCCAGAGCCCCACGCCGCAGTTGACGGCACCATTGTTACCAAGCACATCGGCGGCTGGCGAGTCCTCGGTCAAGCAGTTCACGTCGAGCACCTTCAAGATCCTGTCCACATGAACAGGCTCCTGTGTCCCGATCGCCCTCGCCGTGCTGGTACCATCACTGAGATTGTCATCCTCTGCCTCTTTCCTGAAAATTGCCATGTCCGGGACGGCAAGCTCGTCCTGCCGCTCCTCGCCGGTGGACAGGGTATATATCAAAGCCTCCGTCTTGGGACATTTCTCGGCAGCTTCGAGCACCTTGCCGACAAAGTCCTTCCATACGAACATCTTCTCGTCGCTGTCGGCGGCATCAGGAATCACCCCTCTTCCGGTCGCCACCGCCTTGGCGATTATCAAAGCAGTCCCCGCCTCGACGTTCTTCACCGCGAAAACCCCTCGGCCGCCGTGCGGGGACTGTCGTACCTCCACGAACCCGACGTACTCCGCTAGATCCGGGAACTTCCCGGCGAACCCCGCGAGCACCCACTCTGACAGGTCCACCGCCCCGCTCCTCGCCTGCGCCTCCAGGCGCCTGCACTGCTCGGCGAGCTCCCGCGCCTCGTCCGCCGCGCCGCCGCCGCCTGAGGCGAGCGCTGCCGCGCGGAAGCAGTCGGCCGCGGCGGCGTACGAGCCGAGACCGCGGAGGAGTGCGCCCTTCGAGAGCAGCGCACCGGGGTGGGCTGGCTCGGCCGCAAGCGCGGCGTCGCAGTCGGCGAGCCCGCCGGCGGCATCCCCGAGCCGCCCGCGGGCGTCGGCGCGGTGCGCGAGCGCGGAGCAGAGCATGCGGCGGTCGTCGCCCGAGGCAGCGGCGTCGATGATGCGGGAGTAGACGGCGACGTACTCCCTCCAGTCCTCCTTGAGCATCAGCTGCCTCGCGCGGCTCCGCAAATGCTGCAGCGTGTCGTTGTCGAGGCCGCCGTCCTGGATTCCGGCCATATCTCCGGTGCCGGTGGGCTAGAGAGGGAGGGAGGGGGGGGGGGGGGGGGGGAGCTTCGTGAGATTAATGCGCTTTATTTGGGCGGATTGGTTTGGATGGGTGGAGCTGGAAGTGGCGCACGGCGGCTGGGCGCGGCGATGTCGGGGGTTCTGCTTCTGGTTGGGAAAATTTGAATCCGATGGACTGGGCTACAGCCTACAGGAGCTGGAGTAACGGCTATCAGTTTGTCAGTGTAGGTCAGCTTCTGGTTAGTAATGATTTTTTTTTTATTTCGTGTTAAATAGTCATTATTTCATGATCTAGAATGATTGGATATGCACCGCAGGTAGCAATTGATCACTCTATTAAAAATTATAATAATCCTTTTTTTATTTACTATATCCTAAGTTAATGTCTTCTAAGTTTAACCAAAGCTATAAAAACATATTATTATATACAATATCAACAATCTATTAATCTCTCCATATCAAAATGTAAGTTATTTTAAAAATGTTAGAGAGTTAAAACATTTTAACTTTGACCTAGTTTATATAACAAAATAATAATAATAATAATAATAATAATAATAATAATAATAATAATAATAATAATAATAATAATAATAATAATAATATCAACTAAGTATCATTAGATTCTTCATCAAATATATTTTCATAGCACACTTATTTGGTGCCATGAGTTTGTCAAAGTTGAGATGCTTTGACTCTCAAAGATTCTTGAATGACTGACAATTCAGGATGGAGAGAGTTTTTTTTTTTTTTTTGTTGTTGTGGAGACAATTAGACCTCGTTGATCCAAGCGGGCTCTAATGTAGCATTGCACTTGCTCTATTAAAACTGTATGCCGTTTAAGTTTTGTCCCAAGTCTCAAACTTACTAGATTTATACTTGACACATATCAATATCTTCGCTACAAACTAAATTATTATCACACCATATTTCACAAGGGATTTAATAAAATCAATTTGATGTTATAAATGTCAGGACTTAATTTCTTGCTGACCTAGTTGAAGTGTGCGTAATTTAACTTAATATAAATTTAAGCACATAAATATAACAACTCTCTTTTATATAATGCGCTCAGTGTTTTTGCATGTTTCTTTGTGTGTGTATACAGGGGTACAACCTAGGCCTTTAGGGCTCATGCCCTAGTCGTTGGCCTATTAACACTCATACCCATCGAACTTTTAGCCCATCACTAAAGGCCGAACATCCCTTCTTTAATCAAACACATGATGTGCACTCCCGCTGTCCCATATTAAGGCCCCCGGTGAACCAAAGGAAAGATGGAGGAATCCATTCCTCTGGAACGACTGACGTCATCGTCCCTTTGGTTCATGAAGGAGAAACACAGGAATCATTCCAGAGGAAGGTTGTTCCCTCACAAAAACGTAGGAATCTAAGCATCCGGTTCGAGCTCATTTTTTTCACGAAGTCCGAGGCAACAGCGGCTTCGACAGCTCACCTGCGCGGCGTCACAAGTCCTCTGCTCCACGCTGTGCTTCCTCCTCCCGGTCATGCGGTCGGCGGGAACCGAACCAACCGCGAGGCCCCTCTTCGTCCTCACCTCTGCCGCTCCAGATTCGGACACGGGATGGCCGCGGCGGCCCCGCCTCACCTCCTCCCTGCTGCCCAGCCGGTGCCGCCGTCAAGGGCTCGCGCCGCTCCCGACCCCCACCACGCGAACGGAGCTGGATCCACGCCGTCGGAGCCCGCCACCGAGAAGGCGAGTTCCTGGAACCTCTCCAGCCACCCTGCTCGCACTGGCCAGGCGGGCAGGGTGCACGTCGCGGGTGGCCGCCCTCGGCCAGCCGCTCCCTACCCTCGGTTGGCCACGCCTTGTCCCCTTCCAGTCGCGGCAGCGTTCCCTGTCCACGCGAACTCCGGCCTCGTGCGCGTGAGCCTAAGGAGGAACTAGTTTTTTTCTATGGGATCGGATAAGGATGGGGACGGATCGGAGGGAGACGCGGAGGAAATAGGCTGTTTTTCTATCCTATGTTATTTGATCCCTTCCTCTTTCCTATGTTTCCTCCGTGATACCAAAGGGGGCCTAAAGGTCGTTGGAGGCTTTGTTCTGAAGATCAAGGTGAAAATGAAAATACGCTAATACCCCTACAAGTGAATCAATGCTGAGGACTATGATGTGCTGCAGATGAAGGTTGGAAGCAACGCTCCGCCCAAGAAACTGTATTTTACTCAAATCTCCATACTAGTACTCCGTAGTGGACACCATCAGTTGATTTTTCTTCTATTTTTTATTGATCTTGAGCTAGTGGACAACGACGAAGTGACAGTTGATGTAAGAGACGCAGATGTTGAGCTAACACGTCATCTATTTTTGATAGATTTTGAATCCTACGACGACTATTATTTTAGGACGAAGGGAGTATGTCCAACATCTGCAGGGCTTTATCTTTTTCGATATCATGTTGTTCGTCTTAGTTATTTATGTGTACGATATTAATGGGCTCATGCTAGATTGTTGGGTTGGGTATTAGGATAGATGTATAATGGGTAAAACCTGGATCCGTCACTGTGTGTAAATGTATGGAGATAATACTTTGAGAGAATATATATCTTTGAAAAGATTCGAGGGTAGGTGTGGGTGGGCGGTTGGGCACACGTAGGATAGTGATTGGCGAGACACCTTTCGTTTTTATTTGCGTTCATTCATGGGAAAAGTCAAGCGGACCTCAAAGATCATCGATACGTACCACGTTTGTTTTTCCCCTCTCCAGCGGTTCCGTGGTCCTAATCATCGGTCAGTCAGCCGCTCTCGGATTTGTGGAAACGTGACGATGAGAGTCAGTCCACCCCAGTCTGTGACGAAAGAATAATGGGTCTATGTGTGTTTGGTTCACTTCCTCAGCTAAGCTGCCTAGCAAAAGTAAGTTAGGCTAGCTTCAGTCTGTCCTCAGTAAGATAAGACCTATCTGTTTGGTTGCAAGTGCCAGTAAACCTAGCTAGGATGAATTTATATTTGATTAACTGGCTTAGATTGCATAGGCTCACCTCTTATTTTAACCGGTTAGATTACCACGTCGAGACGTTCTGTCGAACAGGCGCGGTGAGCAGCTCCTTGCCGGCTGCTGCAACACGACAAAGTCGTCGGCAACCTCGCGTCGCGCGGGCCAACGAACGAGAAGCTGCACACGAATTCACGAGACCACCACCACAACAAAAAGATTGCCGGGTTGGAGAATCCATCTCAGAAACGAACGCGGAGACCGAAACAAAAACAGACTCTTGGAGCAACCCATCCAATTACCAAACGAGGAAAGAACAAGCCATGCAAGCTAAGAAGATGGGGGTTCCTTAGCAGAAATCAATCCGAGCTCGGATGGATCTGCGCTCTACGCAGGCATAGCACCAGCAGCGAGGATGATGACGACGACGGCGGCGGCGGCGGCGGTGGCCAGATCGCAGAAATTTGACACAGCGCTCTTCGGTGGAACGAGGCCCAGGGATTTGCTCGGCGGCGCGGCCGGGGGACGATGGTCTATGGGCTTGTGGCGCGAGGCCGCGGCGGTGCTTCGGGCGACGAACGCGGTAGCGGGGAGCAGGATTTTGTTGTGGTGGTCTGGATCCGCCCCGTGTTGTTCGTGCTCGTCGTCCAAAACGGTGGCCGCGCGGGCGGATCGACGAGCTCGACGTGGACCTCCGCGGATCCGCGCGGATCTCCGACGAGGAGCTCCACGGACCTTGGTGAGACGGCCGCTGCTGCAACCTCTCCGACGAGGACCTCCATGAATCGGTGAGGGGCGCAGGACAAGGGCCGGACGCGGCAGCGGTAGCGAGAGGAGGTGCGGGAGACGACGGAGGTGACGGGAGCGGCGCGGGGGCTGGGCCGAGCCTGCCTACGCGGAAACGACCAGTAAGCCTGGCTGCGGGGGTTTGTTGGAGCCTGACTAAAGGGTCGGCCAAGCAAACAAATAGGTCTTTGTTGGCTTATAAAAGTCCGGTCAGACTTCTAGTCAGCCAACCAAACACACATGTATGGTCCAATCCAATCACAGCAATTCAGAATGTCATGGTAGATGCAAGTACAGCCCGTGGCAAGGAAGGAACCTGGCACCCGCGAGGCCACGACCACGACCTCTTTGATCGCCATGGCCACGTCGCCGTCACGATGACTGACCACGTCGCCTCTGTTGCCCTGTTATAAAGTCCAAGAAGTCCTTGTTGACGCTAAAAATCAACACAGCAGTCACCAATGAATAGATTGCTTCACTTTCGTAGACGCGTCACGACTAGTTTCTGAGCAAACTAGTAAAGAGATAAATCCTTCGATTATGGCGAAGAATAGAACCGGCTGTTTTACGAGCAAGATGACGCTAGAGCTTGTGGCTTGTTTGCGGAAAACTAGCAAAGCATGACTATTAACCTAAATACGACGAAAAGTAGAAGAAAATAAAAGAAAATGATAATAGTAGATTTGTTTTGAGTCGATTGCATGTATCTTATCCCAATCGGCCATGGCCTTTAGATAGGCGGCTGGAGTTTGCCGTAGAGCTTTAGGACTCTAACAAATATACGTATCTACCATACTAGTGCATATACATCAAATAAATATCTTTCCTAATCCTCCTTGCTTCGTTTGGCCCTGCATGATTGAACCTGGGAATCCTGTACAGGCACGTATTAAATTACCTCTTATGCACAGCCGAATTTGATATGTCTCCTAGTCCGATTAGAGCTAGAATAGTTGTTAACTCGGCCAAATAGAATTAACAATTGCAGAATCTTTTCAATCCACACCGCTGATATCCTTCCTTGCTTGCTTTGTCCGCACGTGATCTCCAGCGTGGAACCGTTATGGACCTGTTACCATCTTAAGCAATGTGCCAGCTAATTGATATATGACCCTGTTTGGATGCACCATAACTAAAATTTAGTTAGCTAATTGATAGAGCTAAAGTTTAGTTAGATAAAGATCACTTTAGTTGAGGTGTTTAGATGCTCTAGCTAATTTTAAAATCTTGACCATGCTACCCCTCATTAATACTATTGTTTAGATACCTAAACTTTAGTTGAATGTGTTTGAATGCTCTAACTAAACTTTAGTTAGGGATAGTTTGGTCATTTAGACCTTCTAGCTGGTTTTAGTTGGGTTGAAACAGCTAATTGGATTGTGTACATTTTGGCATCCAACTAAACTTTAGTTAGGTATAGGTATGGGGTGTTTGGATACATCATAACTAAAATTAGCCAGTTAAAGTTTAGTTGGTGCTTCCAAACAGGGCCAATAGCTAGCTAAAGATTACTTTAGCTGGGGTGTTTGGATGCCCTAGCTAATTTAAAATCTTGACCATGCTATCCCTCATTACTACTATTGTTTAGATAGCTAAACTTTAGCGGGATGTGTTTGGATGTTCTAACTAAACTTTAGTGGGGGATAGTTTGGTCATTTAGACCGTTTAGCTGGTTTTAGCTGGGTTGAAATAGCTAATTGGATTGTGTAAATTTTGATTTCTGACTAAACTTTAGGTATGTTTAGTTATAGAGTGTTTAGATGCATCGTATCTAAAATTAACCAGTTAAAATTTAGTTGATGCTTAGATCAAAGTTTAATTGATGCTTCTAAACAGGGCCATAATGTGGCCGGTCATGACAAATTCTCCAACCAAATTACACCGTCAACAGTCCTCACCTGGCCGTCACTGGCTTCCGCCGCGGCAGAGCGAGCGATGGCGGCAACACCACCGGACTGGGACTGGGAGGAATCCCCCATCTTCTTCCTCCACGGCGTGAGCGCCACGGCCCACCTTATCCTGGCGCTCGCCGTCGCGTGGCGCTTGCTCTCTCGCTGCCTCTCCTCCGGCCAAACCAAGGACGGGGAGGTGCACGGAGGCGGAGGAGATGCTAGTAGCCGCGGCGGCGTTGCCCGGTTTCGGCACTGCTACAGGGTCTCCGTCTGCACCACGTGGGCTCTGGCGGCGGCCGAGGTCCTCCTCGCCGCCTACTTCTGGTACGCGGACGGTGGCGCCGCCGGGTGGTCGCGCTCGCGCCGCTACGCGGTCGCCGAACAGGTGGACGCGGCCGCGCGCGCGGTGTCGTGGCTGCTGCTCGCCGCGTACCTGCAGTTCGATGTCGGGCGGCATCGGCATCGGCATCGGCGCCAGGGGCGGTTCCCCGCGCCGCTCAGGCTCTGGTGGGTGCTCTTCATGCTGCTCTCTGTCGTCGCCGCCGGCGTTCACGCGGCGACGAGCCTCGACGGGCTCCTCGTGCCCGGTCGGTCCTGGGCGCTCGACGCAGTCTCTGTTATGGCAGCAGTGGTTCTACTCTCAGCTGGGTTCATTGGAGCCAAGGAGGGAGACGGACGCGGCGGCCATGCTTCCGACGAACAGGAGCCTCTGTTGAACAGCGCGCACGGGGCGGCCGCCGCCGCCGCCGACGACGACGACGACGACGAGAACAGCAGAAGCAGCACTGCCGACGCATCTTTGTTCACTGGCGCCGGCTTTCTCAGCGTGCTGACCTTCTCTTGGATGGGCCCCCTGCTCGGCGTGGGCCACAGGAAGACCCTCGTCCTGGACGATGTCCCGGGCCTCGAACCAGGCGACAGCGTTGCTGGCATCCTCCCACCCTTCAAGGCCAACCTTGAGGCGCTCACCGGCGACGGCGACGGCGACGGCGACGGCGGCAGGTCGAGCCGGAAGGTCGTCACCGCGTTCAAGCTCACCACGGCCCTGCTGCGCACCATACGGTGGCACGTCGCGGTGACCGCGTTCTACACTCTGGTGTACTGCGCCGCCGCCTACGTCGGGCCGTACCTCATAGACTCCCTGGTGCAGTACCTGTACCTCACCGGCGACGAGAGGCGCACGAGCGAGGGGCAGCTCCTCGTGCTCGCCTTCGTCGCGGCGAAGGCGCTGGAGTGCCTGTCGCAGCGGCACCTGTTCTTCCGGCTGCAGCAGGCCGGGGTACGCGCGCGGTCGGCGCTCGTCGCCGTCGTGTACCAGAAGAGCCTGGCGCTGTCCAGCCAGTCGAGGCGGCGCCACACGAGCGGGGAGACGATCAACATCGTCGGCGTCGACGCCGACCGCGTCGGCATCTTCTCGTGGTACCTGCACGAGATCTGGCAAGTGCCGCTGCAGGTCGCCATGGCGATGCTCATCCTGTGCTCCACCCTCGGGGTCGCCGCCGCGCTCGCCGCGCTCGGCGCCACCGTGGGCATCAGCCTCGCCACCGTGCCCCTGGGAAGAACGCAGGAGAGGTTCCAGGAGCGGCTGATGGGCAGCAAGGACGCGAGGATGAAGGCGACGTCGGAGATCCTGCACGGCATGCGGATCCTGAAGCTGCAGGGGTGGGAGATGAGGTTCCTGTCCAAGGTCATCGAGCTGAGGAAGACGGAGACGAGCTGGCTGAAGAGGTACCTCTACACGTCGGCCGCCATGACCTTCGTCTTCTGGGGCACCCCGACCTTCGTCGCCGTGGTGACCTTCGGTGCCTGCGCGCTCATGGGGATTCCCTTGGAGACAGGGAAGCTGCTGTCCGCGCTGGCCACGTTCCGCGTGCTGCAGGAGCCCATATACGAGCTCCCTGGCACCATCGCCATGGTGATCAAGACCAAGGTGTCTCTTGACAGGATAGCGTCGTTCCTGTGCCTCGACGAGCTGCCCAACGATGCCGTGCAGAGGCTTCCACGTGGCAGCTCTGAGGAGTTCGCGATCAGCGTCAGCAACGGGTGCTTCTCATGGGAAGCCTCGCCTGAATTTCCGACACTGAAGGACCTCAGCTTCCAAGCTAGGCCAGGCATGCGCGTCGCAGTCTGTGGCACGGTTGGCTCCGGCAAGTCGAGCTTGTTATCTTGCATTCTTGGTGAGATTCCAAAGCTGTCGGGAGAGGTCCGGACCTGTGGGACAACGGCGTATGTGAGCCAGTCGGCATGGATACAGAGCGGCAAAATTCAGGAGAACATACTGTTTGGCAAGGAGATGGACAGAGAGAAGTACGACAGGGTGCTCGAGTCATGCGCGCTGAAGAAAGACCTGGAGATCCTGCCGTTTGGTGATCAGACAGTCATTGGCGAGCGAGGCATCAACCTTAGTGGCGGCCAGAAGCAGAGGATTCAGATAGCCCGCGCGCTGTATCATGACGCCGACATCTACTTGTTCGATGATCCGTTCAGCGCAGTCGATGCGCATACAGGATCCCACCTTTTTAAGGAATGCTTGCTTGTGGATTTGGCTTCAAAAACAGTGGTTTATGTCACTCATCAGATTGAGTTCCTACCCTCCGCCGATCTCATTCTTGTGAGAATTTCTTGGTGAAGTTTTAATGTATGATTGTTTAACCATTAAAACTCATGACCCTTATAAATAATTAATGCTTGTGATGTAGGTCATGAAAGATGGGAGAATAGCACAAGCAGGAAAATATGACGACATTCTGGGTTCAGGTGAAGAGTTTATGGAGCTAGTTGGTGCCCACAAGGAGTCTCTAACAACACTGGATGTGATAGATACCATGAACGAAGCCAATGTACCATCCTCTCCCCGTAGGAGAGATCTGTCCAGATCACTGTCATTAGCTGAGAAGAAACATGAAGCCAACGATGGTGAAGGGGATGGTGATGCTCGGGGTGGGCAGCTGGTGCAGGAGGAAGAAAGGGAGAAAGGCAGGGTGGGGTTCTGGGTCTACTGGAACTACCTCACGCTAGCTTACAAGGGTGCTCTTGTACCCTTGGTGTTGCTGGCGCAGATACTTTTTCAAATAATTCAGATCGCGAGCAATTACTGGATGGCTTGGGCTGCTCCGGTGTCAAAGGATGTTGAGCCTCCGGTGAGCATGACGACACTGCTCTTCGTATATGTCATGCTTGCTCTTGGAAGCTCCTTCTGCATCCTCGTAAGATCACTGCTCCTTTCAACGGCTGCGTACAAGACAGCGACTTTGTTGTTCAACAAGATGCATTTCTCCATATTCAGAGCTCCTATGTCTTTCTTCGATTCCACTCCGAGCGGACGCATCTTGAATAGGGCAAGTCATCCTTCTTCGGATTGAATATTGTTAGCTCAATTCATTTGCTTGTACTATGCTAGCTAATTCATGTATTAAAAAATAATAATAATTGCAGGCTTCAACAGATCAGAGCGAAGTGGACACCAACATTGCTGACCAGATGGGCACTGTTGCATTTTCCATCATTCAGCTTGTCGGAATTATTGTGGTGATGTCTCAGGTTGCCTGGCAAGTCTTTGTGATTTTTGTCCCTGTATTTGCCGCCTGTGTCTGGTATCAGGTAATACTTTTTTTTACCGATCTTATCTTCCTCCATGTTAAATAAATTGCAGGATCACCCACATCTCATCTTACTTAACTTGTTGCAGCGATACTACATTGACACAGCTAGGGAGCTGCAAAGGCTAGTAGGAGTCTGCAAAGCTCCTATCATACAACACTTTGCAGAATCAATAGCAGGGTCAAGTACCATTAGAAGTTTCGGCAAGGAAAATCAGTTTGTGCTAACTAACAGCCGTCTAACAGATGCCTATTCTCGGCCCAAATTCTACAACGCTGGAGCAAGGGAGTGGCTTTGCTTTCGCCTGGATGTGCTGTCATCTCTTGTATTTGCCTTCTCTTTGATCTTTTTGATCAGTCTACCAACCGGTCTCATTGATCCAGGTATTGTTTTGAACAATACTTATAGTTCTTCTGATGCTGGATGGATGGCAGTAAATGGGATAGGATTTTATGTGGGCTCTTAAGCAACATTATGAGCAACTTTCAGGTATTGCTGGTCTTGCTATCACATACGGGCTTAATCTGAACACGTTGCAAGCATTGGTTGTCTGGAGTATGTGCACTTTGGAGAACAAGATTATATCAGTGGAGAGAATTCTACAGTACATAAGCGTTCCTACAGAACCCCCGCTTGTCATGTCAGGAAATAAGTTGGCTCATAACTGGCCATCTAATGGAGAAATCCAGCTCCATAATCTCTATGTAAATCCCTCATCCTTTTGCTGTCGTGTTCTATTCTTTTTCTTTTCTCTCTACTAAAATAGTGGTAAGTGTGATGCTAAGCAAATACTATATATATTTTTTGTCTGTTGCAGGTGAAATATGCACCACAGTTGCCTTTTGTTCTGAAGGGCCTTACAGTCACTTTTCCGGGTGGCATGAAGACTGGCATAGTTGGAAGAACAGGAAGTGGCAAATCAACCCTCATTCAGTCCCTCTTCCGTATTGTTGACCCTACTGTCGGCCAGATATTAATAGATGGCGTCGACATCTGCACAATTGGACTGCATGATCTGAGATCCAGACTGAGCATCATTCCACAAGAGCCAACAATGTTCGAAGGAACTGTCAGAAGCAACCTTGATCCTCTTGGGGAGTACTCTGATAATCAAATCTGGGAGGTAGATCACCTCCCAGATTTTACCTAAGTTGCTATGAGATTCTTCTTCTTTTTTGTTTCAAAAGGGAAAAAAAATAGTTGAAATATCAATGTTTTGATCTTGATTTCTAGGCTTTGGATTGCTGTCAGCTAGGGGACGAAGTTAGAAAGCAGGAGCTGAAGCTTGACTCACCAGGTCTGAATCTGATATATTTTTACATCGAGTCATGCAGTTCAAAAAAAAAAAAAGTTCAGAGTTACTACTTTCTTTCTTTCTTTTTTCCCTTCTCACCTTGTGTCTCTCACATGTTCTCCATCGTAGTAGTTTTGCCAAAATGAAAGAATGGAAGCACACGGAACTGAACATTCTTGGTTTGGATGAACATTCTTGGTTTGGATTGTAGTGATGGAGAATGGCGAGAACTGGAGCGTGGGCCAGCGCCAGCTCGTGTGCCTTGGTAGGGTGATTCTGAAACGGAGCAAGGTTCTAGTTCTGGACGAAGCCACTGCTTCGGTGGATACTGCAACCGACAACTTGATCCAGAGAACACTGAGGCAGCAGTTCAAAGAGACGACCGTCATCACGGTAGCGCACAGGATCACGTCGGTTCTTGACAGCGACATGGTGCTGCTCCTTGACAACGGTTAGTGCCACAGACACCAGCTAGTACTTACTAGTTACTACCAATCGGTAATTTGATGCCTCTGGGTTTCTGTTCTGAATTGTGATGACGCTGTGCTGTTGCTTGCATTGCAGGCGTGGCCGTCGAGCACGACAGGCCCAACAAATTGCTGGAGGATAAATCGTCTCTGTTCTCAAAGCTAGTAGCAGAATACACCATGCGGTCATACGTAGCAGACGATTGAAGATGGTTCTTTCGTCTACTCTACTCATCGGTTGACACAGTCCGACTCATCGAAAAGCGCTAGTCCAAGCACAACCATGGCGATCTCACAAAAGCAAACCCCAACTACAAGCAAGGAGAGGGATTGCAGAGCATATGGGTAATTGGGTAGTAGTTATTACACTAAAAATGAAACCCAGGAATATATGTACTTGCCAAAAAAATTTTATAAAGAAAACTGATACTTTAATAGAAGTACATGTCAAATTACATTCTTAGACACTGTGCCTTTCTTATATAAAAAAAATAGTGTTCACTTGTCTGAAAATATACGCTGATTCCGGCTGATTTTGTGGTGAGAAAAAAACATTGTTCTATGGTTGAAAAAAACCCAAAATCTTGATTGATTGAAGCAGCAAAATACTTTCATGCCTTTTCGTCACGCCACATTAGTGACATGATTAAGGTACCGTTCGAATGCACGGGGACTCTAAGAATCCAAATATATAAAAAAAAATTAAGAACCTCAAATCTCATCCAAACACTCTAAGATTCTAGAGGATTTTAAGGCACAGGTAACAAATCAAAAACTATGAAATATTATTTTTAATGCAGAATCCGGATTGCCAAAAATCCAATTGGGACCTAAATGAACACTACTTTCCTAATTGGCACACTAATCATGAACTAAGAGCTAATCAACATACTAACACTTACCAAAACTAATCTTTTCATCAGAATAACTAAGTAATAATAACATACTATTATAATCTATTTACTAATAATAAGATTAGAAAATATGAATGAGGTCATTGTTAGATTTTTAGGAGCATGCTCATTCGGCATCTCCGAGGAATATTCCATTTTAGTGGTCGCTCTTGTCTCAGCCGGCCGTGGAATAAACACTATCCATCCATAGATTGTTATCTCCCGTCTAAGATATCTCGCAAACCAAACACACCCCTAATTTCACCCACCAACAAAATGAAAGACCAATGTAATTCAAGAATTGATGGTGCATAGGCATAGGGGAAAAAGAGCAGCCTGTTCTTTTAACCAATCAGCACTTATTTTCCGTCACGAAACCGTATTTTTCTCTCATAACAAATCAGCATCAGCCAAAATTAACGCTTGTTTCCAGCCCAAAAGAACAGAGCGCAATTCATTTGAGCATTTGGAGCAAGTGACATGCAAGTCGCCTCTTGCCAGAGCTCTCAAAGTTGATTATCTTTTCATAAATAAGTAATTATCTGAAATGAACTACGGGACTAGAAGCTGAAAAGGTAGTTTCTTTTAATTTTGTGAAGTGATTCTCCATTTGATTTCAAGAGTTTATGCTAAACAATCAAAAAGGATCACACTTTTGGACTATAGAATCATTTATGTCAAAATGTTAGATGGAGCTCTACTTAACTAGCCCCAAAATGATGGTAGCAGCACGGTGCTTACCTTATACCAACTGCAACGGAGGCTCTATTAGGCTATCTACGCTGGCGTTCACAACGTGTAACCTGTAGGAGCACATAGCGTTTGGGAAGCCTGCAGCGCGAACTGTAAATGCTACGCCAAAAAAAGAGCAGCCCGGCGTACACTACAGCTACCGTAATAGCGGGCTTACGCTACCAGACGAGGGTCCCACCACCAGCGCAGGACAGCCACACCGAGTGCAAGCGCATGCATGCGTAGGAGCATCCAGAGGCGGGCCCCACCATTTCTACAGACTAAAAAAACGTTATAAATCACGAACCGAAAACCTAAATTAAATTCCGATTGCACCATTAAATTTATTGCAATAAATCCTTCAAAATAAGATCTCACATGAATATTTTCAAATAAAATTTATTTACAGACATGTGGACCCTACTATGGATAGAGGATGATATAGATGATAGATGGGTGCGTGAGAAAGTGATATAGAGGAGACAATCTTGATAACTAGGACTAGAATATTTCTTTTAGAGGATGGATTTAGAATACGACGAATGCGGATAGCCTTAGCAAATTTAGCCCCTGGCTCAAGTTCAGTCAATCAAGAGTTCTTCGGGCCAAATCTGTTGTGCAAACTGTACGTTACCGGAATACGTATAGTAAAGGCGTTAACGTACTTTATGTCCTCCCCGTCTTCAGATTCCTGTCCCGCTCGATCTAATCTAACCCGCCCGATAAAAACTCAACGGCTAGATCAGCACCATTCCCACGCCACTCCCAGGGCTTTCCCACGCGCTACCCGGAACCACGAAGGCGATCCATGGCGGCGGCGGGTTGGCTCCGACGTGCTGCGGCGGCGTCGATGCCCCGCCTGCCTTCCGGACTTCCCCTCCTCCCACATCCTCTCCCCGCCCCTATCGCCGAGGCGCAATCGCTCGTGGTCCCTGGCATCGGCGCCGCCGCCGGACCAGCCATGGAGCTCATGGCCGTCCCTAAGAAGAAGGTGCGTTTCGGTTCTCACCCTTTACATTGTTTGCGGTTCTTCCTGTTACATAGGCTGCTAGACAGGTGTTGTCTGTTCTTGGTGGTCATGGTCTCATGGTTGGCTGGTTGGTGATGTGACGTAGCGTGGTGCGCTCTAGGTTTTCGTTGAATTGCCTGTGAGCAAAAGGATGTGTTCTTGCGAAACGTTTTACTAGCGGATCATAGAAACTGATAGGTGTATCAGTGTATTGTTCACTCTACCGGCTGTGGAGTGTTGATTACTTGGTAGCCTGGCAGGAGTGTTGGTATGGTTCTGCGTTTAGGCTAATACAACTGAAGCACCATTGCACCTAGTATGTTAAGTGGGGTAATTTTAGGGGCCAAGTGTCTTAAGTGGGGTAATTTTTAGGGCTGGTCAGTTCGAGGTTCTTTGCAAACACATACACTTCTGATACTTTTCCATAACCTTCCTGACCAACTGTTTGTTATGTGCTGTGATTGATGATTCGAGCACTAAGTTGATACGTGTCAAATGTGCGTAACTCATTAGTACACTGCTATCCATTGTGACAAGGATAACATAAAGTGTGCTGATTTATGCCACAAGTTATGATCATATTGCATATTTTTGGTATTTGTATAGTAGGCTGATTTTGTAGAAAAGACATTTACTTGTACTGCATTCTAGTCTATCACAACATGTGAATCCAACTGGCCTGCTTTATTTTCTTCAGTGAAATCTGCAGCATTTAATTGGTGTTATTTTATTTGCTTTGACTGTGGATCCCAGTTTTTAGAAACTAGTTATTTGGTTTATGCTTGTTGCCTTTTCGAGGCAATGATGTCGGTAGATACCCTTAATCCCTTATACTCTCATAATACTATTTCAGGTCTCCAAGTACAAGAAGGGTTTGAGGAATGGACCCAAAGCTTTGAAGCCTGTGCCAGTGATTGTTCGTTGCAGGTACATCTTTTTTCCAAAAAGCTATGTTTACTAGTACCTGTATTTAACTTTGGTCTTGGTAATCTTGGTATGCCACATAGTATCATTTTTTCCCTATGCAAGAGTAGCTCTGATTTTTTTTTTTAGCACAGTTGTTGGGCTGATGATATGAGAAAAAACTGTGCTACTATATTTTTTAGTAAGATCCCAGCCCTTTTAAATGGCCTGTAAGTCTATGACCAAGAGCTGCAGAGGAGGATTACTGTACTTTTAACAATATGCTCACCCTAACAATATGCTCACTCTTCAGGATGTCCTGTGACTAATAGCGGCAGATAAGGTTTAGTCAGACAGTAGTAAGTGATTAATGGAGACATTTATCATGCCATTGCAACAGTTTGATTGTGCATTACTGAATATATGATATATCGTTAGACATGCTATGGAATGTGATTATCACATTTCAGTTTCCTGCCTTGACTATGCTCATATTTTGTTGATGTTTCGTGTGGTTTTCTTTGTCATTATAGAATAATTAGAGCAAAAACTCCTGAAGTTTGTCACAAAAAAAATATTTCCATCTTCCGAATGTTCCTAACAAGTACAGTTTCATGGTGCGCGTGTTACGAATATTCAGAAAAATGTTGCAATGATGCTAGTGTGGGTGATGTTTTCAAGTTGTAATAAACCTCTTTTTTTTTTTTCTTAATATATTGATACACAAACCTCCTGCTTGTTAAAAGAATGGTGCCCATCCCTGTTATTAAGTATCCCTGGATACTCTTTTGGTGGCTTGCAGGTGCTGCGGCCGAGTGAAGCTACCTCACTTCTACTGCTGCAGCGGAGAAAGAGGAAACCCAAGCGAGTCAAGCTCATAAATGTTTTGTTTTCCTACTCTGCGCACTATGTTACGTCTGAACTCTGGACATCGTAATACCACTGAAATAAATTGTCAGATCGCACTTGGTATTTACCTATTGTTCTCCTTCCAAGCAACTCTAGTTTGAATTCAAAGTGTAAGCTTCAAAGTTCTCTCTGCTCGTGGCAAAAACCTACACGTTCTGCTACAAGGAACTATTGACCAGTATAGTTTGAATTCGAAGTGTGTAAGCTTCAATGTTCTCTCTGCTCGTAGTAAAAACCTACACGTTTTGCTATAAGGAATTATGGACGTAGTATAGTTTGAATTCGAAGTGTGTACGCTTCAAAGTTCTGTCTGCTGGAACTGTTGACGTAGTATAGTTTGAATTCGAAATGCTCTGACTCTGAGCTTGTTGCAGGAGAGGACACGTTCTGATAGTAGTATTGATGTAGTAGCAACCATTGTTATGTGTTACGATCGTTAAGCTCCCTTTCACTTGAACCTCATGTTTGTCACTTCCCTCTGTTTTGTACTATCATATAGTATATATGTTTTTTTTTCCCCTTGTTTCTGTATTTTCTCAATCCTGCATTTCTTGAAAATTCGCCGTGGGACCTATAACTATAGCTAAATTTTCCTTGTTTGATTGAAGCATGGGAGGACACTGTATGAAAATACAAATGTACGATCGCTGTTGCAACATGACACAAGAGTATAGTTTCGTTCCCAGAAACCCCCAAAAAAGATGGGAAGTTACGTCGTGTGGCAGATACCTCTGAAGTTCGCCAGCAAATCTTTCTCAGGAGCCAGGAATCGCATACAGACATATCCGATTCGTGTCATCGTGTGGCAAACCACAGCGGAAGAAATCGGGAAAACAACAGCCGATACCCGAAGATCCCGATGCTGTTCCGGTCCATTTCGTGCCGTTTCGGTCGTGGGCGTCACAGGCAAGGCGGCCCACGCCCACCCGGCGGCCACACGCGCGACCGCGGAAGGGTAGACGACCGTCGCCGCGGCTGCGACCGGGTAGGGTAGACGACGAACCGGCGGTCGTTGGGCTCGGGCGCCGCGCTACCAACCAAACCAAACCCACCAAAAAAGCGCGGTGCGGAAGGGGGGAAATCGCTGCGATTTCTTGTGGCGCGACGGCTACCGATTGGGGTCAGGGTCGGGGCCCGGCTGCCGCTGCCGTACGCCGAGCGGATAACAAACGACTGGCGGCGGCTCGCGTCGGCCTTCGTTCCTTCTCTCCTTCTCTTCCCTTGTCGCAGGCAGGCGTAGCGGTTCGCAATCGCAAGCATACTCTCGTGCAACAGGCCAAACAACTCGAGAGTCGGTGGTGGCTGCTGCTGCTGGGCCGGGACAGGGGGGAATAGATTGAGAGAAAGAGAGAGAGGTGCGCAGATGGCGACGCCGTCGTCGTCGCTTTGCTCCAGCTTCGCCTCCCTGCGGACCGCCTCCATCGCCCACCGTCGTGGCCTCACCTCCTCCACGGCCCCCCAGGTTGGTTGGTTGGTCCCCGCGCCTCCTCCCCACGCTCCCCTTCCCTGCTCTCTGTTGTCGACGCCCGCGTGAGCACCGAGGCGAGGCGGGCTGGGAAACCGCCTCTTCGATTCAGTCGCATCCCGGCTCTCGCTCCTCGTCGGCAGTAGTTTCTAGCGACCCCTTGTTCCGTTTCCGCGCCCCCCACGATGGCTCCGTGCGGCGATGCTGCGAATTGCCTGCTGTCTGCTGAGCACAACATGGATTGCACCTCCCGTATCTCTCGGTGGCAGTGTGGTTGAGGTGGGAGCCCCGATTTGCTGGTGATGAGCTCTGCAGGGCTCTTGATCAAATGCCCTCACTGGCTATGCTACTTTGATGTCGCTTATGGAGGAGTTTGTTAGTCTGGAAATGTAATACATCGTGCTTGCTTATGCTTAAAGTTAACATTTCTCTTGTGTGTGATGCTCTCTGCTGCTCCGTGTTACCTGTTAACTAGAGAGCAGGGGAGATGGGCAAACAAAGCTAGTCATGTCACTTGAGGAGGCTGTGTAGTTTGGTTCATGACTTCATTGGTTCTGAATTATGACTTATGAGGTTATGTCTTTATTATTGTCTTATGTTTTTGTTTTCCTGAACAAATCTGTTTTATGGTTTCTAGGAAGCAATTCCAAGTGAGGGCATCAGCTCGGGTTGACAAGTTCTCAAAGAGTGACATCATTGTGTCCCCTTCGATTCTATCTGCAAACTTTGCCAAGCTTGGTGATCAGGTCTGTTGAGATACTAGCATCCAGTCATCCACCTTCCACCAAACTCCATTTCCTTCCATGATTTGTTGCCCTGACAATTACTTGCAAAATATGTACTATAGGCATGTTAGGCACTTAGGCTATTATTGAATGAATAGCTTGGTAATGCCATATTCATTGCATCTGCAAATTTGGCCTCACACAGTGTATTCCTGTTCCACCAACTCATTAGCAACTTTTTCCCAATTTCTTTCACAATAAATAAGGCAGTAGAGTAAGCACTGCTATGCATTTTCTTGATGTCAGTTGGTGAATATTTTGTGTTCATCTTGCCATGCTGTTTACATATTATTAGGTAAAAGCCGTGGAGGTGGCAGGATGCGACTGGATTCATGTCGATGTCATGGACGGGCGCTTTGTGCCAAATATCACAATTGGACCTTTGGTTGTTGATGCTCTGCGTCCAGTCACTGATCTTCCGTTGGATGTACATCTGGTACTGATTCTGTAAGCCCAACTCAGATTTTTATGTGCTGTACATTCATCCCTGGTTGACCCCTTCTGAATGCGGAGATTTCTTATTTTTATCATAGATGATTGTGGAACCTGAGCAGCGAGTCCCCGATTTTATCAAGGCAGGTGCTGATATTGTTAGTGTCCACTGTGAACAAACATCGACCATCCATTTGCACCGAACAATCAATCAGGTAAACATCTGTACCACCTTATCTTTACAAGGTAATGCTCAGATAATAGAATTTAGTATGGAACTTCAATGTAGTTGGATATGTATATCAATGAATGTGGCTTTTTCCTTCTTGCATGGTTCTGTACAACACAAATAGCTTCAATGAATATTTTGCTTAAACCCTTCACTTTTCATTCAGTATTTAGCTAATCATGGATTATTACATAATGAGTATTTTTCTTTGTGTGTGTTTGTTTTCTGAGGCTGAATTGTTACTAATTATTACAGGGCTCCTACAGTAGCTATAGGAGCACATTTGCTACTTGCTAGTGTTAGATCTACAACCAAACACATTCATAGATGTACTTTAGTTACGATTTAGGATTATTTGGCCCACCAAGTTCCTTTGCAGATATTTGAATGTCCCAATCCCAACCATTGCTGTGTACTGTTGTCATTTATCCTTATGGCATGCGTTAAGTTGGAACTGAGTTGTCTTTCCATTCTATCAGATTAAAAGTCTAGGAGCGAAGGCAGGGGTTGTTTTGAATCCAGCGACTCCACTTGCTGCAATTGAGTATGTTCTTGATGGTAAGATCATGATGCTCATTTTAGCGTATATGGTATCTTGACAAAGTTGACATGTGTAAAGTTCGGAAAATCTGTCGATTTACTATACCAGGTTTGGAATGTCTATAATTGCCAGATTAGCTTCCAAAAGCTTTACAATATATTCATGAGTGCAATGTATGCTTTTATGGCTAGTAGTTGGTAACTGATAGTGAATGATAACTGTGGAGGGTTAATATTGGAGTAAGTACATACTCCATTTAGAGTACGCATGTGAAGCATCAACCAGGCTGCTGCCTCCTGTTATTCAGCTAGTCATGTTGATTTTTTATACCAGCATAGCCATTGAGGCAAATGCTGCTGCTGCTTGTGATAATTTGTCACAGGTTTGACCAATGGCACTCTTGACTTTGTTGGCTACGCTACGCAGCATGTAGTCATAAAATCTGCATTAAAAAATTTGAAGTTGTTTTAGCATACTTTTGACTACTTTTCTCATCAATTCATCAGTAACATGATAAGCTCAGATGTCCTGACATTCTAATTACAACACTTCATTTTCTTTCCTTGCAGTTGTTGACCTGGTGTTGATTATGTCTGTGAATCCTGGGTTTGGTGGCCAGAGCTTTATCGAGAGTCAAGTAAAGAAAATTGCAGAATTGAGAAGGTTATGTGCAGAGAAGGTATATCCGTATATGTATATCCCCTTGTTTCCTTTCAAGTATTCTTACTCCTTGCCCATCCCTTGTGTTCAAAGCATTGAAGTATTAATCTCTTTCGTTCTTTCTTTCTTTTTTGTAGGGAGTGAACCCCTGGATTGAGGTCGATGGTGGTGTTGGTCCAACAAATGCCTACAAGGTGATGTGTTTACATTTTTTTTTCCATGCTGACATTTAACTTTAACCTATCTTATGGCGGTTGTGTTTAGCAGTCCTGAACTAATCTTCTAGTCCAGTTAGGTGCTAATATTTTTTTTCCTACTTTAAACGGCAGGTTATTGAAGCTGGGGCGAATGCCATCGTTGCTGGTTCTGCAGTTTTTGGGGCTCCAGACTACGCTGAAGGCATGGTTTCTTCTCAGTGTCATTCATGCTCTAAATTTGAAATTCCATATAGGTTCCGAATCAAATATATGTTGCCAACCGCTACTAAAGTTTTTATTGATGATCCTCTTGCAATTCTGCAGCTATCAAAGGAATCAAGACCAGCCAAAGACCTGTAGCTGTACCTGCATAAGGAACCGGACATGTAATCATTTACTCTGTGTAAGTTTACCAGTGTTGCGATTTGTATAGGTGTCTTGTCGAGCCATACGTTATACTGGAGATGAAAGGAGACGGAGGCAGTGGAGAAATATCCTTTCTTTTTCTCATACTCCACGAGGAAGCCGTGCGTTGCTCCCAGAACGCTGTGTTCAATTAACAAACGCACAGGTGGGACATGAAGTCTTTGAAAGAAAACTGAATTTGAGTCGATGAACCCACTGGTATATTCTTGAGGCTCTGGTAAACAATGTAACCATGTTTGTCAATAAAGTGCGCCGCATGGCTTTCCTCAAAAAAGGAAAAAAGAAAACGCACAGCAGCACAGGATCCTTCACGAAATCAGCCCTTGTACAGGGCAGATTGGAATTCTGCCTTAAAACTGTCTGCAATTTTGGGGATTGCCCATTTAAGTGAGCCTATGTAGCCGTTCCGTGATTTCCCACAGCAGGAAGATCCGTTTTACCGTTTGCAGAGCCATTCAACTTACAAATTAATTAATTAAGGATGAAGTTATTCAGTTTTTACTAACATTTCGTGGGAGAAAAAAACTCACGTTACTCAACTCGGTGGCGTGGCGAGGAGGGTCGTTTTCACTGTGCAGGGCCAACCCGACGATCCTGCGTGAGTTTATTTTTCATGCATCTCCATGCTCTCGCCTCCGCCACCGCCGCCTTCTAATTGGTTGTTCCTCTTATGGTGAGTCAGGATGGAGGGCCTGTCTTGGATGGTGTCAGCCACGTCGAAACCATGCAAGAGGTCTGTTTGGTTGCCACTTTGTTACTTATATACCGGTTAATAGTGCGTTTGTTTGGTTGCTTGTCTGGATCTATTGCTGGAATGAAATCGGCGTTCGAGTTATGTTTGGAAGGTAGAACGGACGACGGTGTAAACACCCAGGTCTGGATTTAGTGACCTTATTAGCACCGTTCCAATCAGGAAGAGACGTCACCGATGGGCGCCGTGGGGCGTCGGTGAGTGCAGCGCACGTCCGTCCCGTGGCGTCCAGCACCTCCGGCTAGTCCTTGGCGGTGACGGAGGCGCAGCATGGGCGCCTCCCCCACCTGATGCTGTTGCTGCGAAGCTCGACACGCATGAAACTGAAGGCCTGCCTCCACGGCTCACCATACCGTCCCGGCTCACATGGGAAGCTCGGTTTTTATGCATATGTGGAGCCTACATAAGTGCGTCCTCAAAAACACGGTTCCGTGCATCATTTTCGTTCGGTAGAGGAAACCAAACACCGCGCTCGAACGAACCCAACCCAGGTAATCCATGCGACGACAATCACGCCCTAACTTCCCCGAGCCCGGCCGCCTCTATATATTGTTGTGTTGTGTGCCAGTCCACCCGCAGCTCCGATCCCATCTTCCAAACCCTATTCCCCCGTCCCCGCCGCCTCCGACTCCGACTCGCCCCTGATGGCAGGACAAGCCCGCGAGGGCAGCGCTTCCGGGAACGGCCGCTCCGCCGGCGCGAGGTCCCCGCCGGCCTCTGATCTCGATCCGGCCGCGGGAAAGGATGCGACGGCGGGGCGCCGCGCCGCGGCTGTCGACCTCGAGGAGCGCCTGCTCAAGAGGCTGGACGAGTTCTACGCGGCGGCCCTGGCCCGCCTCGCAGACCTAGGCCACAGCGAGGAGGCATCGCTCGAGGCCATTCTCCACTCAGGCCACTGCTACGGCAAGGTTAGCGACCCCGTGTCCAACATCGTCGCCAACGCCCATGCTTATTTATCCGACCCTAGCCGCCACGCCCTCAGGGCCGCCGGTGGCTTCGCTGACCTCCGGCGCCTCGAGGAGTACTCCCTCGCGGGGCTCGTCTGCCTCCTCCAGAGCAGCTGCAGTACCCTCACCCGCGCTGAGGCCTTCCAGTGCCTTCTCTCCAGTGACCTCCACCTAGCTGAGGCGATAAGCATAGGGTGCTCTCTCAAACCTCAATGGTGAACGCTCACCCGCTTCTGTTCCTGCTGAGGTTGAGGTGCTCCGATCCCCCGCATATTGGAAATTAGCATCAGCTAAGTGAGAATGACGTGGATGGTCAAGTGACAATAATGTGGATGGTCAAGCGATTGATTATGATTATGATTTTGGTGATAATAAAGAATTATGCGTTGGGAAATTATATTCTTTTCAGGTTAATTTCTCTATGCATACCTTTCTATGTTTTTATGTTTCTCTATGCATACCTTTCTATGTTTTTATGTTTCTATGCATACCTTTCTATGTTTTTATGTTTCATCCTTGCATATTTCGTTTTGAAGAGCTAAATCCATAAATAACAGTTTATTGTGCCTTTCCTTAGCTAGAAATTGATTTTTTTTATTTTATTTTAAACATAACAGTGGTCCTTTGCTGCGCTGTGCAAAGTAGGTGCCGTTTGTTTCCTGCTACAATAATGCAAATATGGAAATGAATTTAGCCTGTAGATGTTAATTACCGCGGGAAATACGATTTGAACTATGTTTGTTTACGATTGTGTTACCGTAAATGGGTTCACCGTGAGCGGTAACCGTTTGCTGAGTGTTTTTTACCTTTTGCCGAGTGTTTCGGACACTCGGCAAAGCCGCCGTCTCCGGTAGTGATGGCTTTCAGGTACAGCGACTATAACAACAACCTCATTCGTGCTGGTTGTATTGTATTGTGTGATTTCATCCAGTTTATTTTCTACTGGCCGAGTATCAATCCAGCAACCAACAAATGACTGCTCTTGATTAAAAAATAAAAATAATAAGCTTAGGTATGGTGATACTATCTTTTTTTAATTATAACACTTTGTTTGCAAAGACTTTCGATCATCATGATATTAATTTTCTACAATTTTCTTTTGCTTGCAAAGACTTTCCTGGAATTGCAACACTTTGTTTTCCATTAAAAAAAATCATATGTGTTGAGATTTTCTGTTTTCTTCCATCAGAAATGTAACATGAGTTCCCACCTCATTAAAACACTTGCATTAAGTTATATAATCCCAATGTAATAATCACATCTTGGTGTGGGCCTGTGTTATGCTTCTCTTCCTTTTCTCCATGTCTTTCCTTCTTTTGCAGGTTGAGTTTTATTCAGTTGGACTCACTAATCTTTATTTAGATTTGGTTCCATTGGTTGTTCTATTTGCTCCTCCATTGGAGTTAACATTTCTCTTTTCACACTCCATTTCAAATTACAAGTAATTCTCTCTTTTCTATATACATTACTTTTGCTACGCATCTCGATATGCATTATCTCTAGATGCATATCAAAAGCATTGTACCTATAGAAAAGCCAGAGCGACTTGCAATTTGGAACTGGTGGAGTGATAGACATGGGATGTGTAACGATCCGACCTAGGAAAACAGCTAAGATCCACTCTACACGTTGAATGGACCACATCTGCTAATTAACTCACTTGTGTTTTCGTCCTCGCTTCACGCAAAAAGGTTGCAACCAGAGTTAATTAGCCTCATGAGGCCGGCTATTTAAGTTGGTTCGACTCCAACCAAACTTCTGATGTGAGACTATCCAACTACATGCTACAACACTCGGCCATTCGGGCCAGCTCATCAGATCAGCCCAATTTGGCCCATTTAGTGGGGTCTCACATGGTGTGAAACCTAGCCGGTTGGGCCGGACCAAATTCGCGACACTATAGTAGTGACAAGGTACTAGTATTCCTAATTTTGTATCATACTGGAAATGGAAGGAACGCAAGACCAGCTTAAAAGCTTGGACCTGGGAGGTTGTTGACTCCGGATCAATCCTTTTGAGTGAAGCGGGGACAAAAACACGAGAGTTAATTAGCAGGTGCGGTCTAGTCAATGTGTAGAGTGGATCTTAACCGTCTTCCCGGATCAGGACGTACGTTACAGGATGTCATTGGGAATAAGCATTCATTGACATTTGAGGGGTAATGTAACTTCTTTGCTCGATACTGCTCCTACCATACTAGGCTACGTATATGTACACTTTTCAGGAACAAGAATGACTGGTTGGTCTATTTTGTAGAGAACTGTTTCTCTAGATGTTCTATAATAACGGTACATGGTATGTGTTGCTTTGTGTTTTGCCAAAAAGAAAATAGTGTTGCTTTGCATGTTGCAATCATAATTACAGGCCATGCGTACAATATGACCTTAACCTTGCATCCGTACATCATACTTTGCTTACTGGAATTGATTGAATTCTTACAGTTTATTTAGTACATTTTCTGCACATGTTTTATGAAATGGATATATGATGTTTGCTACATTCTGAAAGTCCTGCTTTGCAAGCTGCATTCATAATTGCAAGCCATGCACATAGATAGTACCCGTAGCCTTGGATTCTACAGCAAATTTTGTTTACCTGAACTAATTGATTATTTGGAAAAGCACCACAATATGTTGTTCTCCATTCGGCAAGGTCAGCATATATGGATTTCTTCCATTTGGAGATCTTGGACTCCTGGCAAGTGTAAATTCTTTGTGGCTGGTAGCTCATGATAGGTGTTGGATGGCCGATCAACTGGCAAGAAGAGGGTTCCCTCATCCAGAGATGTGTTCTCATTGGGATCAAGCTGAGGAATCCATAAGCCATCTTCTTTATTGCGTCTTTGCCAGAGATTTTGGTTCAACTTGTTCCAAAGAGTAGGCCTACAAATCTTTGCCCCTCGGATTGGAGAAGAGTTCTTTGATGATCGATGGGAGAAGGTTGTATTTAGCCACCTTGTGACCCATTTGCCCTTCTGGTGTTTCACGTAATGTTTGAGGTCCTTCTACTCCACGACTATCTTTCCTCCGACGTGCTCCAGCGTGAGGACCTTCTTGTTGGAGCATGTGCCGTCACTGAGCTACCGCACCAGCGGGCATGGCACGCTTAGTAAACCCAGCGACTCGCCGTCGAGCTCGAGCCCATTGCCAAGCCGTACGGAGGCAACGAACCTCCGGTCAGTTGTCACTGCCGCCACGGCGAGCAGCCACGGCGCCTCGTTGGCAACCGTCGCCGGATCCGGGCCCATGTTCCCACCAGCGGCGCTGACGAAGATGCCTTCATGATGGCGGTGTAGCCCCCGAGCGCGATGAGGTCGTAGGCGAAGTCACCGGCCTCGTCGTCGCCGAGCGAGAGCGAGAGCACGTCGACGGCGTCGTCGGCGCCGCCAGTATGTCGTCGCGGTCGCATCCCTTGTCCAGTTGTCCTCGAAGCACACCTGGTTGGCCAGCCAGCGCGCCCAGGGAGCATCTGCCTGCCTGCACGTCGTGGACAGGAGCGCGGAGGATGATCGTGGTCTCCAGGGTCCATGGCGTGAAAAGAGCAGAAGGGCAAAAGTGTCTAATCAAGGCCAAATACATGTATATGAGGAGGTATAAGTGATTAAAACAAGGTGAATGTCATGTAAAACAAGATGTTCACATTTGGAGTGTCATTTTAGCGACTGCAATGTTTGAAGTCCTATAATAGCGGAAGACAACATCTAGAGTCATATAATTCCAATTTTCCCACTGCAGAAATGTCCTCAACTCCCTTGTGATTCTTGGGGCTTGGACCATATGAATCACCGCGATGTTTTGATGGTGAGTTTTATTGCTTGCTACTGAGGAGTAACAGTTATGGGGTTTGGTTAGGGCTAAAGGTATTTTCTTTTCTTGGTGCGAAGGTGATTTGTAGCTTCCTTTTTGGGTGTGTGGTATTTTGTAAGGGTTGCCCTTTTAACTTCTTATTAATACAATGATACACAGCTCTTTTGTGTGTTCTAGGAAAAAAAAAAAGTTGTTCTCCCATAGTGCTGATTGAAAGGCAATGTAACCATATGCTTCTTCTATAAGAAAATTTACTTTCTACGTGACTATAAGCAATATACTGCAAAAGCATGAAACGTTCTCAATATACACTTTTCATGAACAATATTCGTTGGTTGATTTCACTAGAGCAATGCTGCTGGAGTCCTCTGCCACTATTTTATTAAGTTCTTACACTTTATTAGTGCACTGCTTCTCCAGATGCTTTGCTAAACTGATACATGATATATCCTGCACCCAGTTTATGTTGCATTCAACCTGCATTCGTAATAATTGCAAGCCATGGATAATAACGATTCCCTGTAATCTTTGATTCTCACACCATATTTTGGTTTGCTTGATTATTTGGCTTCTGATTACACAAGAATAAAGAATTGGACAGCCTTCCTTACAGATTCTGATGTAAGAAAATACGATGCTAGCTTTACAAGGATGCGGTGACAAATATGCTCACTAATTTACTAATTAGTTTTTTAGAAACTCTTGGAGGGCTCTTACATAAGGATTTGCTAACAGTAAAGCATTCAGCGAGAACCCTCATGTACCAAGCAAACTGGACAGCCTTTTTCCATAAAACAAAGGCAGGCAGGTTCAGCACTGATTGGACATAGCACAAGTTTAAAAGGTGATGATTCCACTAAGCATTTTTAAAAATTATTAAAAAAATGCAAAAGAAAAAAAGCTAACCCTTTGCCCTAGCAGCACGAGTTAGTCACCAATGAACAAGTATGGTAGACAACAAACCAAAATTTACATGCTCCAAACAGGCCCCTTTTGGCATGTTGGAAAGCGAACGAATCAATAGAGAAGCAAAAAAAAACTGATCTATACAACAGGGCAATAAGGAATGTAAAGTCAAAAGATCGTAATGGGCTGTGTAAGCTGTCTTTGGTCCCTTGACATCATGACATCAAAACGACGGTGCACCACTGCTTGCTTGAAATGATTTCAAGCTCATCTGATGACTCAGTTTAGCTGCACAATGTTGAATTGGCCAGGCATTCGTGGGGATTAGCGTAGAAGTAATCCTCTTCTTTTGGCCTGTTTTCAAGTTTTCGCCTGCAGGATGGTTGAGCTACACGGTTCTTATGAGCTTCCCGAACAGATGATGCAAATTTGTCCCAAGAGATTGTCTTGTTGGTGTACAGGTCTAGAAGTTCAACTAATTTCCGTCGGTCTAGCACCACACTTCTCCGGAAACCCAGGAACCTGAAGAAAATGATCCAAACAAGTGTCTCATAATCAACTGCTGTATATTTTATTCTAAATAAGCAATTGATTTCATAAGATGACCTCTATCTGTGTATTCATACCTTCGGTGACCTTCAACAAGCTTTGCCATGTTACCATCGAAAGTGGGAATGAAAACATCACTAGCTGTGGATACAATGAAATCAAGTGCAGCCATCTGGGAAGAGTGATTTTGGAATTGACGCAGAACTTCAGAGTCTAACAGCATCTCCTTTCGTACCTGAAAATATTCAACATTGCTTATACAGCGAATTTGGTTGAAGACTGGGATGAAAAGATATCTTCAGACATGCTGTGCAAATGAAACTGAAATGCGGTATTGGCAGAAAATAGTGAAAATGACTAGTTATGGAGGAACATTAGAGAACATGCGAAAGATTTATTGCCATGACACAATTAAGGGCATTGTAATTGAATGTTTTTTTTTAACAAAGAAAGGACACTTACAAGGTTTGGAAAAGCAGCACGTAGGGGTTCTAGTCTCCTATCTCCCCCATAAATTTCACCAGCTGCAATGTATATAAGAGCATCCTTTTGAAATCCTAGAGCTTTCAAAACAAGCGATGCCTCCTCAGGAGTAAGTGGGCATAGTCCTTGTGACCTCTTGGCTTGGGAATCAATTTCTTTCTCTCTCCACCATGGATAAGCATATCTGATTGGCAAAAAAAAAATGTTAGATACTCCCTCCGTTCCAAATTGTAAGTCGTTCAAAGAATCTTGGAGAGTCAAACTATCTCAACTTTGACCAAAATTATAGAGAAAATATAAAGAATTATGACACCAAATAAGTGTACCATGAAAACATATTTGATGAAGAATCTAATAATACTTAGTTGATATTGTAAATATTATTATCTTATTATATAAACTTGGTCAAAGTTGAGAAAGTTTGACTCTCCAAGATTTTTGGAACAATTTACAATTTGGGATGGAGGGAGTACTTTTTTTTTCTCGAAAATGTTAGATACTTCAAAACTAGCACCTGGTGAAAGAATCTACTGCACCTCTCAGGCCAAGCCTAATAATAGTCAATAAGCAAGTATAAACTTGGGTTTGAGCTACACATCATGCAGGGTCCTATTCACATTTTACTAACTTCCATTATGAATGACTTGTTTATCTAATAAGATACAAATGCTGATTAGGAACAGATACGTTTGCATTGTTGCTTTCACTGTTTCCAAGATATATGTGGGTTTCAGGTTGTACTATGATCTATCAAATGTTCCTCACAGTAGGATCAAGATTCTATGGTTAACATTAGCATTAAATACCTCTTTCTTTACGCAATTCTAGTCAATGGGTTGAATTGAATGAAGGGAGATAATTCAATAATGTGGTGCCTCCTGCATCATTTTGTAATCAGATCTTTAAAATAACTAATGGCAGAAATAAGATGGCAACAAACCTAAGAACTAATAAGTAATTTTTTTAGTAGTTCATTTTGCTAACAGCAATGATGTCACAAACTTTGCTTACAATGAGAAACACCAAATTAAAATTATAATGCTTTAGAGAATAACATGAAATTGTCTGTTATGCTCATTATCTAAGCCAGTATTTGACATTGGCAACCAAATTTAAGTATGTAACAATTGGTTTCCCCTTCTTGAATGGTAACTGTACAAAGTACAAAGATCATCCAAGTAATATGATAACTTTCACTTCCTATAAAGAATTACATGGGTCATATCCAAAACATAGTTATGCTACAAAGGAAGGCAGCACAGCATTAGCTACAAACCTCATTTTTTTGAGCTCCTCAGCTTCTTCAGGTGAAAGGCCGTGATTGCAACCAGAAAACGCCAGCATATCCATCTCATAGCGTAAATGCAAGGCTACAAATGACCCCTTGGCTCGCAGTTTATGTACCAGTTTATTCCCTAGTCCCTCAATTTGAGGTGTGAATTTCAGTGCATTAAAATTAACACGGCATCTAAGCAGTTGAAGCTCTGTACTGATACCATTATTGGCTAAGCGAGCATCTGTTTTGTTAAAATGGATGACACTGTATTTGCTGAATAGTGGTAAGATCTGCACAGGTGAGATATTGTCAAGAGGAATGCAGTGAATCAGTTACCATGATAACAAGGACACATCAAGATGAGTTAGAAACCTGATGCAAGTAATATTTTTCATCTGACCAGCTCACGGGTGGCATTTCAAGCATAATAATGTCTGAATCTCTTGGACCAAGCTTCTCTGGAAGTTGTTTAATGATGTGCACCTCATCTCTCAATGAGTCGATGAAATGCCTCACATCAAATATGTCTCCAAAATTACTGTCAACCACAACGAACACTACTCACTTTACATGTCAATATGGTTAATTCCACAGTGCATTTCTCAAAGAAAATGATGGTTACCTTTGATCAGCCCAGAATGATCTCTTGTCAAGTTCTGGGACAACCATAGTGAGGTTTAGAAGACGAGCAACTGCCACCATGTCACATATCTGAATAAATGGAGGTATCAAATAGTAAATAAAGTTAGGAAAGAAAAAGGAAACACGCAGTTGAATGGAAGAAGTAAGCAAACAACAATGACCTCTGAGCGCATCTGATTCAGACCCCCATTACAAGATATCTTCAGATAACCATTGCTCTTGTATATTCCTGAAAAAAATATTAACAATGATCAGAATTGACATATTGCAGTGGCGATTGAATGGAGAAGCCATGTATCAAAAAGAGAAAATTGCTATAATGGGACTCCAAACAACGTGTTTCGCTAAAATAGGACTTCTAACGTTGACATCGTTAAAACGACACTCGAAACATTGGCCTCACGTAATACATGACATTTGGCTCATTTACTCAGTTTTCTCTCCTATAATACATGTATTTTCATTTCATATGACCGTATTTCCCTTTTGCTTTTGCACGTGCGCTGGTGGCCGCTGCGTGCCTCCTCGGCCGCTTGCTTGCCGGTGCCTAGGCGCTACCAGGCTCCTCTGCTGGCCACCGGTACTGCATACCGCTCCTCTAGATGCAGTAGCGAGGACGGAATCTGGGAATCAAGCAGAGCTGCATCGTTGCGGCGCTGGGCTGGGGAATTCTGACCGGTGGCCAGCCCTGTTTGCTTGGATAAATGGCCTGAGCAACGCTGGTAGCCCATGCACTGTGGTGGTCGATGGAACTACAGGAAGAACTAAACTTACAGCCTATTTGATTCCAATTAGATTAGATGAGGGCGGCGTGCAGCGTCTCGCGGCGTGCGGCGGCATCTCACGACGAGATCAACCATAGGATATGAAGAAACACAGAAGGGCAATACAGTCCACTTAATCCAAAATACATGTATTCTAGGAAAAAAAGAGATTAAAAGAGCTAAATGTCATGTATTACGAAAAGCCAATGTTTCGGATGTCGTTTTAGTGATGTCAACGTTAGAAGTCCTATTATAGTGAAACACATTGTTGAGAGTCCCATTATAGCAATTTTCTCGTATCAAAAATGGTCTACAGAATCTACAACAATTCCACTCAAGTTCTCCACAAAACATGAAGCTTATTCGTAACTTCACATTTCACAATAGTCAACAGTACCAGTACCAGTGCCTCCAGAAAAAAAAATATGAGGGTGTCAATCGATCAAAGCATCATTATACAACAGTACATGTTTGGCAGTGACTTTCCGAGTCAACACATTTTTGATCTCATTAGTCGCATCAATGCATTCAGCAGCAACATTTACAGCTTAGTAAACATGGTAGTGCCAAGTTGCCTAAGGACAATCACAGCTGCGCACTCGGACGATTCAGATTTCAGTACCCTTCACCATGTGTAAGCGTAACTCACAATATTTTCCCATTTTCAGTCGCTCCGTACTCTATGAAGTTCCATGCAATAGAGCAGTAATAAGAACAGAATCAAATACAAACACAAGGAGGAAACCAACGCACTCGGGGGCGGAAGCGCGGTAGGTGGCGGCGAGGGATCGGCGTCGCCCGCGAGGCCAAAAAGGAGGAGAAGGCGGCCGACGGCGACGAGCTGCGCGACGGAGGCCCACAGCAGGACGGCGGCGCAGCCCGCCACGAGCCAAACCCTAGGCCTCGACCTCGCCATCGCACGCACGGCCTAGGCCCGGCGGGCGGGCGGCCGCCTCCCGATCGCCGCGGGCATCGGAGCGGCTCCCGACGGCGGCGATTTCGGTTGTTGTTCTAGAAGATTCGCGAGGGGCGGAAGGTGATTTTGTTGGCCTGGAGTGGTGGGCCGGGGAGTGGGAACTGGGCCTGGAGCTGGAGGGCGGTGACCGGTGCGGTGAGGCCGTGACCGCGGCGGCGAGAGTGGGGAGTGGGGACTGGATGCGGCTGTCTGCGCTTGGCCTCTGTTTTCTCCTCTTTTTCGGTCTTTGTTTTGGCTTTCTTTACGAGTGAGAGAGAGTGGGAAAGGATGCATAGGTGATTCGGTGGCCACTGCCCTCTGCCCCTCTCTATAGGAGATTCCGAAATTTGATGGTCCCTGTGATCTTGAACATGTGTCAGTTAGGACAATAGGGCAGGCCTAAAGGAGAAGCAGAATGACAAAAGATGCCTTTCGTGGAGTTAGAGGGGGAGTTGCGTCTAAATTTACAGCTCAAAATAAACCGTCTTCGTCAATCAATTAAGTTTGCCGAAATTTCAAAAAAGAAAACAACTATATCATTTGCAAGATAGTTTTTAGAAGTCAAAGAAATTGTACTGTGATTAATTTTGACTTATACTACCTTCCTCCTAAAAAAGAATTAAACTCTAAACTTAGATTGATTTAAACTTCTTTAAATTTAACTAAGTTTAAAGAAAAAAATTATTGCCGATTTTTTTATAAATGCATCCTAGGTTCACAAACTTATTAAGGGTGTGGTGTCGGATAGGTCTATAAGCTTTGAAGTTATATTTCTGCCATACTCATCTTGATATTTCGTTCACTTAATGTCTATATTATCCCTTAAACTAGTCTGGGTTGATGTGGCGTTTGCAAAGGCATACGATCGTCACTTGCTAGGTTATATAAACCAAATGGTCGTTTCAAGCTTAGTTTAGCTCACATTAGTTTATGTATCTAGAATGAACGAAATATCAAAATTAGTATGTATGAAATGTAATTCTAAAGCATATGAGCTTATGTGGTATTTTTATGACAATATTTTGTGTAGAGTTTTATAGCGATGTTTCCATAAACTGTCATATCATTAATGGGGAGTTTTATTTTATGGTTTCGTATAGACGTACACATTGAATTTAAACACTCGTAGAAAGTTGGTGATCAATAAACAAAATTTATCTCCATAAAACTCACTTCCTTCGTCTTAGAAACATTGCTATATTATGAAAACGTTTACGTAACAGCTTATTAAATTTCTGATGAAAGATCAAGTGAGACTGCCATAAGAAGTTTGTGGACCTTGCATTTTGTATGATACTCGTCGTCCATCGGTAGGATTTTTCCCATTTGCAACCCCTGCGGCAAAGAGATGGCGGGATTTTTAACTTTTTACCATCCTTATGGAGGCCACTCCTTCAATTGTCAGCTTTATGCGCGCCAATTCGGAGTTGCCCAAGAAAACAATAACAACGTTACATTTTTGCCCCTCTCGTTGACGTGGCAGTCAAGTTTAACGTCTCCGTCACACTAGCCCAAACGGCGAGCTGCTGTCCGTCACACATGCCTCCCTTCTCTAGCTGACGCGTGGGCCTTATGTGTAAGTTTGTTCTTCAACCTCCATCCATCACCACGCGAGCGCACCATCAGTGATAAGGTGCTTGCAGTTGCCACGGCCGATGCGCTTCTCCGCTGCCACTGCCGACACCATCCCCTGACGCGATGCTCTGCACTTTCGGACACTTCTTGGTTCTTGCTGTAGAAGCTCGTCGACAGCCCGCTGACGGCCCCGACGGCTCGTAAGAAGCAACGGTGATCTGTCCAGCGCAGGCCCCGACAGCCGAACTCACTACTACGCACCTCACAAATGGATGTGCCGATCGGATCTCGAGCTGCCTGCACCGGCAACGAGGCAGACGCAGCTACTACAGCTGCCAGCAGCCCCGGCGGATGAGCCAGAGCTCTGAGCTGGCCAGTCCGGAGGAGGAGAGATGGAGCAAAGGCAATGCAAATGCAAGGGACAGTCCTCCATGGTGCGCACGCTGCTGCTGTCCTCGGCGTCCACGTCCTCCGCCACCGCGTCCGGCTCCACCTCCACGTCCAACTCCTCCCACGACTCCAACGGCACCCCGTCGTCATCCTTCTCCGCCGACTGCGTCGCGCTGCTGCTCCCGGACTCCGCGGCCTCGTCGTCTCGCCCCAGCTCCGCCACCTTTGGCCTCCCGCTCCGGCCGCCCTTGAGCCGGCTCTTGCTGCCCGTCGTCGGCATATGGCAGCTAAGCCCGCTCCGTGCCGCAGCACTGAGGCTGGAGGAGCCGTCGAAGCGGACGGCCGAGACGGCGTCATGTTCACGCGGCCGCGCACCATGGCGCTCGTCGTCACCTCCGACTCGTGCGGCCGCGCCAAGATGGAGCCGCGCTGCCTCGTGCGCGCGCACGATGACGCGCACGCTGCCGCCGTGCACCGCGAGGACGCCGACGGCCGCCTCGGCGTCAGCCTCAGCAAGGCGCTGCCCAAGGCCGCCGTGCGCGCCTTCACCGAGAACCTGCAGCGTCATGGCCGCGGGGGCCGAGCTCGGCTGCGGTCGAGCTGAGCACCTGAGCTCGCCATGGCCGCCGCGTCTGAGTTCGCCATGGCTGCCAGGGCCGAGTTGCAGCGGCAAGCGCGTAGACGTCAGCGACGGAGCCCCGCAGGCCGGCATTCCCTGACAGGTCGAGCGACTGCAGCTTGGCCCCTCACCTCGGCGCGGCGGCCAGCGCGCCGCTGATGTTGGCGCCGCGCAGGCTGAGCGTCTCGAGGCTCCCCAGCTGCAGCAGCGTGACCGCGACGGCCCGGAAGTCGGCATTGAGCGGGACGGCGGCAAGCGACAGCGACGTGCATGTGCATGTGTGTGTTTTATTATTCACTCGTACGTCCAGACGGCCGTGGCGCTGCGCATGTTGCTGCGCCCCCGCCCGCGTGCTGCGTGCTGCTGCACTCTGCTGTTGTTATGTGCTGTTAATGTTGCTTGCTGCCTCTGTTGCTTGCTGGCTTTTACTGCGCTGCTGCGTCTGCCATGCATGGGTCCGCTCGGCCTGCTGTTGCTGGCTTGCTGGGGCATACTAAATGAGAGAAGAGGAGCACATCACACGTACTACTAACGGTGTTGACGGTGGCCGCATGTTGCACTGTTGAGGATTGTGACTAGTGGTGTACTCCTACGTAGGTGTGTTTTGTATTGGTGCTAGGCTGCTAGCTACCTCGGTCGTTTTGCATGGGTAGATGCATTTTTGACCTAGGAATGCTAGGCTAGTACTATTTGCTAGTGCACGTATAATTATTTGAGCTAGATAGAGCTAGATAGCATTGGCTAGGTGTACCTAACGCGTGAGGAACAGCACTTGGTGTAACATACATTTGAAACAAGGTGAAACATTTAAAACATATATTTACAATATATGTGTATAGTCACTGCAACATATGTAACATCAAGATATAATAATTGAAACATACGTCTAAAAATAGATGAAACATTTGAAACATATATTTGCAACACGCATATATAGTCATTGCAACAAATATTAATACATGCAATATACACATGAAACAATTGAAACATACTCCCTTCAAATAAAAAAGAATGTCGTAATTTAGAACAGTAACACGATCTTCAAAGCATTATTTTGACTTCATATTTTTTAAAAATATATTTATTAAAAAAATAATATATGTATATTTTTATATAAATATATTTAAAGACAAATCTATTTATGTACTAAATTAAACACATTAAACATACAAATAAGTACTAAATATATAGACGTCCGTCACGGATATGCATGTCTATAGTCATTGTGACATGACGGGAGCAGACTAGTCATTCTCTCTCTTGTATTGACCGGTGAAAACGATAGGTACGGGTCTGTTCTTTTTTTCCCCTCGGTGATACTGCGTACAAGTCCGTCTTATTTATTGTTGGTGATCGCGCGGAGGGGCGGGTTGGTCCGGACAGGCCGGACGTCTGTGAGAAATCATTACCGTTTTTTTTTTACCAGCACCGGGACAGGGGGTGACGGACGGCGCTATCGCTGTTGCACAAGTGAGACGGAGGCGTCACAATTAACTGCCACTTCAGCGAAAGTGGCAAAAAATGTAGGACTTTTATCGTTTTCTGGGCAAAATCTCCAGGGGCATGTATAACGCTGGCAATTGGTCATCGCGGGGAGGGGCGGGTTGGTCCGGACGGGTCGGACGTCTGTGAGAAATCATTACCGGTTTTTTTTTTTACCAGCACCGGGACAGGGGGTGACGGACGGCGCTATGGCTGTTGCACAAGTGAGACGGAGGCGTCACAAACTTCAGCCAAAGTGGCAAAAAATTGTAGGACTTTTATCGTTTTCTGGGCAAAATCTTCAGGGGCATGTATAACGCTGGTAACCGGAGGCTCCGTAAGGGTGGCAAAAAGTTAAAAATCCCAGAGATGGCGCGCAGCCAGCTTCGGCTGCGGTCGATCTCACCGTCACCGGCAGACTTAATTGCCTGCTCAGGCCGGTGCTCCACGAAGCGTGACCTCCGGCTTCTCCATGCCGCTCTCCTCCGTCGCCGCCACATACTTCCGACGGCCGATGCCGTCGCGGTGCTCGCCAAGCTCCTCCGCTTCGCCGCGGTGTCTCCCGCCGGTGACCTCCGCCACGCCTCCGTGCTCCTCTCCCTCCACCTCCCGTTCATCTCCGCCGCCGCTTCCCACCTCGCCTTTTTCTACAACACCCTCATTCGCGGCCTCGCGGTCTCCTCATCGCCCAGCGCTGGCATCGAGCTCTTCACCTCGATGCGTCGCGCGGGCGCCGCTCCCGACGCCTTCACCTTCACCTTCGTCCTAAAGTCTTGCTCCCGCTGCCATTCGCCTGGTCGGCATGGGCGGCGGCAGGGGTATGCCTGGGTATTCATTGGAATACCCAAGGTTTGAGTGGAAAAAATAAATATACATAGTATACATGTACAGTCTATTTTCTAATTGAACCAAAAGCAAACAAAGCAACTAATAGCAGCGGAGCAGGCCAACGTGGCCAAGGCTCAAGCAGTCAGCTGCGTGCGTATATACCACAAGTGAATGCACCTTTAATTCATTTGTTTTTGCTCTGCTGTCTACTTGGCTGCTTGCTAATTTGCTTAGTCTTTTTACATTCTGTTCTTTATACATTGTATTGTACTCCCTTCGCCCCTAAAAAAGAGTCTCTTTCGCTTCCTGAGAAACAACTTTGACCAAATATATATATTTTTAAAACTATTAATATTTATGGTACATAATTAGTATCACTGGAAAGATTTTTTTGAATCTAGTTTTTTTAATAAATTTATTTAGAAATACAAATGTTGCATATATTTTCTATAAATTAAGTTAAATTTGTGACAAGCACACCAACGACGACTCTTTTTTTAGAGACAGAGGAAGTAGATAAAGAAGAAGGGTACAAGAACTAGCATATTTGCATTATGGGAGAAAAGCAGAAAGCTACTAAAGCTGTAAATTGTAATAGCCTTTACTGTTTTAATAACATCTCTAAATTATTAGAGATACTGCTATAAATGTTACTATGTTAACAATATGTACTTTGGGTATTACTATGGATTTTGTATGGTCATTAGTGCACTTTGATTATTGTTACGGACGTATGGTCCAATATACTTGCATTGTAATTTTTTTTATATGGAATACCCTGCCAAAAAATGCTGGCTCCGCCACTGCTGGTCGGTTGCCTTCTGACCTCCATGCCCAGGCGTTCAAGCACGGTTGCCTCGGCGCACGGAGCGAGCACGCTCATGTCCACAATGCTTTGCTGCACGCGTACGCGTCTCGGTCCGCCGTCGACGACGCCCGCAGGGTGTTCGACGAAATTCCGGCCCGGGATGTAGTTTCCTTCTCGGGACTACTTACGGCGCACCTCAAAAACAACCATCTGGACTCTGCGCGCATGCTGTTTGACCAGATGCCACACCGTGATGTTGTTTCCTGGACTGCCATGATCTCTGCCTATGCTAGGGCTTCGCGTCCACAGGACGCCCTGGCATTGTTTGATGCAATGCCAGTGCAACCAGACGAGGTGACCATGGTGAGTGTTGTGTCGGCATGCACTGCACTTGGAGACCTTGCGACTGGGGAGCGTCTGCGTCATTACATTGATTCCAATGGTTTTGGTTGGATGGTTTCACTCCGCAATGCACTCATGGACATGTATGCTAAGTGTGGGTGCCTACCTGAAGCACGTGCTTTGTTTGATGGGATGGAAATAAGGAGCTTGGCATCTTGGAATACGCTTATCTCAGCATATGCATCACATGGTGATGTGGAAAACACAGTTGCTTTGTTTCATCTGATGCTAGCTGATGACAATTCTCTGAGGCCAGATGGGGTGACGCTGCTTGCAGTGCTCACCGTGTATGCACACAAGGGCTGTGTTGAGGAGGGGCGCACTGTGTTCGATGCAATGCAAAGAGGAGATTATGGCAAAGTGGAGGTGACCATCGAGCACTATGGGTGCATGGTAGACCTGCTTAGTCGGGCAGGGCAACTTGAGGAAGCATACAAGATGATAGAGCAAATGTCGATTCCAAACAATGATGTGGTCTGGGGCGTGTTGCTTGGTGCATGCCGTATGCATGGCAATATTGACATGGCAGAGAAGGCAGTACAAAAACTAAGGATCCTAAACCCGCATGAGGGTGGGTACTACATTTTGCTCATAGATATGTACACAGCTGCTGGCCGAACAGAAGAAGCCATGGAGGTTAGACGGGCCATGAATGAGACCGGGGCCAAGAAAACTACAGCCTGGAGCTGCTCGGCCACCGCGTGTCTTCCTTAACAATAATTTTCTTAGGCCTATCAGTTTTCGCTTAACGCCAGAGAGGGTTGGTTACATGTGTCTCTGCCTTCATAGTGATGTTGTGATAATTACACTGAATGAATCTAGTGACAGGTAGAAATAAGTGCACCATAGTCAAATTATGTCACTATGAATGCATCTTACGGATAGTCCAAGTCTATCACTAGTATTGTTATGTGGTAGCCTGCACATCAACAAGGAAAATACAAAGTGGCCATGTATGGAGCCTTGGTGGCACCGAACCTTGTATTATACTTCATATAGTATTTGGAGGATTAGGCAAAATGGTCAAAGACTATAGCTATCACTCGTATTTTTTATGTGGTGTCCTGCATATTCACAAAGCAGCCATGCGTGGAGCCTAGTCAGCTCCAAACCTTGAAGGATCAGACTTCATAGAGTATTGGAAGGATTGGGCTTCATAAAAACCAAATCCTTCCAACATTTGTACTTGTATAGACCAAAATATTTCAACAACCAAAGACTTGGAAGAAAATAAGGTGCAATGAGGGATAGGAGGGTTCTACTTGTTGCGTCTCCTGTGGTATCAATCTTTGGTTACGATGGAGTTGTCTCATTTGCAAGTGTTCAGGATGCCGTGGATGCTGTTCCACTGAACAACCAAGTGCGCACCATCATCAGGATGGGTCCTGGTGTGCATCGACAGCAAGTGCACATTCCCAAGACCAAGAACTTCATCACCTTGTGTGGATCTCCAATAAAGGATACTGTGATCTGTTGGGACAACAGGACTACTTGCATCAAGCATACTCAGGTAGTGTCACGTCCGGCTGGATTCCTGCTTGAATAGATAGTCTGTCATGTATATGCTATCCCTAGTGAAATCACATCAGTGTGTGGTAAAAAATTCACTTAACAAGCAAGGATCGCTATCAGTTAGATATGTAACAATGATGTCGTTTTGATGCGAAAATATTGTTTGTCAAGGTTATCAGTACATTTTGCATTGATCAGGTATTAAATATGAGTTTTAGTGCACCCCTTGTGAAAGTTTCATTGTTTGTTATGGGAATCAATACATTTATGGCTTTTGAGTATTATAACTATTGGTCTCAAACTCGATTGATACAACTATTTGCAACTAATTAGTGAATTATTTTCCTAGACGACCTTAACTTGAAATCTTGTTCATTAAGGGGGAGACCACTAGCAATGACATATATCTTCTTAAAAGAGCAACGGTGTGCATTTCAGCTCTTTAATTTGAACCGATGTACATACGAAATGATAAGCCTGATGGAATTACTCTGGATGTTCTGCTACCATAATCGGATGCAATTTTCTCTTTTGCATTTTCTGAATACCCCTCATATTCCATGTCTGTTCTCTCACCAGCCATCAGAAGCGACTGGCACAGGAATACTAAGCAGTGCGACAGTTATTGTGGAGGGGGATGATTTCATTGCAGAGAATGTTATTTTTAAGAACTCAGCTCCCCAGGTATTATCCTAGCAGACTTGTTTATGTGGTACCTGTGGTAGCGATGCTGGTGCAATGATATGTACTGCTGTGTTATAGGTGTCTGGACAAGCAGCAGCAGTCTGTGTGACGGTTGACAGGTGTGCCTTCTACTACTGCAGATTCCTCGGGTGGCAGGTACTTTTCTTTCCTTTCTTACCTTATTGGCTGGATGAGCTCATTATTTTTTATTTCTGATTTTTTGGTTAGTTCTTTTGCACGCTGTGCCTTGTGCTATTTATTTGATATTTGCTTCTTCAGAAAAAAAAAAAAAATGTCCTTACCTGAGTTTCCTGTTACTAGAAATTGGATCCTTTAGGTCTGCTTTTGATTTGCCTCATAATGTAATCGTCTAATACATCATTTAATGGCAGAAAGGTAAATATATGTTAATTGTGTAACCATTTAGCTTTAGCTTGGGGATTTAGTTAACCAGGTTTGTTAGCTTGACTTGTCAGTGTGTCACCTCTGATGGTAGCTTGGTAGAACACTCAACTTATAAATTTATAATAATGTAGTGTGCTTATTGTACAGAATCATGTTTCATGGGTGTTGACATCTTCTGGTGCTAAGTTGTACAGAGAGATAAACATAGCGGTCATTATTTAGTTGTATCGTTTTGTTACTTTCAGGTATTCTAATTTGCTATGCAAAATCATTCAGGAAACCCTGCATGGTGGAAAGCAGTTCTTGAAAAACTGTAACATCGAAGGTAATTATGACTTTATATTTGGAGATTCCAATGCCCTTCTGGAGCATTGCCATATCCACTGTAAATCAGCAGGATATATTACTGCTCATGGCCGAAAATCCTCTTCAGAATCAACTGGATTCGTATTCTTCAAGTGAGTTTACTACCCTACCAGTGTTCTCACTTCTAAAGTAAATCTGTTACATGATTATCTAGAGACTAGAGTTAGGCTATCAGTCAATCTTCCAAGCTGTGTTTACCATTTCCTTCTTACTACAAACTTGTGTGCCAAATGACATGACACGTTCCAGGTGTGTTATTACTGGCAATGGAGAAGCTGCGTATATGTACCTAGGTCGGCCACGGGAGCCCTTCGGGAGGGTTGTTTTTGCAGAAACTTTTATGGATCACTGCATAGAGCCTGTTGGGTGGCATAATTGGGACAAACCTGAGAATGAGCAAACTGCCTGCTTCTACGAGTACAGGTCTCAGCCTTGTCTTTCTGTTTCTCATTGTTCCTGAATACGAGTGCTACTTGAACTTCAAAAGGAAGATATCCTTTTACGTTTATTGGTTGCATTCATTTTATCTTCTACTCCCTCAGTCCCAATTTATAAGTCGTTTGACTTTTTCAACCTAACTTTGACTACTCATTTTATTCAAAATATTTGCACATAAAGAGTTAAATTTAAATCATTTTTGAAAAACTTTTATTAATAAAGCACGCCATAACAAAAAAAGGTGATATTTTACACAACTTTTTGAATAAGACGAATGGTCAAATTTGGAGAAAAAAATCAAACGACTTCTAAATCGAAACAGATTTAGTACTTTCTAGCTCCTGTCTACTCATGACGAGATGGCTTGCTGCTGAATAGACATGTTTGATAATTGGTATTGACATCTGTTATCGGCATTCTTCACAGGTGCTCGGATCCAGGATCCAGCATATCGGAACGGGTACCTTGGTGCAAAGAATTGTTAGGTGATGAAGCTATACCGTTCCTTATACCAACTTTCATTGATCCAGATATCGAGAATCCGTGGTTGGTCCACAGGTTGGGAGCTCAAGTCCCAGTTTCAGCGTCTTCACCGTAGCATAGCTCCTATCTCTACCTTTCTAAACTAGAGCCAAGCTCTGCACTTTCATTGGGCCACGTCATCCTTTTTTTCTGGACCATCCGATTCCTACGCCAATGCTGATCGGGCCGTTGATCCTGGCCTTCCAACTCGCCTCTCCCGACACTTCCTGAACTCTCCGCTCTTCCTGTGATCATATCCTATTGCCTGCGAAGGTTAACGACATCCGGAGTCATCCCCTCCGGCTCCCGGTCACAGGGACAGACAGATAGCAGGCCCCTTTACCACTGATCTCTGGGCTCTGGCTCTGCCCCACTCGTGCCTTGCTCTGCCTGCCACGCCGCCTCCACGGTCCATCTCCATCCGCTCGCTGCAGTCCCTAGCAAAACCGTGGGCTCGTCCTCCACATCCACAGAACGTCATTGAGGTGCTTCAGCCTGCTTTCACATTGTTCCGCTAGCATTTTCCAAAAAAAAAAAAAAGGTTCCGCTAGCACCAACCCTCGGCTGGACGCGCCGACCGGGGATAACAGGGGAGGTGAAATTCTTCTGCTCCGTCCCAGCGGCAGGTGCGAGCCGCACGCTGTGCACCCACTGTAGCCTGGAATTGACGACGCAGCAACGGCGGTCTGATGCAGTCCACCAGTCCACTACCGAACGCGATGGCCATGGCTGCTCCGCTTCCGTGGATTTCTATTCTGTGCAGGCTAGCTGTAATTGGGCATAAGAAAATGTGTTGAATATATATTAATCTAATTGAGGCATTTGATATTTGTTCTGTGTGATGGATTTTCCATGCAACTAATGATGCAGAGCACAGGCAAGCAACACACCTTTAGCGTCGCTCACTACCTTTTGTCAAGTGGTGACCCTGATTTCTAACCACTGACATCTAATTCTCATAAGGTCCATCAGGCTTTGTTCGCTTTAACTGAAACGCTTATTTTGGCTTCTTTAGTCATAAAAAAATATTTTTCTCTTATAAAAATCAACAAAAGCTATTATCAGGTTTCAGCTTCAGCTTCAGCGAACATAGCCTATATCATAGTTGTAAACTCTACATGCAGCCTTTCCTGCTTTTTTTTAAAAAAAAAAATCTAAAAGAGCATAAACAATGCATTACAGAAAAGATGCAATTTACTGAAGTACAGGCACATTTATTGAAGTACAGGCACATTTTATATCCATGTCAGATCCTATCCTACTATTAAGGTGTCATCCTACCATGATTTGATGTGATTCTAAAACATATACAGGTCTCCATTTCTCGAATATCATTATGATTGATCTATTAATAACAAGCTGTGTCCAACAGAAAATGGCATTTTGTTCTATATAAACCTTCATCAACGCCAACCGCATTCCTTGACAGCGAGTGATATGTAAATGGTGTTCCCGCTTCCTGATTTTTAAAATCAATATGATGTGTGTTGAAAATTTATGTCTTGCAATTAACAATGATCTTTACCATCGCAAGACTCTGCAGCATTATGTTCGCTAATACCAATTTAAAGTCAATTCCGAAGTATGTACACTGCTTTGGTTAATTACTTGTTTCTCCGATAGTCTGATACATCAAAATTTATGGATATTATATTAAAGTTTGGATAGATCTCTAAGCCACATCAAATCAAATTTTATTATCTTGATTGGCTCGCTGCTGTAGTAAGGGCACGGCAAAGGCACGCTCCTCTCCACATTGGCATTGTGGGCAAGCCTAACACTTGGGAGCGCGGCGAAGCCGCGCGTGGTTTCTAGTATTTGTTAACTAAATGCAAAAGCAATAATTTGTATACATTAAATGATTGGATTGGCATTAGTTGGTTTCTCCACAACAACTATAACCAAAATGCATCTGGATCTCCTAAAGTACGTGTAATACTCTAGAAATTTACAAGGAGTCTCTCTCTGATTGTATGAATCATCTATTTGTTTTTCTTCTTTTTTTAGAAAAATTAGAAGCTGCATTTTTAAATAATATCAATACACTAGACAAAAAAAAGTCCAAAAAATATTAAATCGTTATACACGGAATCAAGTGCTAGCAGAGATTACTTGATTAAACAAATATTACTTTCTTGAATATTTGAATACTCTAGTATCGGCCGTCATAATTACTTGATTAGGGATGAGGACAGAGTCACAGATACGTACCTGTTGCCTGTTGGCTGGTTGCTGCCGCCTGCGAAGCTTGGCTGCCTGGCGGATCACATGCGTTCAGACTACGGTCTAGTGGTCTACAGACGTGCCCGGCCGCCGGCCGACGACTCGCTGCATGGCGGCGGCGTCTGGTGTAACGTGAGGAATCCGAGAAGTCGGACGAGATGAGTCGCATGATCAGCGGACGCAAATACAGACGTAGATTCATCTAGCGTATGTTTTTTTTTACCCATAAAATGTTGCATCTTCTTCTTATTAGGAAAGCTGCCCCATTCTCTGGCCAGGCAGCGTGCCACGTCGCGCGCTATTCCCCGCCGTCCGATCGGGCGGTCGGACAGCCCTCAAACTCTAGCGAAATCAACCCGCAGTCCGTCCCTCTCTCAGATTTATTTTCAAAGAACCCCTTAACGTTTTGCAAAATAAACCCGCCGTCCAGGCTGTTTGATGGGCCGGCCTGCCCCCGCTCCCACGCTGTTACTGGGCTGATCTGGGCCAGATTCGGCCCAAAAGAGCCATCTTCTTTTAGTGTTTTTAATAAATCCCATGACATGCTGATTTTATTAATTTTATATAAAAATAATTAGAGCTCCTAAAATCATAAAATTTTTTGTGTAGCCTCTCCATGATGTACTCTACGTAAAAAAATATTAAACTTCTAAAATAAAGACTTTTGAAATGATTTAAAATAACCTCTTTTAATTAATAAATATACCTTCCATTATTTCTATACATTAAATTATTGAACCAAAAATTATAAGATTTGTTCTGTGGCTGTTTCGCGATGTTTTGAACCACTACAAAAAATTTAGATAAATTTGAAATGTTTCAACAAATTTAAAATCATGAATTTTTTTATGTAGCCTCTCTATGATGTACTCTACGTACAAAATATTAAACTTCGAAAATAAAGACTTTTGAAATGATTTAAAATAACATCTTTTAATTAATAAATATACCTTCCATTATTTCTACAGATTAAATTATTGAACCAAAAATTATAAAATTTGTTCTGTGGCTGCTTCACGATGTTTTGAACCGCTACAAAAAAATTTAAATAAATTTGAAATGTTTCAACAAATTATTATCCCATGCTCAGTTAACAAAAAAAAATTAAAGAAAAGTTCATGCTTGATCTTTATAGGACTAGAAATATATATACAACAAAATAGAAAATCCACGGCTAACATATACAGTCATCCATAAAAAGTTTTTAAAAAAATAGTCTACCAGCGCTGTCAATAGGCCATACAATGGCCATAAGCGCCAACACTGCGAATATTTCTAGTTAGCCTCGAATCCGATATACAGACATCTGAAAACACAAGTACAACCTGCATACTCCCTCCGTCTTTAAAAAAGTATCGTTCTCGTTTCCCGAGAAATATTTTTGATTAAATTTATATTAAAAAATATAAATATTTATAACACATAATTAGTATCATTGGATAGATCTTTTAGTCTAGTTTTTTAACAAATTTATTTGGGAATGTAAATGTTGCACACATTTTCTATAAATCTAGTCAAACTACCGACACGAACACCCAAAACGTCTTTTTTAGGGACGGAGGGAGTACAAGGGATGAGTTGTTTAATGGTTTACATGAAGTGAAGATCAATCACGAATATCATTTTATATACCATTGTGTTGTTATTTAATAGATAATGATCATGCTTAGATAAGATAACTATAAATACAATATTTAAAATAACGTCAATATAAATTAATATATCATGTACAGTTGCAACATTTTTGTTCACATGACTAAGAGAGTTCACATAGCTGGAATTGACCACTTTCAGTTCTAAACTTCTAGTGCATCAGCACTCTGAAAGTTGAAAGGTGGAGGCAATTTAGCATAAGAAAAAAGTGCACTTCATATGTTCACTCAAGTTTTCATCCCACACAACTCTGTAGAAATAGAGTTTTTCACTCCAAATGTAGTTTATTCAATAAAGTTATAATTATTCGGTGTGGCCGCAGCGAAGCACTGGGTGTCATCTAAATCCAATAATTAATACTGTTATACTTTCCAAAACTGATATCGTTCTTGTGTTTTTCGAGAAGTCATTTTTTTACTTTAACCAAATATATTATAATATTTATAAAACATAATAAGTATCATTAGATAGAGCGTTAAATGTATTCTCGTAATAATAGACTTATTTGAGGGTACAAATGTTGCTAATACATATCACAGCGGCCGCTTTTCTTTAGGACAGAGAGTATGCTAAATAAAAATGTATATTCTGGCTTTGCTCGAATGCCTGCCGCTGCTTGGCCAGCAATAGCATGGCTCGGCATTCTCTGTTCCTGCGGTCCTGCCACCTTCTTCGTCTTGTCTTGTGATCAAATGAATCACGGAGCAAAGAGAGAAATAAAAGAAGGGTAAAGTCTATCATTATCGATCCTTAACTTGTTTTTGGCTATGCCACTCTGATCCCTAAACTCGTAAATCAGCCGTTTAGTTTCTCAAACTTATTCGGTTACGTTATCCCGGTTTCTAAACTTGAAATTCACCCATGTATGTTCACAGATTTGTTCAGTTGTGTCATCTGGCACCTAAACTTAGTTTTGAGTCTCATCTGGTTAAAAACGAAGCGATCTAAAAACTCTTTCATATGAACTCGAGTGAAGACAAACTTTACGTCAAAATTGTAGTTCTCGATGCGATCTACAATCTTGTAGTTAAAAAAGTTTTAAAATAAAATTGTTTAGGGTCTCAAAATATTGTTGAAAGTTTGTAGATGTTGAAAACAGTAAATGACTTTAAAGAAAAAAACAACTACAAAGTTGTAGATCGTATTGAGAACTATAACTTTTTATATAGACCGTGTTAATATCCATGATTATTTGATATAACTTTCATATAGACCATGTTAATATCCATGATTGTTTGATAATTTAAAATTGCAGAAGCTATAACCTTACAGCAATATTTTAGGGTCCTAACTAGTTCGAATTAAAAAACGTCTCAACTACAAAGTTGTACTTCGTGTCGAGGGCTATAGTTTTGATATAAAATTTGTCTTCATTATGAATCTTGTATATAGAGAGTTTGTAGATCGCCCTGTTTTGACCAAGATGCGATTCAAAACTAATTTTAGGGACTAACTTGATACAACTCAGGAAGTTTGAATATCTAAACGGGCGATGTCCAAGTTTAGTGACCTGAATGACGCAACAGGACAAGTTTAGTTATCAAAATGACATAGATGAATAAGTTTGAGAATCTAAATGGTCATTTCCGGTACAGATTTAGGGATCAGTGATGGATTCTAACCTAATAAAAATAAAAAGGCGAACGAATCGTCGTGGCAGGAAAGGAGAACAGCCGTGTACTCCATCATCATCCTAACCATTCAGATTCAGCAGATGATGGTGACTTTGTTCACCTCGCTCATTGGAGGATAATGTCGACTAGACGACTACTTGGAGTTGAGTTGATGCGTGCCTGAGTCATCTCCATTATCCTCCATCCTCCGATATGGATGCACCAGCCTTGTATATGCCTGAAGGCCGATGGGTTTGGAAAAAAGAAAATAACAGATGGCCTATGTTCCTTGCGTTGCACGAGCATTATTCTAGTATACAGAATTATGAAAATGAAAGGAAAGGAAAAGAAAGAAGAAGAAGAAGAAGAAGAAGAAAAGAGGAAATCTAAACCCGTAATTTGGGCGAGCCGAAAGCCGAAGCCCGAGGCGCCGCATCAACTTGTCTTGTTTTGTTGATCTCCGGCTGGCGTCAGCGTCCAAAGTCTGATCACTCTCTCCTCTGCTTTTGCCTCCCCTTTTTCTCAAGCCCTGCCCGCCGCCGGCCTCGGCCACAGCATTTGTGCTTGCTTTGCTTGGTGTTGCTGGCTGCTTCGCCCTCGCCCCACAGCCGCAGCAGCCATGCCAGGGGACCACGGCTCCAAGGTCGACATCTCCTTCGCCGGCCGCTTCACCGCCAGCGCCATCGCAGCATGCTTCGCAGAGGTAACTCATCTATCTACCCGTCTCCCTCCCTCCCACTCCCACGCGGCTTCACTTGTTGGATCGCGATCGCCCCCAAATCTGACTTGCTTCCGTCCATTTCCTTCTCCATTCGCTTGCCGCCGAGACCCGGAAGAGAGACGGGCCGGGGAGGGAGGATCACGCCGCCCATGCCATCCCATCCCCTTTTAATTCGCTGCATCTTCTCGCAGATATGCACCATCCCGCTCGACACGGCCAAGGTCAGGCTCCAGCTGCAGAAGAACGTCGTCGCCGCCGCTGCCTCCGGGGACGCCGCACCAGCGCTTCCCAAGTACCGCGGCCTGCTCGGAACCGCTGCCACCATCGCTAGGGAGGAAGGGGCCGCAGCGCTATGGAAGGGCATCGTCCCGGGGCTCCACCGACAGTGCATCTACGGGGGTCTCCGCATTGGCCTCTACGAGCCTGTATTGTCCTCACCGCAATCAACTATTTATTCTATCATTGATTAATTGCTGCTGCATTTTGTTTCCAACAATACTTGCTGTGCTATTTTTTGCTATTAATTTCATATGCCAATCCAACCAACCACTTGCATTACCTTACAGGTCAAATCCTTCTACGTCGGCAAAGACCATGTTGGGGATGTCCCTTTGTCCAAGATGATAGCCGCGGGCTTCACAACTGGTATGGTAGGAATAGGATGCATTGGCACCCAGACCTGCCCAGATGTTGTGTTCATCTTCATCCACTATTTCTTCCATTCATCTGTTATTACTCTTCCTATAGATTCGTGTACACGCAGAAATTTTCACAACTGACATTAACTAAGCAATCCTCTTCAAAATCCAAGGTGCCATCGCTATCAGCATCGCCAACCCCACTGACCTTGTCAAAGGTCAGGATCCAGGCTGAGGGTAAACTTGGCCCTGGCGTGCCACGCCGCTACACTGGCGCAATGGATGCTTATTCCAAGATTGTTAGACAGGTCCGCGCCTGTATGCTCTTCTCGTAGCCAACTCACTCTTCGCTAGCTCTGTTTTGCTCCCAATGAATAAAATTAGAGGTTGGATCTTATTATATGTGCAATATGCTTGCCTCATCCTTAGGAAGGGGTTGCCGCTCTATGGACTGGCCTAGGACCAAATGTAGCGCGGAATGCTATCATCAATGCTGCTGAGTTGGCCAGTTATGATCAAGTCAAGCAGGTATCGTGTGCTTCTTTTAAATTCTCCTCAAATAACTTAATTGGCTCTTTCATTCACTTGCCTATACATACTGTCTTTGCTGCAGACAATTTTGAAACTCCCTGGGTTCAAAGATGATGTGGTCACCCACCTCTTTGCTGGTCTTGGCGCTGGCTTCTTTGCTGTTTGTGTTGGCTCCCCAGTTGATGTGGTAAGATGTCCTCTGGCGCTCAATTAACCTTCCCTTTTGTTTGTGCTCATTCCCTTTTGTGGCAGTGTAGTCAAACATTGTTTCTTGTTTGTCCAACCTTTAATTATTTCTTCCTACCAATACTTTCTATGGTATATCAACTCCCAGTGTTAAACTGAGGACATGCTGTGCATGATAAAACATTGCCAGCCTCTCTTTTGCACCCTTGCCAGTTAACCTATTCAGGAATCATGCCAACCAAAATTTATACTATATTCCAAATTCCCACCAAGAAAATTCAGCTTAGACTGCCGTTTATGACACAACTTCAGAATTTGAGATCAATAATAGTCTTCCACCATAGCCATTGTTTCCCCTCTTTCAGTCTTCCTTGTATTTGTGAGGTCCACTGTTAAATAGTTTTTGTGCATGGTAGTTAGTTAGCACTTTACTTTTCCTGTCATTTATTTTAGACTGTATGCTTGTGTATAGCTGCTGCCGCTGGCTGTACATGAGTAGAGCCCAGGCGTTCCGTTTTGTGCGGTCTGGAGGCGCATCATGCGGCGTGCCCGAGATGCCTAGGATGGCATTGCATCGAGGAGGTCATGGTGATTGTAGGATCATGTGGTTACCTGTTTTCTTTAGCTTGTAATCAGTAATCACTTTACATATACATTAATGAAGAGTCCAGAAAAGCTTTGTTCAGAGAGCACCAAAAACCAGTGCGTTCATTCTCACGTGCGTGCGTGTGTTGAGTGTGTTATGGGATTTGAGGTGCTGCTCACTGGCGTCCGAGAGGGACATCTCTCTGGTGAGCACCTGACACACTCTTACAAAGTTAGCGTGGATTCTAATTGCTACCATGGATGCTGGTTGTTTCTCTGGAAGTTATCTAGTACTTTGTTGTGGTGATATCCCTGTAATATTCTGTGTTATTGTAAAACTATTGGACTCTGAATTAATGGCTTCAGTCTCTGCCTGTGGATGAAGTTTCTACCTCCTCAAGTGCATCTGAGACTGATAAACAGTTACCTTCTTGCAGGTTAAGTCGAGAATGATGGGTGACTCAGCCTACAAAAGCACTCTCGATTGTTTTGTGAAGACGCTTAAGAATGATGTATGTCTCAGTTTCACACTGCTACTCATGTTATGATTCTGGGTTAAAACTTCGATGAGCAGAAAATATACAGACATGACCTTCCACTGAACACATTTAATAGTTCCAGTAATAAGAATATAAGGTGTAATCCCTTAAAAAAATCATATAGTGTGTAATGTGTTCATCACCAGTAGCCTCTGTTGGAGTTTATTTGACCTGATAATAGTATTCGCTTTATCATGTTGACAATGTCATTCCCTCAATATTTGTCATTCTAGGAGTAGTTTTTTTCCTTCCCAGACCTGTCTTAGGCACCTTTTCCTTTTTAGAGATTTTTTTTTTTGCGAGATCCTTTTTAGAGAATTTGAAGTGATTGAACAAGAATTTGTTTCTGTACTCAAAGTGTGTGTAGTAGTACACTGTCTTATTCTATCATGTAGTGTCCGTTTTGTTTCTTGACAGCACATAGGAGTTGCCTTTTGTGCCCTAGCATGGTGCAACTATTCTCTGGTCTGGGTAGATTTATTCTTCAGAATAGATTGAATTTATCTTCCTTTTGCACCATTACTATTGTACCTTCCAGGGTTGCTGCAGCATATTTGAACTTCGATTTGTCAATTTAGTTGTATTGACCTGGTTAGTGAACAATGAATTCCAGGAGACAGGCATTAGCTAATGATTAAGTGGTTTACTCTGCAGGGCCCTTTGGCATTTTACAAAGGCTTCCTGCCAAACTTTGCAAGATTGGGATCTTGGAATGTGATTATGTTCTTGACATTGGAGCAGGTTAATGAAAATGAACCCCCCTCCCTCTCTCCCCCACCAGATTTTCAGCGGAGTGAATATATTTGTGCATGTTAAATCCAATATTAACATATTGTTTGTTGATCTTGTCAGGTTCAAAAGCTGTTTGTGAGGAAACCGGCAAGCTGAAGATAGAGTTTTTCAGACAAGGTGGCGTACAATGACGCACAGAGTTTTTCTTCTATAGTCAAAAGGGAAAAAAAAATGACACCTTCCCCTGGAGAATTGGGGAACAAGGACAAATCTGACACCTCAATTGCGAGAATAAATAACAGCCGACAGTTGCATGGTCCCTGAATGAATAAATTCAGAACTAGCAAACAGATGTCAGTAAACAATATGTGTTGAATTTTGGATCTTGAACTGCTGTAGGTCAATGGGGGGCCAGTTAATGATGAGCATCTGTTGCATGTTTCTAATTGATTTAAGGTTTCGTTTTTCCTTGTACTGAAATGCTTTGATCGTATGATGATCATTGTGTGTGAAGGGTAATCCAGGTGGTAATGGTCTGCATTTTGCAGTGCTATTGTTTTGTGATGTCATGAGAATGAAAGATGTTGGATTCATTGATCTTGTGGGAGCAGATGCAGATGCTGCCTACCTGTGTTACTGTTGTTGGACAGATAAACATAGTGCAGCTGTTTTTACTGAAGAAGCAAAACTGCTGCTGCTATGGTACTAAGCACACATTCCTTTAGCAATTGGAGCAGAGCATACAACAACACACACAGGACACAGCACTACTCGTCGTCGCAGTACTCCAATTCCATCATTCAGAACTTCAGATGTTGCTCCTGATCTTCAATCTTGCCGAAGAGCGAGTGCCTCCCTTCGGCGACCACCTGCCCCGTGGCGGCGTTGGCGATGAGGACGTGCGTGCCGGAGTAGGCGCCCTTGTGACCGACCGCCCTGGCGGTGATGCGGAGGGCGTCCCCGAGCGCTGCGGCGGAGAGGTCGACGAAGGAGACGGACATGTCGACGGACACCTTGAGGTGTTGGCCGTCGGACACGGAGGCGGCGGAGGTTATCTCGTCCACCAGGGCCACCACGGCTCCGGGGGCTATGTGACTGCTGCCGCCGGTGAGGGGTGCGGGGACCGTGAAGGAGCAGAGGATGTGGCCTGGGCGGATGCTCTCCACGCGGATCCCCTGGAGCACGAACCGCTCGAAGAAGCTGGGGCTGTGCTCCCCCCGCGCGGCGTCTGCGGCGGCGGCGGCGGCGGCGGCAGCAGCTCGTTGGTTGAGCTCGTCCACCAGCGTGCCATCCTCATCGCTCACCCTTACCTGCAGCAGCGCCTTCAGGTCTTGGTCATCAGAAGCCGCCATGGCCGATGGCCCCCCTTTCTCCCTTGGCTGGGAAGTGGGATGAATTGGACCCGCTTGCTTGCCTTCCTACTTGCCTACCGTCTTTTTGTATCAATGTAGTATGACGTTTTTGCCCCTGCCGTTATGTCTGTCACTATTCCTTCCTGTTTCTCGTCGCTTGGATTTGGGATCCATCGGAGTCGGAGGAGCCGCCGCCGCCGTTCATGGCTGGTGCTCCTTCCTCCTCAACTTGACGCTGCCCCGTCGGGTCGCTGCCCGCTCTGATCGAAATCATACCCAAAACAAACAGAGACAAGTGGCAAGACAGAGACCCAATGGAACTACAAGAAGAACTAGAATCGGCAGGGGAGCACCAGGAAGGAGGGGAGGAACAGCTCGCCCAGGATCTGCTCCACCGCTTCCAGCGAATCCTCCACGACGACGCCCTCATGTATGCTTCTTTCCTGGCCTTTTTTCTTCTTCCATTTCTCGGTTCCAGTTCCCATTCCATTTCGTATGAGAACCCGGCTCTTTTCCTGGTCTCTTTTCCTCATGTATGATAGATCGATTCTTGTATGAGAACCCGACTTAAGCTAGTAATTCCATTCGGTTGCATTTCGCAGTGATGAGGTGGGGTTCTTGCACCCAACACAGTTCTGCTCACTAGAAGATGACGATTCCAGCTCCCAACATCCGGAGCCTCACCACACAAGGTACTTCTGGTGCAGAGACCACAAGCTCGCTATCTCCGCCGAGATCCTGCCCAGGCTCTACCGCGCTGCCCGGGCTGTCCTACTGGAACGCTAGAGATACCCCGCTCTCGACCACTCATCTCATGGAGCACACCAAGGCACTACTCATACTTTGTCCTGACCTACTTACCGCATGGAACTCCAGGTACGCCGCTTCTGTCAGCTGTCACTCACTGTATGCCTAGCCAAAGGATTCACCTTGCATTTCAATAGATGAGTACTGCAAGCTCCATGCACCAGACGGAAGGAATTCCAACTCCAAATAGTTTTTATTACCTAGCGGTAGGCCTATCTTCTTCCTTGCAGGAAGATGGTGCTATCAGCAGAGTATGATTTCACAAAGCTCAAGGATGAGCTGCAATTGTGTGCCTTGATCCTTTCCTACTCGCCAAAGAATGAGAGCACATGGAGCCATAGGTACACCCGATCCTGTCCTGCGGTCACCCCAGCTTGCCCCTCGAACTATTCCTTCAGACAATGCCTATCTATTTTGAGCTGGTTTTATTAATAAAATAAAATATAATGGTGTTTAAAGTTAACTCTCTGCCACAGGAGGTGGGTGATAAAACAAGTTGCAGAGCAACATCAAGATATGTCGGAGATTATAGAGAATGAATCAATACTAGTCAAAGAGATAGCAGAGGTTATGATATACGAATACTTGCTTATTCAAGCTGCTAACAATATTGACTTGACTGAGCTCATCATATTATATCACTCATTCCATGTTGTTTTTGACATAGCTGGTAATTAAATTTCTCCAATACTAGCAGGTCCAAAAGATACACAGAAAAATAATTTTACTCCTTTTGCAGAAATCAAAAATGAACTACCGCGCGTGGAGGCATCGATGCTGGCTTATCCCTTACATGACACGGAAACAGGTGAAGACATGATTCACACTCATTGAAAATTCCTCCTCCCTGATTCTTATTCTTGTAATTCGACTTCCTAGCTACGGAATATCTGCACGCCAGTTACCGTGCAGAGCATTTAATTTCTGTTTCCTGAAGGTGCTGGATGAACTGAAGAAGTCAACAAGATGGAGTGAGCTACATGTTGCTGACAATTGCTGCTTTCACTACCGAAGGGTTAGTAGGTTTACAGTTGGTACTACATAATTCCTTGAAGCAGATTTTATTTGACTTGATGATTTTAATATCAACCTGTAACATCTTTTTAGAGCCTTTATAATATGTTTGAAGATCTGATCTTTCCAATGCACACAGCTTGATTTAGACTTTATGTTGTTTTGGACTTCCATTTGTTGGCACGTTCCAATGGCATAGCACACATCCTGTTTGCCAACCAGTCTGACTGACAGCATGTGTATTTATCTGCCTTCATGTTGCATCCTTGCAGTCCCTTCTTCTTGCGCTACTAGAAAGTCGCCTGGGGAATGAAGAGGATTCCCTTAGTTGGGAGTCAGAAACTTACCTGCTATGGAAGGTATGACGTTTTCGATCAAAAGCTAATTACCTTTTTGCTACAGTTATTTGTAATCACTTCAGGCATCATGTCTCTCTTTCCATTATGAATGTGATACAAAGCAGAAGACAAAGGATCCATGAATCATTTGTGTTCTACAGCATTGGTTTCCTTTAGCCTATGGATTAGTTGATACCTACCCATCTTGGTGCAAAGTAAATTGTATATGATCTGACAGGAGGAGCTGAGGTGGGATGAGATGCTGATCAGACGCTACCAAGGGAGAGAGGTTTGAAAATTAGCATACTTGTGATTCTGGTTGGTGGAGTCTGTGTTTGCTTATGCTAGCTGCGGTGATGTATTGGTGCAGTCGTTGTGGAACCATAGGCGGTTCCTTTCACAGTGGTGGATACTGCACTTGCTCACCGCTGAAGAAACCTGCACCTCAACGATGTCCCAGGTGGATCTATTTGTGACCCAGGAGATATGCCTGTTGTCAGAGTGCCTGAATGACCCTGCGGATGAGTTTGATGAGTCACGCGTCCAAGCAGAGCTTTCAGCACTCTACATCCTCTGGATATCCAAGGCAACAGCTTGCTTTGCTCAGTGCCGTGCATTTGCTAGGATAGATTATTTTGCTCTCAAGCTAAAGGGTTTAGTTCTGACTGGGAAACTATTGCGTTTTTGGCTGGATGCAGCAAGTCCCGGCATTGAAAGGGAAGCTGGAAGAGAGGCTGCATTCTGTTTCCATGGGGAGGCTGAAGGACGTGGTGGAAAGAGCCTGCAGGCCGGAGAAGAGGCGGTTGTGGATGAATCTGTTGGGCTTAGCTGATCAATCCCAGTAACAGGGGTGGCCTCTTTCTTGTTGAGTTTGAGGTGTCAGCTTCGATTGCAGTCGTAATGTAAAGAAACGGGTGGTTCAGTTTCACACGTGACATGTAGGCCCAAGTGTTTGATTCAGGCCCTGTCCTGCGTGATTGTAAAACAGGATATGGATTACTGGCAAGTCAAAAACAAAATACTGTACACCCAATACAAATTACTTGGGAACAATGTTGGTTGTTTTCCCTACCTTTTGCTGCATCTATGTTCCTGAATGATGCTGGTCTGACACCGTGCTTGAATTCAATAGACAAGAACAAATCATGCTAATCTTGGAGAAAGAAAGTTGCTAATAGTGCTAATGAGTCCAGATGGGCGTTGCACATCAAGAGATAGGAAGAGATGGGCGTTGTACGTGACCAAAATGTTCCCTTCAGCGACTTTATGTAGATGGATAAATTATATTGGGTATGTAACGAGAGCTGAGCAGTAGGTACTGGAATCATGTCCAGAGTACGAAAAAACTTTGTTAGACTAGACTGCTGTGAAATATGAACTAGTACATGTTGATCAAGGACTGATGGATCGTATAGAATACATAATCCGCATAAGACCAACTTCCGTGTCTCCTCCCTGAGTACGCTGCTACGGTGAACTCAGTGCAAGCCCTGGTGCGTGGTGCTTCCTTTCTGGGGCGACACTACCGTCTGCAGCCTATCTTGGCAGGAACCCGTGCTGTGAGACCGGAACCTCGAACGCCATCATCTTGTCGCCTCGAGCAAAGCCGTTGCGGTCGTAGGAGACCTGGGAGATACCCAGCTCGTTGCACATCCTGACGAGCTCCTCCCCGACCCTCCGGGCAGCCTCCTGTCCAGGGCGAGCCGGCGAGGCAAACTCAATTCAGAATTCCCGCCGGAATACAATGCAAGTTTCAGACGGAGAAGACAACGGCTCACCACTGTGCCGCAGGGCGGGTCGCCGCAGATGGACTTCTGCAGCGTGCTGCCGTAGAAGAGGATCTTCTTGTTGTGGTCCTCGGCGAGCACGGCGTAGAGCTGCCGGTTGGAGCAGAACACCGAGAGCCTGGGCTTCGTCGCCGTGCCGTTGAACTGCAGCCAGCGCGAATCAGCGGGACGGCGGTTTGGTTACATCCTGCCGGCTGCCGGTGCCGGGCTGCTAGCCTTATCCGGAAATCTGGAAGCATCGGGACGTACCTTCTTCTGCAGCCGACGGTTCCTGACCTTGGCGCTCTCCGTCCGCGCGCCCCGCCTTGCCGTCGCCTCGATCCTGGGGTACGCGCGCCGGGGCGCGTCGACGCCTGCACGCGTCAGACAGAGATAAGAGCGCGCGCGGGCTTCGCCGCGCTAGCGAGGCGTGTCTGCGGTGGCTCTGCTTACCTGGACGTTGCGGAAGTGAGTAGTCGAGGCTAAGCCCGGAGCCTGTCAGCGAGGTCGGAGGGTGGCGGACCGAGAGCGCGGGGCGCGGCGAGAACGGCGCGGCTAGCGCGGCGCGTAGCAGCGCCATCGCCAGTGGGGCAATTCGTCGAACAGGGGCCGTGCGGGCAGTTCTGCAGTCCTTCGTTGGGTTGGCGACAGGTTACCCTTCCGTTTACCCCACCACCAGGCCAGCAGTCCGCACCGTCGCCCAAAAAAAAAAAAAGGGAGGGAGAGAGAGAAAGAAGTAGGAGTACTCCGAGGACCGAGATCTGGCCTTCTCAGTGTCCACGGCCTTCTCCCCCTTACTCCGAGATCTCGCCGATCTGCACTGCGGCCAGCGGCCATGGCAGTGACCTTTCCCTCTCCCACCCCGCGGTCCCCGCGCCGACCGGATGCCATTGTGGCCCCGGATCCCTCCTCCGCTGACGTGCCACAGTCCCTCGACTTCGGCGACCCGGCCTCCCTCGACGCGCTCCGCGCCCTCACCGACGCGGGCGCCGCCACCCGCCTCCTGCACGAGTGCGTGGCCTACCAGCGCGCGCTCGACGCCCGACTCGACGCCCTCCTCGCCCGCCGCGCCGACCTCGACCGCGCCGCTGCTTCGCTCCTCCGCTCCGCCCCGCCGCTGCTCTCGCTCGCGGCCTCCGACGCCGCCGCGCTTAAGGAGTCGTCCTCCTCCACCGCGGCGCTCGCCGACGCGCTCTCGTCCCGTGTCCGCCACCTCGACGCGGCGCACTCCAGGGCGGACGCCGCGCTGGCGCGCGCCGAGGCCGCGCTCGACCGTTCCCGCGCGCTCGAAGCCGCGCGGCGGGCCTTGGCCGCTGACGACCTCGCCGCCGCCGCCACCGCGGTGCACGAATTCCTCGCTATCGATGCTCGGTTCCCCACCGACGACGATATCCGCCGCGATCTGCTTGACATCAAACGTCGCCTCGAGGGGCTCGCGCGTCGGAGGCTAGCGGCGGTCGTCGACGCACAGGACCACCCTGCTGTGCTCCGCCTCGTCCGCCTATTCCCACTGCTCGGACTTGCTGATGAAGGACTCCAGGTCTATGTCGCCTACCTGAAGAAGGTTGTCGCTCTCCGTGCCCGTGCAGACTTTGAGCACCTCGCTGAGCTGACCTCCGCGACCCAACCGACTTCTGAGCGGCCGGATTTTGTTGGCTGCCTCACTCGTCTCTTTAAGGACATTGTGCTCGCTGTTGAGGAGAATGATGCTGTGCTTCGGGAGCTCAGAGGCGATGATGGTGTTGCTTATGCCATCATTGAGCTGCAAGAGGAGTGTGATTCGCGGGGCACTCAGATCCTACGCCGCTACGCTGATTACAGGAAGCTTGCACGCCTTGCATCGGATATAAACTCCTATACAAAGAACCTCCTTTCGGTCATGGGTTCCATGGCCAGTGCTGCTGGAGGTAATGAAGGGCCCGATCCCAGGGAAATTGAGCTTTATCTTGAGGAGATTCTTGCGTTGACACAGCTTGGGGAGGACTACACTGAATTTATGGTGAACAAGATCCGCGGGTTGAGAGATGTCAAACCTGAACTTGGGCCGCGGGCGATGAAGGCGTTCCGTAATGGTAACTTTAATAAAATGGAGCAGGATCTGACTGGGTTCTATGTGATATTTGAGGAGTTTTTCATGGTGGAGAATGTGAGGAAAGCCATACGGATTGATGAGCCCACACCAGATGGTCTCACAACGTCAATGGTGGATGATGTATTCTTTGTACTGCAGAGTTGCTGCCGCCGGGCTGCTTCCACTGCAAGCATAAACTCTGTTCTTGCTGTGCTTGGTGGGGCAACAAGCCTTCTAAGCAATGAGTATCAGGAGGCACTACAGTGGAGGATGCGGGAGCCAAACTTGGGTGCAAAGCTCTTCCTTGGTGGTGTTGGGGTGCAGAAGACTGGTGAGGAGATTGCAACTGCACTGAACAACATTGACATTAGTTCTGAGTATGTTCTGAAGCTCCGTCATGAGATTGAGGAGCTGTGTGTGGAGGTGAGTCTAGTATTTTTTATTCTATATATTTGTTTAAGACTGAAGTGGGACATGTTTTAACAACTAGGCCTTATATGCATTCCATCAGTTCAATTTATTGGATATGTGCATTTCTGCAGTTATATAATGTGTCCTTAATTGCAGTTTGTTTTGATTTAAAATGAAGGTGTTCACAATGTTTTAGCGTTCTGTGAAAATTAGTTGATAGTAATAGAGTAAATTTCAGAAACCTAAAACTTTTTATGGCAGTGATAAATCATCTGGCACATCATATTTGTGTAGCCGTGTACACCTACGTTTATCAACAATTATCCATGTGAGTTGGTGACGGTGTCTCCTGTGTTCCGCGCTGCCGCTGGTGTCATTTGATCTCTTTGTATCTTATGTAATAGAGAATCTCATAACTCATACAGAATGCATTTCATTGTCTTAGTAAAATTAGTTTGGCATTGCTTAATTCTATCATGCTAATGCATATAGAAATGGTTGTTTAGCCTAATGTATTTGTCATCTGGGAAATGCCAAATCGTTAGATGTTAATGCTTGAACTAGCAACTTTCTAAGTAGGACGCCATTATGTTATGTTACACACGTTGATAACAGCGTTTTGTATACTGCTTTATGGTTACTCCTGTCATAGGAAACTGTCTTTTGAGCTTGCCATAGCAAAACCGTTAAACTTAGTGCCAGATAAACATTTTTGCAAACTAAATCACTAAACCTACTACGATAAATGATGCGTGAACTGTGGAATGTATGATTGTTCCATCATTCTTGTCTGTGGGAACCTGTGATCTAATGAATAGAGCAGCTTGCTTATGAGTAATCTTGCAAGCAGAATAATGTACAAAATGCCAGTGGCAAGCAAGATATGCACCAGGACCACCTTAAACTTTTATTGAACAGTATCTAAAACAGTGCAGCGAAAATGAATCTTGTTTACGTTTATCTGATATACTTTTTTAAAATGGATATTGAAATGAGGCAAATGAATCATACATACCAGCATATACATGGTCTAGCCAGCAAAACATGCATCCCTGTATGGGACTAAAATTCTAAAACTATCTACAGGACCACAACAATAATGCTTGAGCATCTTCATTTGCATCTATTGAATAGATTCTTGAACCCTGTGCCAAATTCCTATATAGTGCCCAGGCCCGTTTGGAATGCAGGAGTTTCTCAAGAATTGGCTCAATTTCACAGGAAAAACACAGGAGTAGAGAGAAAAAAAAATATATCCTGTGTTCCAATATACCTTGAAGTTGGCTACATTGTTTAACATAACTTTGGTTTGCAGAAGTTCAGAGCAAAAGTTCACTTCTCATGTTGGTTCCTATATGTTCCACTATAGTACATGCGTGTACTTTGGACATGATTCAGTTGATATTTGTTCCTCTATATGCTCTACTATAATTTATAATGGACTAAGGGCAAGTATATTGGTGTTGTCTTATAGGTGGTCTCATGTAGTGTCATGTAATCTTGAGTTGACTTGTGAGACAATCTGTACAGTCTTTTGAGTTTTCTCTTGGTAACTCACATTTACTTAATTTGTGTATAGAACAAAATGAATGTTTTGAGTTGCATGGCAACAGGTCATACAATGGTGCAGAAGCAGTCCCATAGTCCTAAATTCTAGCTTATGAGGTGGTTGTTTTCATGAAACAACGACCTCTTTCTCTCAACTCCCTCTTCTCATCCACATCATAAAAAAGATCCTACATGACTTTGTATGAGACGACCTATGCGACCATGTACTTGCCCTAATGGTTCTAAGAAACCTTCTGTTGACGAAGAATCTACTGTTAGCATAACTGGAAGTCCTGAAGGATCTTAGGCTTTATTAGTCACAATTAGGGTACAAAATTTACTTTAGTGTGACTCATATGTCGTAATGGCGTCATTAGTAATTAGTGAGTGGTGATTTGATTGCCATATCAACATGGTTGATATAAACTCCACTGATTTGTGGTTGTCCAGGTTTTTCATACTCCAGCTGATCGAGAGAAGATCAAGTCCTGTTTATCAGAGCTAGGAGAGATCAGTGCTTCCTTTAAGAAGATCCTTCATTCTGCGCTGGAGCATTTGGTGGCATCTGTGGCACCACGCATTCGTCCGGTCCTTGACACTGTTGCTACTGTCAGTTATGAGTTGGATGATTCTCAATATGGGGAAAATGAGGTGAATGATCCATGGGTGCAGAAGCTTATACTTGCAGTTAACACTAATGTTGCTTGGCTCCAGCCAGTGATGACATCAAACAACTACGATTCCTTTGTGCACTTGATCATTGACTTCATTGTCAAGAGGCTCGAGGTGATTATGATGCAGAAGAGGTTCAGCCAGCTTGGTGGGCTCCAGCTCGATAAGGAGGTCCGCTCTCTGATCAACCATTTCTCAGAAATGTCCCAGAGACCAGTCAGAGACAAGTTCTCTAGGCTTTCGCAGATGTCAACCATTCTGAACTTTGAGCGGGTATCAGAGATATTGGATTTCTGGGGTGACAATGCTGGCCATCTGACATGGCTGTTGACACCTGCAGAGGTGCGGAGAGTGTTAGGACTTAGGATTGACTTCAGGCCTGAAGCTATTGCTGCTTTGAGGCTCTGAATCGTGCATTTATTAGCTATTGCTGCTTTGAGGCTCTGAATCGTGCATTTATTTGTACCTGTTAATTCATTTATGTATGCGATATATAGGCAACAAGATGTCTTATAAATATTTGTTGTAATGACAAAGCAATACCTGCAATTTAGAAGAAATACATACCTTTTGTCTATTATGAGCTTATGATATTGCGAATTGGAGATGTTTGGGTCCATCCATGCCGCAAGCCGTAATATTTTCTCTTGTTGACTGGTTGGCCATGTGTGCAAATGCAATCCTTTACAGTAAAACTTGCAACAAAGTTGGTGTAAAACAGAAAAACTAAAAGATAGAGTACACCAAAATACTGAAATAAAATGTTACACTTTTGTTACGACCCAAGGTGTCAGTGCTGCTTCATTATTAAACAATAATAGTGGAAAACAGAATAATTCACTGCTAAAATTCCAGAAGTCAACATGATTTGTCTCTTAAAAGTGTCAAGGTAATCATCATGTTATACGAAAAAGAATAGTTTTGCTCTCGGGGCGCATCTTCAATTTACTTTCAATCTTAATAAGCTCATTAAAAGAAAAGGAGGATTACCAAAGCGAGACATTGCATTTGGACAAAGCAGCATGCCATCACTGAATAGTTAGAATCCTTACTGAGAGCACAATGTATAGAGCATCCAAATCCAAGTTTGTACTTCTCGGTCTGACATCAACTTGCCATGCTGTGAAGAATAATTTGTGTGCAACTGGGTTCCTATTTGTTAATGCTAAATACTGTTGCTGCCTTGTGAAGAATAATTTGTGTAATTCATTTCCTAATCTACTAACACATGGTTCCCTTGCGATTAAAAATCTACTCCGTTTCCCAATCCTCCTTTCTATGACCTCTATTATTTTATTCATGTCCAGGATTTCAACGCTGAAATGATGGTGGACTTGTTAAAGTCTCGTCTTTCATGGTGCCTGCATGTTGCAATAGATGCAGCAAATCATGCAGCGGGAAAATGGTGCTGGTACAACATATATTATGCGAAGACTCTGCCATACTCATGACCATTCGGGATGTAGCCTATATAGGCAGCTCATTATCTGAACTTGTAATAATCAATCAATCTAATGCACAAGTGCAATGGCTATGGCTCCGCTCTACGTATATCTTTCAGCATGACAATGCAACACTGTGACGCGCTGTCATCATCACATACTGAATGCCACTGCAATACGCAATACTTGTGTCTGTGCAAACATACAACAGCAATTAGCATCTACTCGTATAGTCGTAAATAAAAAATATGCTACTCGTACTGTCTGGATTCGATTTCGCGCGACTGTGGAACTAGAGGAGGATGCGGGAACGGCTGATTAGCACAGGGCCCCGCTGGTGAGGATGACAGCTGATTAGCCGCGACGTGGACAAGCCCACCCCCAGCCCACCCCACCCCACCCCACAGATATTGTATTCTTGCGGCTCCTGACGCGCGTGGCCGGAAGAGATCGGTCATTAGATCCAGATAACCCACAGCTTTGCACGCTAAATCCTCGAGCGAGGGGTTTATTCGGCAGCTCCAGAGCATATGAAAATGCCCAGGCCATCGTGTGCGTTTTATTCCTCGTGCTCCAGAGCTTACCTGGCAAGCAAAGCATCCATCCCCCCTTGCCCCCATTTCAAAACGAGAGACGGAGCCGAGAGGCCCGACCGAGAGCCGAAGCCAGCTGCTGCAAGCTCTGCTGCTTCCCACCATTCCCGAATTCCTTCGAACTTGCCGTATGGGGTTGGAGGGGACGTGGGCGCGGGCGCTGCGCGACGCGGCGTCCGCCGCCGCGGCGTGGGAGTGGGTCCGGGCGGCGAGGGAGCGCGCGGTGGCGCCGGTGCTCGAGGCCGCGGTGTGGGCGTGCCTCGCCATGTCGGTCATGCTCGTGCTCGAGGTGTGCTACATGAGCGTCGCCAGCTTCGTCGCCGTCACCCTGCTGCGCCGGACCCCGGAGCGGCGGTACACCTGGGAGCCCATGCCCTCCGGGACCGCCCGGGAGGGCGACGATGAGGAGGCCGCGGTAGGCGGCGGCGGCGGCGGCGGCGATGGCGAGGCGTACCCGATGGTGCTCGTGCAGATCCCCATGTACAACGAGAGGGAGGTGAGGCCCCCGCCCGCGTGATTCTCATTATCGATCGCCACCCGCTTCTGTATCAGGAGTTCAGGACCATGCATCCAACCAACTCACGGGCTTGCATTGCATTATTAATTATTAGGAAGTTTCGCATTCAAAATGCGACGGCACTTACAAAGCACGCAACGCAAACATATATAGCTTCGATTCTAGCTCTTGTGAAGTTCCCTCGAATTCAATCTCCTGCAGGCACTAGTAGTATGAGTAAGCTGCTTGGGTTTCTGTTTAGATGTCGAGTTTTTTTTTTCCCAACTGTTTAGAATGTGGTTGCTGCTAGTTTGTACACTGATGTGGGGCCCACAGCCCGAGCATCCCAAAATGCAGAGCAAATTGTCTTCACTGTTTACAGTTCAGCAATGTCCCAAAGGTAAGCCTGGACAATATGTTAAGCGGGTGATAGGTCGTCTGATCTCTAACTGGTGGAACCGTTGAGTAGCTAGCCATGTTTCTTGCCTGACAGGCGCCAAGATTTATTCTTAAGTGGGGTTAGCCTGTTCATTACAAACATGTGACGATGAAGGTGATGCGTATACTTTCCTTTTACAGGTCTACAAGATCTCTATTGGAGCGGCATGTGCCCTCACATGGCCGCCCGACCGTATTATAATCCAAGTCTTGGATGACTCCACCGATCCATTGATTAAGGTAACCCAAACTGCTGAAAGAAAAGCTGTTTTTGTTTGTTTGCTTGCTTGATCCAAGCATTTCTAAAGACACATGTGCTATACGAAGGTTTTGAATCTAAGATGTAGGTTATCTATTCATGTGATGCAACACGTCAAATAGGTACTACTTCCTCCATCCCAAATTGTAACTCATTCCAAAAATCTTAGAAGGTCAAAGCATCTTAACTTTAACCAAGTTTATATAATAATATTTACAACACCAACTAAGTATTATTAGATTCTTTATCAAATATATTTTCATAGTATACTTATTTGGTGTCATAAATCATCGTATTTCTCTCTATAATTTTGATCAAACTTAAGATGCTTTGACTCTCTGAGATTCTTGGAATGACTTACAATTTGGGATGGAGGAAGTACCTAGTAGTTGCAGTTCTCATGATAAATCAATACACACTCGATCCGCTTAGTAACCACATTATCAGATAAGACATGTGGTTAGCACTGCTTACTCGTATTTTGATTGAGCTAACTGTTGAGGGAGAGTATAACTCGGTGGTAACCAGGTAGCATTAGTGAATTGCATTGCAAGAGTGTGCGTGTCATTGTATCAAGCTATAAGGAAGTGTAGTAATTTGATATGTTTCATACTGAAGGGTAATGAACCAATCATTTTTTCCCTGGACAAACTTAGTCTCTAATTCAGGTTCAATAAATTGATATATTCCATCGAACAGGACTCGGTTAGCAGCCATGACCATGCGATTAAACCTTATCGAAATCAGTCAACAATATGACTTCACTGCATTAGTTCCTGTAAAGTCAATAATCAGTTGTTGCCTAGCAAACTCCGAACTCCATTTATATTTCTTTGCTTATTAGGAGTTCAAGCTTTTAGTTTGTTTTTCATTCAATTGACGGCTTTGTTGGTTTCTATCAATTTGATGAAATGCAGGAACTTGTGGAGCTTGAATGCAAGGGTTGGGCTAGCAAGAAAACTAATATAAAATATGAAACTCGGCAAAGTAGGAAGGGATACAAAGCAGGAGCCCTGAAGAAGGGCATGGAACATAGTTATGCCCAAGAATGTGATTTTGTAGCTATCTTTGATGCAGATTTTCAACCTGAACCCGACTTCCTTTTAAGAACTATACCATTTCTTGTGCATAACCCGAAGATTGCTCTGGTACAGACACGTTGGGAGTTTGGTAAGCAAGCTTTCCATTTGTGTTTTCTAATGTGACACTACATATATTTTTTAGCTACAACTAATACCTGGATGCAATTTGCTCTGCCTACGAATGGTAACTTGATTGTGTCTATAATTTGAAGTGAGAACTTTTGTTCATTCTGATTACAGGATGTTCCTGACCTGCCCTTTGCTGGGCAATTTTGCAGTGAACTACAGTATTTGCCTACTGACAAGGATACAGAAGATGTCACTAGATTATCATTTCAAGGTAGAACAGGAATCAGGCTCATCTATGCATGCCTTCTTCGGTTTTAACGGTATGACCGTAAGAGCCTATGTCAAAAGTAATTGTGCGAGTTTGCAATCATTATCTGACTGAAGCTTTTACAGGTACTGCTGGTGTGTGGCGGGTATCAGCTATTAGGGAAGCAGGAGGATGGAAGGATCGCACCACTGTGGAAGACATGGACTTGGCTGTGCGGGCAAGCCTCAAGGGATGGCAGTTCCTGTATGTTGGTGATATAAGGGTGCGTCTCTCTGCACACTTGTAGTAGAGGTGACGTTTTGATACGCGTATGCATCTGCCTATATATGTCTGTTGCTGTAACAATTTTTGTACAGGTCAAGAGTGAACTCCCAAGTACCTTCAAGGCCTACCGTCATCAACAGCACAGGTGGACATGTGGTGCTGCCAACCTCTTCAGAAAAATGGCCGGGGACATTGTTAGAAGCAAGGCAAGCATTCTTGAACTGATGTTACAGATGAAGTTACAATATCGTCATTTAGTAGATAGTGTCTTTATCATGCCATATACAAATGACGCAGGGGGTAACTGTATGGAAGAAGCTTCATCTTCTGTACAGCTTCTTCTTCGTCCGAAGGGTCATCGCTCCCATCCTAACATTCCTGTTCTACTGCGTCGTGATCCCACTGTCCGTGATGGTCCCTGAAGTCAGTATCCCTGTGTGGGGAATGTTCTACATTCCCACTGCCATCACCGTCATGAACGCCATCAGGAATCCTTGGTAAAGTGCCCATCTTTAATTTCTCCTGGTTCATTCTTTATTAGTCTCGCGTGTTTACTGACCCTACCAGTTATATTTCGTGCACGCCAGGTCTATCCATCTGGTGCCGATATGGATCCTGTTCGAGAACGTCATGTCCATGCACCGAATGCGCGCGGCACTGACGGGGCTGCTGGAGACCATGTACGTGGACGAGTGGGTTGTCACCGAGAAGGTGGGCGACCATGTGAAGGGCAAGCTCGAGGTCCCTCTCCTTACACCGGTGAAGCCAGCCGAGTGCGTCGAGAGGTATGTAAAGCAATCCAGCAACAGCAACTTGCCCTATCACTATGCAGCAGCAGAGATTGCTGTGGAGTGGAGAAGACGTGTGCCTGACACTTGTGCTTACTTGCGTTTGCTGATATCTGAGCTGGGCTGGTCTGATCACTGCAGGATCTACGTGCCTGAGCTCCTGGTCGCGTTCTACCTGTTGCTATGCGCGTCATACGATGTCGTGCTCGGAGCCGGGCACTGCTACCTGTACATCTTCCTCCAGGCCTTCTCTTTCCTCGTGCTGGGGTTTGGCTTCGTCGGTACCGCGACACCATGTTCTTGTCCATAGACCATAGGCCATACGTAGCACATAAGCCCATAGCTTTTGCTGCATTCTTCCCTGGTCTGCCTCCTGTAACTAGATAGAGCAATCAATTCTTTCTGTAAATTGAACAGAAAATAAATGCTGCACGCGAATACTACATTTCACTGTAGTTTCGCTTCGCTGCAAAGAAGTGTTGATTTTGGCTGATACTGATGTTGTGAGAGGAACACTGTTCTACGGATGCAAAGAAGCTGATTTGCAGAAGCGAACAGGGGCACTCTATCTGCATTTCACTGGCCGATGCAGGTAACCAGCCCGGTGAACAACACTGGCCGTGGCTTTGGGTGCCTGGGTGGGTAAGTGGGTATGGGCCTGGAGTGGACCAGAAGCTATCAGCCAGTGGCAGGCCCATGAGAGCTTGTCTGAACTGAACCCGTCGCTGTGATGAACAGCACGGAACTTGTCGCCGTCGCTTTCCATCAGCGGCACAAATAATGGACCCCGGGTAGGGCTGCCTCGAGTTAGTTTGAGCTTAACTAGTTTAAAAGTATCTAAATAAAAAGACTAGAGTGAATTATTTGTAATTAACCTATCTAAAAAAATTAGCTCCTCTAAGAGGTGATTATTTAGGTTAGTTCAGGTGAAGACCATGCTTTTCTCTCACATCTAGCCACACTATGGTCTACATAAATGATTGAAAAAATACTTTTTCTATTAATCTAACCTTTACATCTAAACAACATTTAAGTTAAGTTAGAAATAGTTGAGGGCTAGTTTGCAGTTAGAAACTAACTCTAACTTTTAGCACAGCTAGAGGATCAAACAGGACCAATGTAAGACCCATTACTCCATGAGGCCATGACACATCGACACGGTCCCTCTTTTTTTCTTTTCTTCCTTTGCTTGCGAGAAGAAGCAAACAAAACAAGAGCCAGAAGGCCGAGCACGAAAGACACTCAAACTCAAGGCCCCAAGCTCTGACGAAAAAGGCAGGCGAGAAACATACAAAAGCCGCTCACTTTCATGCTTGGCAAAAAATCTCGTTAGTTTCTCGTCTCCGGTCTCCCTCGTTGGCATGTCCTGTGCAGCACCTCGCTTTGTTAGATTATTTTTAATTTTGACCTAATACTTATGATATATCAAATGAGTGCTATAAGGTTCTTAATAAAAAAAAGTATTTTCTTATCATACGTCTTTCATATGATGAATAAATTTCCGCAAAAAAAAATGATGAAATAAATACTGTTATCTTTTCAAACTTTAAAATGTTTACCGAGAAAGAACAGACTTGGAATTGCGCTCTTCTTTTCAACAAAGTTGTTCCTACTACTACTCTGCTGCTAACCTACAAGATGAGGTCGGCTGTTCTTGATGGACACTTGTCCTCTCGTTTTTCCCGCGGAGGATTCCCATCTTTATACAGATGCCTGCGATCCAAGCGCCCTCTCGTCGCTTTCCATGGCCTTTTCTTTCTCCCGTAGTCCAGTACTCCACGAGAGCAAGAAAATCGGAGCAGCGCCGGGAAAAAAGAGGCCGACCAGCGCGTCCGATGATGTGACCTGACCTGCAGTCGTCACCGGCTCGATCGGACGGTGCAGGGTCACTGACAGGCGGGTCCCGCCGCGCGTGTCTGGATATGCTGGTTGTGTCCGTCGTCCACGTGTACAGAACAGGTATGCGGAAACCTATGAGTCTGGATAATCTTTTTTATTATTTTATTATTTAAGACAAAGTCTCATCAGATATCGTCGACGTTTCGTTCGTTAAAGAAAATCTGGATCCAAGGCCCAGCGCCAAAAGGTCCATCGTCAACGTTTGACACGTTGAAATAAAAGGTATTGACATTACATTAAGTTTCACGTACGCTAGATTTTTTTTTTTAAGATAAGGCGTGCGCTAGATCTGCCGACCAAAGTTGGAATTTACTTATAATAGAAATCAAATAAATATAAAATAATTAAACAAGAAAGACACGGCATACTAATAGTGTACTCAGTAACTTATATAAGTTGCTTTGATTTTTTTTATTACATCTATTTAATTATAGATATAGATATAGATATAAATGTATTAAAAGAGTCATAATAACTTATAATTTAAAATAGGAGTATATGCTGATATACTATCTCTCCATAGAACCAACAATCATGTCACTTTAATTGGAACTTGCGAGTCCAATAATTTTGGGAGGGTACTAACTCGCGTCACCAAATGCCATTCATATGGAATGGCTGAGAGGGAATTGTGCTCACAGATTCCTCCTGTTTCATAACTTTTCCTTGTTTGGGAACACATTTCCAAAACAAGCCTCAATTTGTTATTTTGTTTAACTACTGCGTATTGTAAATCGGCCTTACAATACTTTTCATCTAACATAAACACTCTTTGATAAATGTCAAATAACACGATGATATGTCACTAGGATGCTATGAAGGTTGTTTTTGAAATTTCTATGAAAAAGTAGTCTTTTCTTTTTGTTTTAGTTAAACCAAGCCATTATAAATAAGAAAAAGAAGAAGCAAAAGTACCTAGAACATCCCTTTCTACCAAAGAATTGACAAACATGTAATCGGTTATACAATTGGAGGGCCGGGGTAGATTTTATTATAGCTTATATAACAGAAGTAAATGAACCAATTAAAATAGAGTGCCACCACTTCGAGAAAGGATTCTAGAAAATGAAATAATCTTGGCAGCACCCATTATAAACTCTACTTTTCTAAGTGGGTAGCATCTTTTCATCAGAAATAAATCATCCTAGCCACTTCATCAAACAAAGATTTACATAGGCGTTTGTTACTATTACAAAGGCAAACCATTTTCTTCATAATTTAAGATAATCGTGTTTCAAAGTCTAATACAACTAGAAATTTAAATATGACATAACAAAACTAGTGAATGGTCATTTCTTCCATGGCAGATTTAGCAAAATAGGTCCATTCTTTTAATTTTTCATGGTTATGACGCCTTGTTCGCTTGAGCTTATCTGCCAAAATAGGTGCCTTTTCAGCCATAAAAATAGTATTTTTCTTCGTAACAAATTAGCATCAATTAAAATCAGCGCTTCTTTTGTACCAGCCGAACAAGGCTATAGGGTAGGCTTAAGAGGACTTCATGCTTCGAGTAGTGGTAGCGGGGGATTGAACCCACTCACCCCCATTGCTAGATTACCGCTGTTCCCTAGCAAAAAATGTTCCCTAAAAAGAAATGTATTATGAACATGCATATTGTATGATTGAAACTGAAAGGCCATCTTTTACTAAGCCGGAACCACACTTTGAAATTGCTCATGTCCCTTTGCTCGTGTAATTATATATAACAACAAATCCATAAATTAACTGCTGAAAAAGCATTTGTACACGGTATACCACCACCAGCTAGAGTATATATCTTATGGACCTGTATTAATTACCATTTGTTACCATGAAACATGTGGTTTGAACAAAAATAACAGAGAAGATTTTTCTCTTGTCAGTCCTTATTTTTCCGTCAATGACGTCTACGCAGAGCATAAAAACTCTTTAAATCGTTTCTGCTAATGCAAACTGCAGCGTCTCGCATATATTATGTGGCTCGTCATATTGACGCATGGAATCTGCAAGGAGATATCTGGCCACAACACATGAAGCTGCTAGGTATCATGAGAAAGCATATAAGCCTTTTTCTCAACTGTTATCTTTAACTTTAAAGTCGATGGATCAGGAGGTAGTATGTAGGAGTTCATAGGTTGGTGTGGAATGAACGGCTGAGAACCACACTGGCACACAAAAGACAGAAATTAGGCTCCAGTTTCCTGTGCTATATGGCATAAAAAAGTGGAACATGTGCCCTAGCCAAAGTAGCAAGGAAAAGTTTTGCCAAATGAACTGACATGAAAAGACATACGTACGGAACATATGGCCTCATGGACCATGATCCCCGTAAGAGGCTTGTTTGTATTGGCGGATCCAGGGGCTGGGAGGGCTCCAGCCCCCCGTGAACCTCAATTCTCCATTGATTCATTATAGCAACAGCTCTAAATTACTCTTAAATCTTCATTGTCAATCAACATCTCCATGGATTAGCCCTCCCCCTGATCCCATCCTGGATTCGGACACTGCTTGTTTGTATATGTTATCGTCTCGTTGCATGGCCTACAATTTTAGGGTGTCACGTTGAACATTAGATGGAGTATCATATATGGATTGTTCGGATTCCAATAAAAAACAAATTACAGTTTCTATCTGTAAATTGGAAGACGAATTTATTAAACTTGATTAGTTCATCATTAGCACATGTTTACTGTAGCACCATATCGTCAAAATCATGGACTAATTAGGCTAAAAAATCATCTCGTAAAATACATGCAATTTGTACAATTAATTATTTTTAGCTTACATTTAATACTCTATGCATGTGTCAAACATCCGATGTGATAGAACGTAAAGTTTTTTAAGGAGAAACTAAACAAAGCCATATATGAGATGTAACAATTCTCCGCATATGGGTGAATGGCAAGATCTCGAAAAAAAAAAAACAATTCGCCGCATCATATATCTTTGACTGTATAGAAAGCTACGGCAAGGCAACATCAAACTAATATGGAATTATTGCCAATGCAAGTGACATGATGAAGTGGCAACCAAAAAAAAGAGAGACCCATTTTTTTTTTCTCGATCGAGTCATGGACTCGTGTTTCATTAAGAGGGAAGGAAAGTATAAGTTACACCAAGAACCGCGAAGAAGTGGTGAGGAGCCACCGACCAAGCGATTCCCAACGCAAACGCGAAGAGAGACCCATCACAGGATGATGCAGTGGCAACCAAACTAATATTGCCATTATTACCTGTTCGGCTAGCTTATTTTCAGTTGTTGTTGCTGCTAATTTGTTTTGAGAAGTCTAGCTCTCATGTGAGCTAGTGGCTTTGAGAGTCTGACAGTAGCTTGTAGATGTACTGTTGGTTTCATCTGACACGACTATGAAACATAGTATACTCAAGCACACGGTTGTGAGCCAAATACTAGTACCCTAGCACTAACTTGTGTAGGGGACCATAGAGTAGCCATGAGAGAAGAGGGAGGGGGGGGAGCGGGAGGTGACATGATTGAAAAACTTTGAGAGCGACATGTTTATATGTATATAACCGAAAAAGGTGGTAGTAGTAGTAGTGTAGTGTTGTGACTTTGTCCCATGGATGCATGCGTGAAAATCAACTTTTTGTGTTGATCGTTGAGGCTAACCCAGATGTACGCCGGAGAGGCTGGCGTGTCCCAAGTGCTTCGCCACTCTATTTCTCACCAAGAGTCCAGGGCACAGTTTGTAATCCGCAGCTCGCCTCGTCTAAGGAAAGCCATTCTTTTGTCTAGTTTTGTCAAACAAGTCCGATTAATTTCCTGCTCCTCATAGGACCGCGCGATTAATTCACAAAAACATAGGTCCCAGGCTCCCAGCTAAATGGACATGAGGGCCTGGCTTTTCATGCTCCGTGGCAGCCGCGGTGGAAAAAAGCAAGGGAGGGGAAGCGCTAGTCTAGTGTTGGACGTCGACGTCAGCAGTGAAGGCTTTGGTTGCCAAGTCAGGTGGGGTGAGAGCGAGAGGGGCAAAAGCGAGATAGTGGGCAGAATCAAAATACCGGACCCCCGGAGGCCACAAATCAAGCTTGTGGCTCTCCGCCACCGCCCGCCCGCCCACGTGGCCCCCACCCCCCCGCCTCTCCCACCCTTAAAACTATCCCCAACCAATTCCCCTTCCGCTCCGATCGATCCATCCATCGATCGCCCACTTCGTCCAGTCTCCACACCGATCGCCGCCGCCGCCGCCGCTGCTTTGCTCCTTCTCTGTGGGTGTCGCGGTAAAACAGCACTGATAGCTCCTAGAGAGATTAATTATTCGAGAGCGCAGGCAGCAGGCGCGAACACGTTTCCAAGAGAAGCCTAGAGGGAGGGAGCGAGAGATGGGGGAGGGCAGAGCAGGAGACGGCCTCATCAAGCTGTTCGGGAAGACCATCCCCGTGCCGGAGACGCCCGCCGTGGGCGAGGCTGCCAAGGTTGGTCTTGTTGCTAGTCTCCCGTCTCCTCCCAACATCTCTTTCCAAAGCCATGTTTGAATTGGAGCGAATGGTACGATAATAAGTGCTTTGTCTAGACGCAGTCAGTGATCAGTTCAATCAGAATTTTATTCCCCCCGCCTACTAGGTTTAGGTTCCATCGTGGCAACTCGTTTTTCTGTTGCAACGGTTGCTCCTCATGATTTATATTTATATTCATATTCATATTTATATATATACACAATAGGATGGTGATTTTCTGTTCTTCCTGTTTTCATTTTTTGGTATGTAAGTAGCTATATGTAAGTAAATATGAAGTCATGTTTGCCACTTTTGCCTTCCATTAGCACGCGAATTTTACCGGGTTTTTTTGGTACCCTCTCCTCTCTAACAGCAGTGTTCTTGCTGTTTTCGTCCAACAAATATATTATGGCTATCGTTTTACGTCAGCCGAAGAAACACTGAGCAGTTTATTCAGCGGTGGTGCAGGATTTAGCTGTAGCCTTCTGATTGTTCTCTTTGCCCTTGCTTTCAAGGATTTTGCCACCAGATAACTTTTCTTTTCTTACACTACTGGGCTCCATCTAGAAGCTGCTATATCAATCACTACCGATTGCACCATCATTAATTTGTTCCTTGAGCTCTAATTCAGAACATTATGCGTCATATAATACAGGATCAACTACATCACCATGCGCTAGTCTTAAAATCACGCCATCAACTGCTGTTTTGGTAGCTATCAACAGTGAAAATAAAATAAGTGACATCAAAATTCACTGATACAAGGGTACGAACTTCTAGTTTTTCAACAATAAAAGCTGAAACTTGAAAACTCTTGCTGAGAGCTTCAGTAGGCCAAGAACTCAGAAAAAGTTATCTGCATGATTGCAGGACATCCAACAAAGCGGCAGCAGCGGCACGACTGATCCAAAGGGGCAAGGGCAAGAGAACGCCCTTCAGGACTCCACAAGCTCGCCTCTGCAGCAGGAGGTTGCGGACACTGAAGACTCGTCGGTCACCAAGAACTCCTCGGCAGACAAACAGCAGGGCGAGGCGGCCAACCCGAAGGAGAAGCTCAAGAAACCTGACAAGATCCTGCCGTGCCCCCGGTGCAACAGCATGGACACCAAGTTCTGCTACTACAACAACTACAACATCAACCAGCCACGCCACTTCTGCAAGAACTGCCAGAGGTACTGGACTGCCGGTGGTGCCATGCGCAACGTGCCTGTGGGTGCAGGCCGACGCAAGAGCAAGAGCGCGTCAGCCGCTTCCCACTTCCTTCAGAGGGTCAGGGCTGCCCTGCCCATCGATCCACTCTGCACAACGGCCAAGACTAATGGCACGGTGCTTAGCTTTGGCTCTGACATGTCCAGCTTAGACCTCACAGAAGAGATGAAGCACCTGAAGGAGAAGCTCGTCCCAATAGCACGGATCAAGAATGGCGATGACCGCTCAGTTGGCTCTTGCACTGAAGGACCTGCGAAGGCAGAAGACTCAAACCAAAAGGAGAATGTTACAGCAGAGAAATCTGCAAAAGATGTTCAGCATCCATGCATGAACGGGGTGGCCATGTGGCCATTTAGCTGTGCACCACCACCTGCCTGTTACACCCCAGGCAGCATCGCAATTCCGTTCTACCCGGCAGCTGCTGCCTACTGGGGTTGCATGGTTCCAGGAGCTTGGAATGCCCCATGGCCGCCTCACTCCCCATCCGAGACGGGTTCAACCCTTAGCACTGTTTCTCCAACATCCACGAAGTCCAATTGCTTCATACCAGGAAAGCGCCCCAGAGATTGCGACGAGGAAGGAGATACCAAAAGAAATGGTAAGGTGTGGGTGCCAAAGACGATCCGAATCGATGACGTGGATGAGGTGGCCAGGAGTTCTATCTTGTCACTAATCGGGATCAATGGCGACAAGGCAGGCAAAGATGGCAGAGGGTGCAACCTTGCAAGGGTTTTCGAGCAGAAAGAAGAGGCAAGGACGGCAACTCACTCAGTCATCAACGGTTTGCCGTTCTTGCAGGGGAACCCAGCTGCGCTCTCACGGTCATTGACCTTCCAGGAGGGATCTTGAGCATCATATGAACCTCAATTCTGTGAAGACGAGCCGTTTAGCGCAGCACAGCTGAAATTTTGTACATTAGAGGATTGTAATCTATAGGTGTGGGCAATGGAGGGGTGTATAGCATAGCTCATAGCTGCAAGCGGACCTTGAAACTATACAATAGATATTTGTAGATAGCCATATATATGGGTCGGGGAAGGATAAGGAGAGCAAGTTCTCTTATTTGTGGATAATAAATAACACTATAATGATTGGAATATTTGGTTGCAAAATTGTCTCGGCAATAGCATAAGATGTTCTGAACAAAAGTGTGTCCACCGTATTCTTGGAATTTTGATACTTTTGAAGATATATATTCGGTTCGTTTCCATTTGTCTATTCCTTCCTGCATAAGAATTGTCAGATGCTGAAGAAACAATATCTGAGTCGTTTTTTGTAGAAAACTGCACCATAGGCCCTAAAGTTGCGCAGTTGTCTCAACTAGCCCTCCGAACTTACAATTTGCATCCTTAACCCTGAGTTTTTGTAGTTCCCAACTAGACCATGAGCTTGCATGCTTTACAGGCCCCTCAAACTTGCTTGCTTCACTCACCGAGGCTGCTTAAATTTTGTTTCTCTTCGGGTGGATTAGGTGAGATAACGGTGAATAAGTTCAAGGGGGAGCAAGAAAGGAAACTGCTTAATGTTTGAGGGGCTAGGTGAGATAATCGAGCAAGTTCAGGGGCCTCCGGTGCAATTCTCTCCTCGTTGTCAGTATCTTTCCTTCCGGGCTTATCCTTTGTTTCTTTATTCCTTTTATTTGAGATAAAAGGATCATGAAAGTGATGCAAAAAGTGGACAAAGGCACAGAAGAAAGTAGGAAAGCGATAGACAACTACTGAATGTCCCACTGACCTCAAAAGCCAAAGAGGAATAAATTATTGCTTCCTGCCTCCACACAAACTGGACACTGCCAACTGTCCTGCAGAAAAAAATCTAACCAATAAGAAAAGAAGGTCACAAAAAATATTAAAATTCACACCAAATTCTCGTCTGAATATTTCATAAATTAGACCCGGTATTCAACATGCCCCCATGCAATCTGAAAGAAAGAGAAGCTTCTAGAAAAAGTCTATAATTAGGCATAAAGTGAGTGCTTCTGAGTTCTGACCACCTTCACCCCCCCCCCCCCCCCCCCAACCAAAAAAAAAAAAAAAACCTAGTGTACTTCAGCCTAATTGCTGACCTTTTTTCTTAACTGACTAGTAGCACACCTGTCATTGTCTTTATGTTTTAATAAAAATTAACAATAACAGCCTAACTCTGATTTATAAAATGTCAAAGAAACTGTATTTGTATTTATATGGAACAAAATGATATTCAGTAATTGCGCCTGTTCCGTGCATGTTGATAATGGCAGTACGACAACAGCAGTCATTATCTTAAGCTGAAAATCGAAATTTGGGATCCCTAAATACCAACAAAATCTTGGTACTCATCACGAAACATATGCTGACACAGGTACTACTAGTAAGGGGGTGTTTAGGTCCCAAAATTTTTGGGATTTTGGCACTGTAGCAGCGAGGAATCTTTTGCAATAAGTGTCTAATTATAGCCCAAGTAGACTCAAAAGATTCGTCTCGCAATTTACAGGCAAACTGTGCAAACATGCAAAAGTTTCGTCTACATTTAATGTTCCATACATGTACCGCAAAATTGATATGACGGAAGTTTTAAGATTTTGGAGAGGAACTAAACACCCCCTAAATAAAGTTTCCCTTTCTTAGGTAACACTCGACCCTTTATAGTATTTCCATGTTTTATTACCACCACTCATCCTACTTTTTCACTCATTGACATCTGGTAGTGGCAACTCCACTAGACCATTGTCAACCAGTTTAATAGGCCGGCATGTTTGACCTCAAATCGAAACTTCCAATGTCCATCTGATATCCAGTCTACTTATTACAAGAACATGCAAATTTTGCAGCCAAAGAAAAATCTTGGGTAAAGAATAGCATTAAAAAAACGAAGTTGGATTTAGGAAAGAAAAAAGTGCTGAAAAATGCTGTGTTTTTTGTTCCATGCATAAAGCATTAAGGATAAAGTTTTTCTAACTAAGCATAGCTCTAATTAGACCACACTTCTGACTTTTATTCCTCTCTCAACAATGTGAAAAACATGTTTAAGATGAAATACTCTCTGTACTATAATAATACAACGTGATAGGGTACAACCATACTTTTTCGCAAGTATTGGACGCGCACCATGTCTATTGTTGTGACTTTCGGCCATGTTATGAAACAAGTGAATGATTCCTTTTGACATCTATAGGTCAAACCCAATAAGCAGTTGCCTTTTGGTGTCTACATACCATTGGCAGCTTAAAACCGTAAGGACATAAAACTTTGGCTAACTTTTTTTAGTGCACTTTCCCATCAAAGGCACGTAACACAAAAAGGTTGCACTAGAATACTGTGGTCACTGAGAGAGTACCTACCTTCTGGTCCACAATAAGTATTTAACAAATTCATCATGGTAGCTTTGAAAATTATTTTATGTATGGAGTCAAGCTTAACAAAAAAGGGAAAAAAAAAAGAAGAAAAAAGATAGATGACAATGAGATTTCAACGAATACACCATGGACACAGGAGTGTGGGCACGTCCCTCAAAAACAGGAAATCTCTAAGTAGATAACTCTTTTGGTTATTTTTACTACAACAAAAAATCCAGAGTATGCAATTGGAAAATATTTAATTCTATCCTGTCTATGCATAAGAAAGAAAACGAAAACTAAAATGAATTCTGATGGTTTCTAATCTGAAGACATCAGATTGCCTTTACAATTTTTTAGCTTCCAGATCTTGGCAATGAATTGAACAACATGTAATAAAAGTAATTCTGTAAATGGTTTGTTCCACAGGCATAAGATATGGAACAATTCTAAAATTTGGCTTGGAAAGTTGTAGGTACCTGACTATAACTTGGAGACCCTGGCATGTTTATCTAATCCTGGTAATATGGAAATGGGCAGCCAGCCAAACCTTTCAGCTGATCTTTACAACACCTGTAACACAATTATAAAAACCCTGTGGAACACACATTAGTGGCATAAACTCCGAGGATAATGTCATAGTAGTTTTTTTAAGATAATTAGAATGTAGTTTCAGATATCAATTAATATCTGGCATGGTGTCATGGATGTCAACAACACCGATTTCTATTGAACTAATTTGGTTAATCAATAAAATTCAAGTTTACAAAAATACCTATGCCATGATTAGTTGACTGTCTTAACAAGTCAACATGTAAAGCATACACATCTGTACACACTATCACACAATGACAGAAATACAATACAGGTCTGTTTTATTAAAATGACAGAAAACATGAGATATGTTGCAGTACACTATGATTCAGGACAAATATGAAATCATACTCATTGTAAGTTGGATAATGATATACAGCTGTAAAAATTGAATGACGATATAAAACTGTAAAGATTTCAGGCCATGCTGAAAAAAAATCTCACAATTATACCAGTCACTGTCGCTTCATTGGCATCATCATGGCCGATATGGATGTTTGCTTCTCTGTGTGTTGCCACTTAATATTATAAAGCTCCATGTGTTCCTCATCCACTCATACATCTATGGATACAAACGTTAGATCAGTCAATTCATGCTGAAAAATGCAGTATCCGTGTACACTTCTACAAACAAAATATGCAGAAAAGTGGAAGAAATGGGATCAATTGTGATGTCACAATTGAAGCAAAATGCACTTCTATATGCTTGGCCTGATCACACTTATGAACTTGGGCATGGAATGTCAAAAAGAATGATCCTGTCCAGCACAACTAAGTTGACCCAACTAACATAACATCCTTGATAGTCAATCCCTGGAATGTGGGCAGCGATTGCAGAAGCTTCTGAAATACTGACAGAATCAGTGAAATATTAATACAAAAAATAAAGCAATCATAGAAGCTTATAAGAATATACAGTACCACCACAGAACATTTAAACTGAGCACACGGCTTATTAGTTATCTGTCAGTATCCCAACATTAACGAACTGAACCTACAACATAGGTACAGTTTGTAATGTCATTAGTGTTTCCAGATGATCCATGATGGCAAATCCTCCGCGCTGCATAATAAAAGAAAAGGTACATTCATTGGGTAGTAGGTATAGTCATCTTAAGACTCACAGCCCACAGGTGTTTATGTTTTCAAATCTCCCAACATCCAGACAGAATACCCACGCAACCTGTCATTACTGGAAATGTGATCTTCACTGGAGATTCGTTGCTGGCAGTCAAGTATTGCAGGGCGGGTGGGGCTGGGGTTACTGAGTATGAATGCAAACAATCATTGATTCAAATGTATCACGATCTCTTTTCTTGGGTAAATCACTTGAACTGTTAAGCTACATAGTACAAACATAATTGGAGATATGTGGCAGAACAATAAATCAAGCTTTCTCCATTGAGGCTCAGGCAACTACTTCGAACTGATTGACGCCATTCTTCTGATATATCTTCTTCATTGGATTTTGCAGCCTCCTGAATCTGGTCCTCGCCGGACATTTCCATAGGCAGAGAGTTCAACAAGATCCATGTCCCGTCCTGCCAATATCAGATAGGGTTATTCAGTAAGCTGAGAACCTGAATCGCTAATGCTCCTCTAAAACAAAGACTGTTTAAGACATATATTATCTACCTGAAACCCTACAGTATGCACTCTTCTGTATGAGCTCAGATTTGGATATCTCAGTCTTGTTGCCTTTAGATCGGTTCACCGTAGCCTGCAAGCATAAATCTCTACATCAGTCATCTGTTGTGGTTTTGTGACTTCTAAAAATAAACAGGTTCGTCACACTAGTCATACATACTTCTTGCCACACTGTTTCCCCAGCAACATATGACACTGGTGCGTTTCAACCACACATGATTTAATTTACTGCCATGGCAAAGTACTAGCCAGTTGCCTTGGGCTGCAATGGATTTCTGGTAAAATGGTTTTTAATGCCATAAGCTCTAGCAATTAGGTCATGTTCCAATCTTCTCTTTATCAGGATCTCACATGTACAATTAAGCTACAAACAAACTGAATAGGTAAAAAAGTGGGAGGCCCTCTCCTCTATGCTTTATGTGGCTATACACAGACCATTCCTTGCATCGATCCTCATGTAGAACCAACAATCACCACCCACTGCTTTCTTATAGATGTAGAGATAATCGGAATAGCTATTTTTAGTCCTCCAAATTTCGCCCAAGGCTCAATTCCGCCCAATGACTATTAAAGTGGCTGTTTTAGTCCTCAAATTTTGTATGGGCTGAATTTCATCCTCCAACTATTAAAGTGACCGTTTTGGTCCTCAAACTTTTATTTTTGGGATCGCCTCATCCCTCATAGTCATACATGGCACGCCGCACTGCCACGCCTTATCAGCAAAAACCAAAGAATTTTAGGGTTTCATGATGACAATGCAGAACCACTGTGTCCCTTCTACCTATCCCTACTATACTCATTCCCTTGAATATGCACCGAACGTCCGAACCAAAATCCCACTGGCCCAATTTGTCACACAAGCCCATCTCCTTGCCTCCATCCCTATCCGATGCCAAAAGTTGTCACCATGCTTGAACGGTTACTTGAATAAATACAGATGAGATGGGTGTTGGTATTGGGTTAAGATGCCCTTGTGGCATGTACCTAATCTTCTATTCCTATCGGTCACATAGGAAGGAGATTCTTGGCATGAGTCTTTGGATTTCAATTATTGAATAGACCAAGACTGCATTCGTAGAGACCAAAGGGTTATTGAAGACAAGTTGTCTATTGAATGAAGCTTGGCAGTGTTGTATCCACATTAAGCTGCACAGTGCGAATGATATGTATGCTAACTAAAATAAAAGAGTAAATGCAACACCGGTCCAAACTTGCCTCGAGTTGCAACCTAGGTCCGCAAACTTCCAAAATGCACGTCAAGGTCCCTAAATTATTAATCATGCTTTCGGCAGATCTTCTCAGAGAAGAAGACAAAGATCGCTTGATGTCAATGCTGGAGACTCTGAAGACTTGGACGAGCGAGCATATTCAGCGTCATGTTTCTGAATCTGAAATTGTCTACCTGTAATGTGGGCGGTCGGTGGCTTAGCTTTGGGTACTGTCTGCTGTTCGGTCTGCTTGTCTGGATTTTTGTTATTTGGGATGCTGGCATGTTTTTCTGTTTTTGCTACTTGGTAAGAGGCTTCCTTTGGGTTGGATCTGTAGGTTGCAGCGCTGCTGCTTTCTCTTTTGTTCCTGTGCGTGTGTTGGTAAACTGGTGACCCCAGTCTGTAACAAACCTGTTATTGGCTTTCTTAAAAGCAGAGTTATCTCCTTTCAAAAAAAAAAAATACTAATCATGCCATGTGAGCTCCCAATCACTCTAACTAGAGCTAATTCGCCTGTGTGGCATGCTGAATGCACGTTGACATGGCACCAACATGTTGGTCCCACATGCAAGACTCATTTCTTATTTCCTCATGTGGGCCCAGCAATGTCAACACACAATAAACAGGGAAGGGTAGAATTACTTGCCTACATAGCAGTGGCGATCAGGATGAGCATCGGGGGGGGGGGTGGGGGGGGGGGGCTAACTAATGGAGATTTAATGCTTAAGATGAAGGTTGATGGTGGATTTAAGACTAAGCTACAGTAATTAAAAGGCAACATCAAGCTCTCGGGGGGGGGGGGGGGGCCCTGGATCCGCCAATGTACATAGCCATCATGGAAAATTATGGGTCTTCAGGTGTGGCAACGTGGTGAGCCATGTAGGATTTAGGTCGAGATTGGTCACAAAAAGTGAAGTTTGAGACCGAGATGGTTGTTTTCATAGTTGAAAGAACGGAGCTAAGCCCAAAATAAAAATTTGAGGACCAAAACAGTCATTTTTATAGTTGAGGAAGGAAACCTTGGGAGGACGAAAACAGCTATTCTGCCTAGAGATAATCATATGCTCTCTTAATTAAAGTATTGGGTAGAATATGAGAAGTTTTGTTCTCCATTATCTCATTTGTATGTTTTTTAATCAACAGACGAGCAATAGAATGATTCTGAAAACAGAAACGATGAGAATACTTTACAGAAGATATGATGTACCTGCAAAACCTGGCAATTCTCCAATGTGCTTTTCCCTCCCTGTCAATTTAAAAGGATCAGTGACATGCTGGCTTTGCACCAATCTGCACAACAATAACAGCAACGGAAAGCGTCGGAACAAGTGGTTTGGGATTGTCGTTGGAATCAGGGACCTTGGAGTAGGGGACGATGTGGTCGTAGTCGTGGCAGAGGCAGCCGGGGCACCCCACGAGCTTGCGGAAGACGATGTTGCCGAGCGCATCGCGGCGCCACCTCTCCGGGTCGCGTCCGGGAACACGCTCCGCCTTCTCCCAGCACTGCTGCTTCACCGCGTACGAGAAGCTCCGGGGCTCCGACGCGGACGGCGGCGGCGCCGTCAGCAGCAGCTCGTCCAGGTCGGTGGCGACTGCGGCAGCGGAGGCGGGGGTGGAGGCGAACGAGCGTGAGGAATTCGGGCGAGCCGTGGCGCCGAACGATTGCGGCGGCGGCGGTTGCCGGTCACTTCGGCGGCGGCGCATCGGCTTCCGACCCACCATTTGCGGCCGCGAGTCCTCAAGGCACACCGCACACCCCCGACCCCGAGCGGCTCATATCCTCCTACTCTCGGCTGACTTGCAGGGCGCCTCCTGTATCGAGGTTATGATACATACCACGTGCCCCCAATGCATCTTAGAAAGAGGAAATTATTTTCTTGGCACTGAAAAAAATTTGGCTTAGTTTCTTGTGTCTGTTTTTATCAAAATTTATTATTTAGCTCTAAAATGAAATTCGTTTAGTTTTTTTTGCCTTCTAGTCAGACAAAAAACTTCAAAAAATCATAATTCTTCAATAATCGGATGAAAAAGATTTTTATATAAAAACTTAGATCTCGACGAGATCTATAACTTTATAGTTTTAAGTTTTTTCATTTGAGGAAGTTCATATACTCAAAAGTTAACATATTATTTAATATTTTATAGCATTTAAATTTTCTCAAATAAAAAAACTTAAAACTATAAAGTTATAGATCTAATCGAGATCTAAATTTTCATATAAAAAAACTTCTTCATTTGATATCGTATTGAAGAGTTATGGTTTTTTTAAGTATTTTAGTATGGCTGGAAGAGCCAAGAAACTAAAAGAATTTCGTTTTAGAGCTAAATAACACAGTTCGATAAAAACCGGGCAAGAAACTTAAATCAAACTATTTTTAGGGTCAAGAAAATAATTTCCTCTCTTAGAAACCATGGACATGAGACCGTTGAGCACAGGGTCATACTGCATTACTGCCATAGCAGGTATGTCCATTATATTTGAAGATATCCTCTTTTTTTTAAGGGATGTGGAGTACTATACATGCTGACACTATCTTCATCAGTGCTATTATGAAAAGTCGAAGTGAAGAATCTATGCAGCGGTGACCATTTGTTACCTGAATATGCTCAACGTGAATAGGAATCTTGTCTTTCCAACCATTCTTCTAGCTAGGAGCTCAATGTGAACGTGCAAATGAATTTTGTTTATCAAACTGAAACTTGATTGATCATTCTGAATTTCTGATGTTCATCTGAATATCTTATCAATGCTTGCAACATTGCAGCGAAGTTTCATGTCAGAGTTTCGTGGATCAGTCATGGGTTAGATTTCTGAACTTGGTTGATCTATGCAGCTCTGATCTTCTATATGTTTAATGATTCTCGAACAGAAAATCAATGTCAGTTTACAGTTCGGATTTCCCATTTCCATTCCTATCATCTACCGACAATCTGAACACTTTTACTAAATGGTTGAACCTTGTAGCCGATGCTAGGCATGGATGGCCAGCTGCCCAGCTTTTTTTGTCAAAAAAATATTTGTACTTGCCACTGCACTATTTGTCCTAATAAGTTTATTAACAATGGTACGAAACTGGTTACAAGAAAAATAATACGAAACCAGCAGTTCTCGATGCACTACCCATCCTGATCAATGGCAAATATGAAACCATCAGTTCTCACTGTACCCCCAATCATGAAATTCTGATCAAAACATGAAATTTACTGCTGTAGTTACAATTAAAGTCGTATTGTTATGGACGGCAACCTTCATCGACAAAAGAAGCGTAGCAGTGGCTGAGGACATGCGCGACGTGTGGGATGGCCGGGACGTCGGCAACGCACTCGGGACTGAGGGCCGCGCGGTGATCGCATCCAGATGACGCTGTTCCCTAAGTCTAGGATTCTGTTACCAGTTTGTACCGGTTTGCTTAAAGTTAGATTTGTTTTGTTAGAAGGTTTGGTTTGTTAGATTGATCTTATTAGATTGGAACTGTTAGGGATGTGCCTATAAAGGCCTACACGTTGTTGTCAATGAAGTTAAGCTGGAGATTGATTATCAATCTCTCCCGCTCGTGGGCGACGCCGAGCACGGCGTCGCTGCTTTCGCCGCCGCGTCAATCCTCTGCAGTACGTCTCCCAGCCTCCACTCTCCTACGCAGCCATCAAGCGCCATAACATGACCATGGCCTCTTCTGGATGCTAGCAGTTGTTTAAAATTTGAATTAAGCATCCCTTGAATTGTTGGGTAAGCCAATATCACATATATTCGTTTTGTGTATGCACATGGGGTGAAAAAATCACTATACTTCAGCCAGGCTGCTCCAAATTTCTACCTGCATATGTTCATAACTTCATATCTGCCTGAAAATAAAGTATTCTTAGCAGCCTGGCATGTAGCTAGGTTGTTGCAAGGCAACGATTCAGTTATTGTTGGAAAATATAATTTTTGCACATGGTTTGTTTTATTAAGGGGAAAAATCTAAACCAAATTATATTTTGAGGTAGTGGTGATCTAGACTGCAATGGACTGCGGAATTGGGTGGGTGGCATTAGTACCTGCAATGTCTCAATGAAGACAGGTTGTTCCAAAAGATACAGGTGCAGGGATTCTCAGATGTTTCCTTCCGAGTTTCAGGACTTTTGATTAGTAGTAAGACCGGCAACCAAGACAAATTGGCAAATTGCCATCACTTGTATCATTAGTTGCTTTGTTAAAAGATCAGTTATTCAGTTTTGTTAAATACACGTGTTGTGTGACTATGCAAGGTTTCAACTGAAAAACATTATTTAGTGAAGTAAAAAATAATCCTGCTCACTAACAGGAGAACACTACATGAGAAATAAAAATCAACAGCTATTTATTGTCTGACAACTGCATTGTCCTTAAACTCAAGAAGCAAGTGTAAACAATAGTAGTTGTAGATGTATTGATCTGTTCTGCAGCAGGACCTTCAACGTGGACTTGCATTATGAGAAGTCAGGAAAGGTGTACAAAACAATAGTAGGTGAATGTTTCTTGGTAGTGTGTAAATTTGGGCAATATGTTTTGTCCGAGCAATTGAATAGGCCTAAAAGTAGGTGTTTTGTTTTTGACAAATTTTTGTCATGTAACCATAGGCTAGGCAATTTCGTATAACATATGGTTACTTTTTTTAATATTCTTGGTAAATGTCGTTGCAACCGCAAAACATAATACCACGATATATATTGCATGTTTCTTAATGTGGCTGTTTTCATGTGGGCTACTAGAATATGTAAAAATTAATCTCACATATCAAGGTATTATTTGTTTTTGTTGTAACTTACGAAAAGATCTAAATAGTAGAGTTGATGCCACGATCATCGCGACTATGTTAATTTCACGAATTTTGCTTCTTAAATTCAATGTCACTTTAACGTCGATATTTAATTTCACAGTATTGTTATCTTATCATGTAATCCATGTGTTTTTAATATAGAAGTTTAGTTATCCCGTAACAACACACGGGCACGCTACCTAGTTTATATAAGTGTATAACATGTGGGCGTAGAATCCGTGTCAAATGCCATATCTAATAAGGTAGTTTTTCACAGATATTTTTTTTTTCCTTTTCCTTTCTTTCTTTCTTTCTTTTTGGCAAAAACAGATATCATCATAGTCCAAGCTGTACACATACTACAACAAAAGCACAAGGCCAAGACACAGAACACTGAACTTTAGAACTACACCAACATACTGATTTAATTTAATCATGTTGAACAAACTTCATCACCAGAATAGAAAGCTCATAAAGAACAAAATTTTTTGTCCAAAAACATCTAGTAACCATGGAAGCATTCGATTATTCAAATTATAAATGTGTGAATCCCGCAAGAATCCATTATTGCAAACACAGGCTTAACAGCAAGAGCGCGAGGTCAGGAGTAGCCCTGCTTTTATGCGCCTGATCCTTATACACACATACAAATAGGCTCCAGGACCACCGGTCTACACGGTTAGTTCCGTCCTCGAGATAAGAATGCCATCCGTATCGGCGTAGAGCCACTCGCCGTCGCAGATCCTGGTTCCAGCAATGTTGACAGGGACATGCTTCTCCCCCATCCCCTTCTTGTTTGCCTTCATAGGGTGTGAGCTCAGAGCTCGGACACCAATGTCGCAACCATTGATCTCATCAACATCCCTGATGCAGCCATTGACCAAAATACCAGCCCACCCATTGTTCTGTGCCTGCTGGACGGGGTTGCCACCAAGAATGGCACAACGCATGCTCCCACCACCATCAACCACAAGGACCCTACCGTGGCCTTTTTCCTCGAGGAACTCGCGGATCAGAACATTGTCCTCGTAGACCTTCAGTGTGACGATAGGGCCAGCGAAAACCTGGCGCCTTCCATATATTTGGAAGATGGGCTGGAGAGCACGGAGCTCGCCGTTCATAATTAGATGTGGATTAGCATCACATACTTCAGCGGTGGTCAACGGCAAGGCAGCCATATTTTAATTTCACTATCCTGCTGTTTCATCAGAAGAAAAGAAAATAAAACACTGAGCAAAATGGATCAACAGAAGCAAGCCAATGCATGCACAGGAATAGCAAAGATTCTCCAAAGAAAAACTCTTTTGAACTGAGCATATAAAACTAGTAGCAGGACATCAATACGACGGTGACCTCAAATTGAATAACAGCAGTATAATGAACACCAGGAGATAGATTCCCCATCACTCAACTATTAAAATGATGTGTAGTTTAAGAAAAAAAATCCCTATTATTACTGCATCGATTCGGTCAGTGAGCGTCAACCCACAGAAACATAAGACACTCAGTATTGAATGAAAAACATCAATAGCCTTCTGTAATGTAAAGGTCCATCCAGACATGTATGTGTGACCATTTGACAGGATAAAGAGTCACTGAACCACAAAAAAAAAAGTTCCATCCAGACACTGACTTGTTGATCATTAAACATGTGTTTTAGTGGTGCATGATTCTTTTGTTTTCATCACTTTTCAGTAGAACGTTCAATGTAGTGCCCCTATACAGACCACTAGCCTAACCTCGCAGTTTAGCACTGACACACTACAAATATTTCACATTGTTTCCCAAACTAAACTAGGTGCCAACATGGTCTCAATTTGGACAACCAAGAAGGCCAATGATTTTGTCAGAATACCAATCCTAGCAAGCAAGCCTTTAATTACATATAGAAACTGTATAACTAATTGATTTTCTTATTTAAATTTTAGGCCCCAATTGGTATTTCGCTCCGGGGCCCCCAAATTTCTGGAGACGGCCCTGACTCCTAGCATACACGGGGAAAAAGCGGGGGATTTGGCTCCTGACGGCATGCACGCAAGAACCTAGCAGAAGATCTAGGCAACGACGGGGGCAGACAGTCCGGACGGAAGCACAACCAGCGAGGAGATGAGAGTGCAAGCAGTCGTCTCTCTTACCGGCTGTGGATCCGGCCGGCCGGCGCCCGGCGCCTCCTCAGCAGGCGGGGTGGAGCCGAGGTGGGCGAGCTGCAGCTTCTTGCCCTGCCCCCAATTCCAATCTCGATCTCAGCAGAGGAAGGGACAGCGGCGACACTCCACTCCACGCTCGGCTCGGCTCGGCTCATCTGGAACCCAAGCGGTGCGTGCTGGTGGGGTTTTGCAACTTTTCGTTTTCGTCCTTGTCACCATCTATATTTCTCTCCCAGGTCTCTCTCTATATATTCCTTTATTAAAATTATTTTTGATTGCTTGACAAGGCTGAATAACTGACTTGGCCAAGCAAAGATTACTTGTTAGCATGAAAGCAATTTTAAGAGACTCTCTAAATTCTTCCTAAATGTTATGAATAGAGATTTTGGACCGATGAAGGGTTGGGACACGGCCAAGACCGGGATTGAGGCCACTCTCCTACGCCGATTTGAGCGACCGAGGACGAGGATGGCTGTGAGGCGTGGGACTGCGCCGCGCGCCGCGGGGGTGCTCTCGTGGTGGCCACATGGTGTTGTGGCCTCCACTGCATCTGCATCGCCAACACCCACAGCCATAGTGCCTGTGCTCGGCCGCTCGCCTTCGCAACCATTGCTACGACGAATGAGTAGACAATCCCCGTAGCTGCGAGGAGTGGGAGGGGGCGGCAGTCTCTGAGGCTGCTAGGAGAAGGGCGATCTGCTGCTTGCCGCGGTCTGATACGCCGCGGCCGAGGAAGGGTGGCGCAGGGAGGAGGCGGCCGTAGGCACGGGTGGCGGCAGCTCGTGTCTCGACCGGATAGGTGCTCGCGGGTGTAGGGTTCGCAAGCATTCGCGATGGCTTGGGTAACGGGCGAGAGAACACGAACCAATCTGCATCGAACGGTCCTTATCACGAGCTGCCTTGATCCAATAGTTAGCGGGTTAACGGGCGACGTGGCTCTATCGAGGTGCCCGCTTTTGGGTTAGGATTCCTATTATAGAGATAACGATTATAGAGATTTTAAAAAGGGAGCTTTTAAAAAACTAAGAATCCGTTATGCAATGTTGGATATTGATACTTGAACACTCCCTCTCCTCCTAAGCATCGTTTTTTAGCAATTCAAAACCAAGAACTTGTGTATGATGAGGCAGGCACATGTGGCACGACGGGATGGGGACTGAGTGATGCGGGGACAGGGCAGACCGGAATGATACAATGATATGTATAAGTTTGGACAGCTGAGCATGTGAGACGATAACTTAAAACAAGTTTGGAGAGCTAGGCGTGCAATTTACAAGATGACAAGCAGACCTGAGAACTAATAAGTAGATGAGAAACATTAGAATAGAGATGATGAATAAAAACAAGAGAGTTGAGCATTTAAATTTAAAATATTAGAATAGAGATGAGAAATCAGAAAAGTTTAGTTAGAGAGCTGAATGTGCAATTTTCAGGATGAGAGGTTAGAATAAATTTAGGCAGAATAAGTTTAACAAACTGAGTGTGCAATATACAAGTGCCAGATAAGTTCAAAAAAAGAGTAGCAGAAATTACTCCGTAATTTCAAAAAACACAATGTTTCAGGACATCGAATTTTACAAAGAAAAGCACAATGTTTCAGGACATCAGCATATTCGTGTTACTCGTGCATCAACAGTACTTTTTTACATTTAGGTGAGCCGCAAAGAACTCAATCCAAAAAAATTATTCTATAATTTTAACAACAGGCGCACCAAGGACTCCCCTTGATGGCAGAAAATTCATGTAAGCCAAAAATGCATGAACACATTGTTCAACTGTCCCACTGCTGCAGGAAGAACCAGAGAAGGTTTTCATGACTCATATATGGGTACTGGTAGGAATGGGAATGGAGCCACAGAAGCATAGGCAACTGGAGGGCGCGATGGCACACGAGAAGGTTTCTTGTCTTGGCGTTTCTGTCTCGCACTTTCTTCGTCCTGCAGATCAGCCCCGTAGAGAACTCCGTCCAGCTCAATATTCTCTGCCAGGTTGTGCGCCTTTTGTTCATTTGGTAGCCGATGTAACAGAAGTCCAGCCATGAAGGCAGGGAGATACAGCAGGCTACCATAGAACATTCTCCTCGCAGTCTTCGGACTTGGTTCCAGCACAAATGATAGAGCTCCAATGGTAAGGCCTAACGTTAGGAGTGAAGCTTCAAAACTGAACCACTCAGATGTGAGGCCCCCTACAATGGTTAATTCCATATGATCTCAATTTTACAAAAAAACAAAAAAACAAAAAAACAAAAACAAAAAAACAAAAAAAACGGAAACTAGAAATTCAATATACTTCGTACTTACAGTTGTACGCAAATAACCCCAAAGGTAGCATGTACAGACAATTTCTTAGTGACACCCATGCAGTTCTTTTACCAGTAGGGTCAGCAAAAGAAAACATTCGATACCTGCACCAAACAGCCAGTCACATGGCCAGAATTTTCATATACTCTTTACATATAGATCTGATAGTAATGAACTCGGACAAGTTAATTACCCTCCAGCAAGGTAATCATTTCGACATAAGTATGCGAGAGCCATAAAATGAGGTATTTGCCAATAGTACAATGCGGCAGGGAGTATCATCGCATTCAGCGACAGTTCAGTTGAAGCTGCTGCCCACCTGTACAGAGAAAGACACGGTAAAGGATCGCATCATACAAAACATGTATACAGCTCTAAGACATATTCAACATATCAAATAGGATCACAACAAAATACTCTGCAGAAAAAGTTGACCAATATTGAACACACTTGAAGGTTTCCAGAAACTTTTTATATGATCTAGCGGAAACTGAGTGCATCATGGATGGGTGGATATTGCTGAAGGATGGATGCAAAGAGTGGTCAAGATCGCAGTTTTGTACAGATATTTAGAGTCATTCACATTCTAGATATCAAACTTACGCCCTTGACTAACAATAGACAACTTGATTCCTAGGAGAGCATATCAAATGCATCTCATACTTTCACCTGTACCACTGTGCAGCTCAGCCCAGAGTCCCATAGTCCCATGCTCCGAGCACCCCAGAGAAACTAGTTCAACTAGTAGGGAGTGTGCTTCATGCATTTACAAAGTGGAATCAAATTCACAATTTGATTGCTACTGAGAGAACCTTTCCTTCTATATAGACCAACTACTGTCAATTATGTATGTTCTTTCATGCAGAAAATATATACAGTGCCATTACAAAATCTACTCGAATTCCACCTAAGAATACCAAAAATGGCCAGTAACTTACCCCAGAAGTGGTGGAATTGCACCAACGACTGCCCCAACCCATGTATTAACAGGGTGTATTTGCTTCAACGGCGTATACACAAATGCATACAGAACAAGATTAGAAGCTGCAAGCCCAGCTGCCAAGCCATTAGCCTGCACAAATCTTGCCAATTTTTTGCATGTTTAGTTCCAGTGTCAGCTTTCTGTCTACTTCACAGCTTAGTAAATTTAAAGAAAGTAGAATATACATCTATAGAATGCAAAGAGAAAGCAAGAACCTTCCAAGCCAGCAAAGCTGTTCCTGCAACTCCAACACTTGTAGCCCACATCGCAGCATGTGCAGGACTAATGCGACCAGACGGCAAGGGGCGTCGCATTGTCCTTTTCATTTTAGCATCATTTTTTATCTCAAACACCTGGAAGTAGGTGTTCATGATCAGAGAGAATACTGAGTTGTTTTGGGGCAGCTCAAGTAAGTACAGCAAGTTCAATCAGGGTTATCCATATAGGCAATAGCTCCAAATCTAGATATGGCGTAATGTGAGGGAGGGAGGATACATTAAGAACATTAGTATTTGGCGCAGGATCATGAAGAACCAAAGATGTGCATGCATGTTAGTACAATGTACATTGATTTAGCATGTCAAAAAGTAAGATACGTACCTGGTTGAGGGTATTTGCAGATGCTGCAACCATCATTGTACCAGCACATGTGCAACAAAGTCCACCAATGTCCACGATGTTGCCACTACCGAGCACATAGCCAGCCCCCGAAGTTGCCACAACAAGAGCACTAAATACGAATATTGGATCCATGTTAGAAATTATATCTTCAGTCATCAGTTACAAGGGCGGGCCAAAATTAACAGGCAAGGCTGAATCCTGAATCACAAGATTGTCTGAGCTATTCCAAGTGAGGTGCCACACTGCTATACGATATCCAGAGACAATAAGTGAATCAACAATGTTTGCACTGCGCCAAAAGGTTGTAAAACTGGAAATTTTGACACCCTCATAGCAATCTAGGATTGAAAATCCCAACTCACTCAAAACTGACAATAATGTCCCACGGACTTAAATATCGGTAAGACACCAAGTGGAAAATCCTGCTGCTGGAAGAAATAATGAATTGCCATTCTTAGCAAAGAAGGCTAGATGCAAAAGGTCGACAAAAGATGGACTGCCCAAGAAAGATTGACTTACAGTCTGAATACAACCAATGGATTTCATAACAGAAAGGTGATAGTAACAATGAGCGTGGAATGAAGAGCATAGAGCCGAACATAGCAGGTTAGCAAGTTCAGTACCAAGGATTACATTTGACTTGGAAGTTCGTATAGATTAAACAAATGAGGATCTACACCACATATGTAATATGTAGCCAGACCATGCAAAACTCAACACATGGAACCAACCAGATATTTGAAGCAAATAATCCTTTGTTATCTTACAAATCTTTTTTTCCTGTGGGGGACAAACATCATGCTCGCCTGTCCATTACCAATACCAAATATCTCAGTTATACCAAAATGGCACTTAACTTTCTTACCACTGTATGGATGTTAGCTCTATACCATTATAATGGTGCTTTACATAGCTATTTTTATATGTAGAAGACAGGCAGACAGGAACTCCCTCTGTCCCAAAAAGTGCCATTCTAGTTTTGTGATAAGTGAAACTATCTTAAACTTGACCAAATTTATGGAGAAGATTATCAACATTTGTGAAACCAATATGAAAATGCATTTCATCATTTATCTAACGATACTTATTTGATAACTTAGATGTTAGTACTTTTTGGCATGAACTTGTTCAAAGTCAAGCTTTTTTTTTTTTTACTTTGGACAAAGGTAGAATGACACCTTTTTTGGGGAGAGGAGGGAGTATTTCTTTCTAGAGGAAAGACCATTTTACAGACTATGGATATTATTCTGTTTCCATGTGCTGAATTAGCATTTTTGAAACAGGAACAATGACAAGTGCGCACTGCCACAGATTGAATTTTGAACAATTCACTCATTATATTTACACACTCTAACTGGAAAAGAGCAGAGTGGTACTATTTAATGTTCTAAGGGTTTAGTAAGTAGCAGTTTTTTTATTAATGGAATCGGACATAGTTGAAATTAGCTCGTGCAAAATGCTCATGTAGAATTAGTATCAGCAGAAATAACATTTGGTATCCATGCTCATGTAGAATTAAACATGAAAGAAAATGTCTATGACAAATGTAAGAAGCATATTATTCAAAGTTCCTAGCTAACTTCGAATACAATTAAACATCAAATGTTTGCAGAAAAAAAAAAGTATCAGAAGAGTTAAGCTAGCACAGATAGCATCAACCACAGCAGAATTCTTACTTAGCAACAAGTACAAATAAAACTGAGCATATGGATTCTACACGGTACGAGTATGACAATATATACATTAAATACCCATCAATAGGTTTTTGCTCAATTTCGATAAACATGTGTTAAAGATGTGCATACAAAATCCTAGTTCTAGTTTTCTCAGAAGTCAACAGAAGTACCAAAGAACATACTTATACTCTATAATGATTCAATTTTTAATAAAGAAAGAAACCTGAAGAATCCGTTATCAAACTTCTGTCCTTAAAAATCTACAGCTTCGTACGACTCGAGAACTTAGAAATACAACAACAGTAAACCAAGTGAAGCAACAGCTATCCTAGTGATGTAGTCGCATGAAATGATGACATCGAAAGTTATTCCGAGAAACGTTACAACAGATCCATGGGTAAGAGGGACTGAGGGGCTTCCAGGGTATGGTGTGAAAAGTGGCTTCCTGGGAATAACAAACTTTATTTCTGGGGAGTCTCAGCAATTTGCTGGGCAATTTGGAAAAGTTGAATAAATGCTGTTTTGATGGAATCAAGATAAAAAATTCTATTGAGATTGTTTGTAGTGCTTGTGCCTTCATGCGATTTTGGACAGGTTTATATGAGCAGGTGGACAGAAGGGTGATGATTAATTTCGTCAATACAATGCTGTGCGTGGCTACGGAGATACACATACTCATCCCCAAGAAACAGATGGCAAACAGGAACCGCCTGCGACAAGATGAGTCCCAGACCGAAGATGATCAGACGAGGTAGAAGATGATGAAAGATCAAGCTTAAGTGTCACGCTGCCTGGGAAACTCTGATATGTTGTCATGTTTGCTCGAGGGTGTTAACTCTTGTCTAAATAGTTTCCCTTGGTCCTTCCTTGGTCTCTTTTATTCGCATTAGCCTGCGGGTTTCTTGAGTTGAATGATCTCATTTTGTTGTAGCTGTCTATCTCTGTTTCAGGGTATAGATTGGCTAGGCCGTTGGTTCTGTGGCTGTCTCCTCCTTTTGTCTAAACAAACTATTGTATTTCTGTGTAAATTATACAACCGTATTAAGTTAATTAATATGTGTGTAAATTATGATTCTTAAAATGAATTCAATTCCAAAGATCCAAACGGGGCCTATCTGAAATGGAAAAGGGGAATGCCTTGTTTGGGGGGAAAAAAAAAAAGAGGGACTGAGGGGGGAGAAAATCGCCCACCTGAGACGGGCTTTCGAGAGTTCCCAGTAGCACTTCCCGTAGTGCCGCAGCGCGTCGGAGATGGATCCGGTGTGCTGCGAAACGGATACAGCCGCCGCCGCCACTTCTTCCACGATGGTGTTCGTCGCGGCGGTGGATGAGGTGGAAGAGGAGGAGGTACGCGCGGAAGCAATAGGAGCGAGCGACGTGGCCGGGTGGTGGATGGGGTCGATGAGGAGACGTGAGCGGAGAGCCCTCGCGGTGGAGGCGGCGGTGGCGCCGCCCCTCCACATGGCGGCTGCAGGTGCTGGCGGCGGCGACGACGAGGCACCGGTGGTGGCCGATGTGAGGCAAGGTCGGGGATGGTGAGCTGGGCTGAGAAGACCAGGCTGGACCCAGGAGTGAAATGTGCATATGAGAATGAGATGGGCCGGGCCCAAGTGTGTCTTGACATGGTAGGTCTCAAGTGGGTTTTGGGCCGGTGCAGCCGCCGGCTCGATCTTGGAAGACGTGGCTGGGTTCTAGAAGGATTCTTCCGTAGTTTGTTTTGTTTGGTTGGGATAGGGATAGGGATAGGGATAGGGATAGGGATAGGGATAGTGAATTTCTCGTAAGGTTATTATTATATCACAATCATTTATTTTTTATATCTTATTTAATCCCAGTCATTTATCTGTTCATAAAAAAAATTCTCAGTCATTTATCTATTTCCTTTATCTCTATCCCATCCTTTATTTTTCCAATATCCAAACAACTCCTGTTTGTAGGTATATTGAAAACAATTACAGGTGGATTTGGATGATAACTAGTTAGGATGGCGTTTAGGACTTCTATTCTATCGCCCTTGCTTCTTTAAACTGAAAATAAATGCTGATTTTATATGAAAAAAATATATTTGTGGCAGGAGTCATTTCTTTCCGTATTTTCCCATCATAATTACAAAACCAATTCAGGCGAACCATGCCCCTTGATCGTACAAAAAGACGGAGCTGGTTCAAATTTCCCGTCCAATCCAATATAATGATTACAGGGTAACATTGTACCACCAATCACAAACAAATCGACGGTGATGTGTACAAAGAGAACGTTGTTTACCCCATAAGCTGGTTTGTTCTTCATACAGGCCCAACGAGTGATCATCAGGAGTTCAGGACAAATATATTACACGTTTTTGGATACGTAGTACTTCACAAAACCGAGACCTGATTGCTCACAAGTGTTCTGCTGCGACAAAACACAGGTACATGCAGCACTACAGCAACGCCTCTTCAGGCCTTGATACAGCACTGGAAGTAGCTCAGGAACTTCTTCCCTCCCTGCATTCACAAATTTTCCGATTAGTAACGGCACACGTGGATCAAGGTTATGCAATAAAATGTCTGGTGCATAGTGAAATACGCAACATGCGCATACAATCGAGGTTGGCATGCAATTGTTTGAGGATCAGTTAAACCACACAATTTCATATCTGATTACTGTAAACGCACCCGTGAGGTGTGGCGGAAATTGGATTGTGATTCTCCATTATCACAAACAACAATGTAAAAAAAGCATCATGAAGATGCCAATGAACTGTTGCAAGATGTTCTAGGTTGTTGGCAATTAAGTCTTGGGTTTGCTGCTTCTTCAACCATTTTGCTATTTGTCACAGATACAACCTGAGAGTTGCTTATCCCCTCAACTAGCTAAACCCATCATTAGTTTCCCTAAGATTCCCCTATGGACAATGACAAATCAATACATCAGTGCAGCTTTCTAAAGGCATGTAGATATGGACAGTATGATTAAGAAAAGAAGAAGATTCGTCCTTGCCTATCAGTTACAACAAAGAATAATGCATGAAGTTGGAATAGGTGGTTCTTGGCTTGACGCGTCCATTTACTGGACAACCGGTCTACAATGTTAGGGACCTACTCTTGATACCAATTCAGTTTGACAGAACGGACTCATGATGAAACAATCATCTAACTTGTTGCATCATATTTCAGTAGAACTCTTCGTAATAGTTTATTCTAATTGGGAAGGGGATTTTGCACCATTCGAATATACTATTCACCTAAACCTTGCATTCAGAAGGCGATCCAGATTTTTAGCACACATCTCTCTTGTGTCTACACAGAGATGCAGTAAGCCCGTAGTACTCCATTATCTTCTTATTATTCCGTGATGAGTGTGTGAAGCAGAATTCGTGGACCAGTTCCAAAAGGCCCTTACTATTACTACTAGTTCCAAGCACTTCCTGTCCTTTCATATTTTGATGTGGTCAATTCCACCGTCCATGATAAATTATCAGTGCTTTGGAATATGAGCTTGACCCTGGAAATGAATCTCAAGCGGCTGTTATTGACTAGAGGCTCCAATTCACTAGACCAGCAGGACTATTATGCCATTTCAGAAATCTGTTTCAGAAGGACAGCAGTAGGAAAACGAGCTTCTACAGACTGCAGCGATGCTGCCTGCTGAATGTGTTGCAATGCTAGTACATTCCAAAAAAGCCACTGGTTTCGCCGGTTGCAATTTTTTACTCCACTGTCAACTTTGCTAATCCGGCTCATCCGGACTAGTTTATTTAAGCACTTTTGCACTCCAGTCACTCGCAATTAGCAATAACTTCAATCCTTGACGCTAATAAAATTCAATTCAATTAAAATCAGACGAATCCGAGATGTTTACCGTTGGGGAGTGGTCGCGGGCGTGGAGCGGGCGGCGGCGGCGGTGGTCATCGTCGGCGGGGCGGGGGCGGCCGAGCTTGGGCTGGGCGTTGCTGGCCTGGTGCTGCGGCTTCTGGTTCTGGGCGTGCGCGAGGAGGTCGTCGTCGCCGCCGAGGCTGGCGCGGGAGAGCTCCTTCTTGTTCTGCTTGCGCATCTCGCGGATCTTGGAGAAGTCCATGGAGTAGTCCGGCAGCGCGCCGTTCTTCATGTCCCAGTCACCGAACGCCGGCACCGTCATCCAGGCGTTGTTGCCGCCCGCCGCGTCGTGGCCCCGCTGCTGCACGCATGCTCTGTGAGGGGGAGGAACACATGCAAGGATCGCACCTCGCAGCAGGAATCCGAAGCGAAGCTCCTCGCGCGAGAAGAAGAAGAAGAGAGACCAGGAAGGAAGGAAGGAAGGAAGGAAGGATTCAGGGAGGCAGAGAGCCGTCTGCATACCTCCTTGAGGTTCTCCATGGATGGATGATCCCTCTTTCTCCCTCGTTCGAGTTCTTGTCTTGCTGGGTCCGCGCGTGTCGGATGAAGCAGATTCAGCAGCAGAAGCAGTCACGCAAGCAACAGCGTCGGACTTGTCTTCTTGGAGAGACACGGCGGAGACGAGAGCAGAGGGAGAGGATGACCCGCACACACTAATAACTATATAGGGATTGGAAACAGAACTAGGTTGACACGGCAGAAGTGGTAAGGAAATCCAGCTGGTTTCGAGCTAACAGTGGGTGCCCACTGTAGCCTTAGCCGCTAATCTTCCTGCAAAGCTCGCTCTTCGATCCGTTGCTCTCTGACTGACTGCCCGTTGCACACCAGACCACGCGTCCGCGGAGGCGGGCGGCCACAGCTGGTGACTGCTGTGCTGTGCCGTGGAGCCGTGGAGAGAGATAGGCATTTATGATTGCCTGCCAGTCTGGGCCCACACACCCGTGACTCACACCATGGCTGGCTTCGCCTTCACCCTGCTTTTGCCGAGGGGCCAGCCCGCCCCGAGCTGCCTTTCCGGGAGCGGAGCACAGGAATACAGGATGGTGATTGGTCGGCAGGAAAAATCTGCATCTCCGTGTGGCCAGCTCGGCCGTGCCCCGAAAAGGAGAGGCACAATTCCGTGGGTCGCCCGGCCGGCGGCCGGCCTAAACGTCCTTACCATTGCCATTTCCAATCGGAGGCGATAGGTAGCGAGTTCCTTCTTCAGCCCCGTTTAGTACACTCAGTCAGAATTTAGAAACACTATAGCAGCGTTTTATTTTTTATAATAAATATCCAATTATATCCTATAAGTAAATTTCAAAAATTCGTGAAATAATATTTTGCTAAGCTGTCAAATTAATTTCAGTTTTCATCTACATTTAATGTTTTATGTATGTATAAAAAATGATGTGACTAATTTAATTGAAAGTTGGAAGAAATATAAACTGAGCCTTCATCTACCCTCGCCTCTCTTTCATTCAGGTTCAGGCCATCAATCCATCTTCCCGTGAAGCATGTCACGCATAGCACCGGAGGAGAGACGCAGAGAACATCATACGAGCGACGCTGACGTACACGCAAGGGGTTTCAGAGGTTTAGGGCTTGTTTGGTTGACATCTAAAATTTACCACTCCTTAGATTTGGCATGCCAAAACTTGGATAAAAAACTTGCCATAGATTTGACAAGCCAATTGTGAGACGTTGGCAAGTTTTGATAACAAACCAAAGGCTAGCCAAAATCATGCCTTGCCAAATCTATGGTATGACAAATTTTGGTAGTCAACCAAGCAGGCCCTCAGACACCTCACAGCTGCGGAGCTGCCAAAGTTCTCACTTCTCACTTTCTCAGGGCCTCCAACTCCAATCCAGCCAGCGTGTTGTTTGTTGGCGCCAACTGCCAGCGTCCCCGTCATATATCATGATCATGATTTATTCCTCCATTCGTGAATTCATTCGTGATAGCGTTAGCGGCTGGACGCGTTGGCAAAGAAAGGTTTTCGTCGTATTAATTTCCAGGATATTTATATGCATACCGAATACAGTACTGTGTATTTTGGAGTAGGCAATCAGGCGTGCAAGAGTGGTGGACACCTGTGATTGAAGCGTATCTTTCGGCTTCATCTCGGCACAGGGCTTAATAGGATTGATAGGATGCTCATACCAATAAGTTATAACTTCTTTTTCGAAAGTCCATCTGCAAAGAACTCCGAGATTAAGTGAGCTTGGCCCGAAAAGACTGGTGTTGGTCTGTGAGGGCAGTCTATATCCTAGTTAAGCTGCTAAATGTAAGCGGGTCAGACCTCGGAGAGGCGGACGTTACATAATGATATCGGAACCGACCCTTACGGTTTCACGGGCGCGTGTGTCGCAGTTGCGCAGGCATGGTACGCATGGCTGGTGTGGATCCGACGTGGTCACACAGCATGACACATGCGCTGGCACTGGACACACGGACGTGGCCAAGAGGGGACGTTCCTGGCTTGGGATTGATTGACGAGAACGTCGATCTCTTAAGGGGATGAGGATGTAACATCTCGACTCAGGGCTTAATAAGATTGATAGGATACTCATACCAACAAGTTACAACTTCTTTTCTGGAAACCCATCTGCAAAGAACTTCGAGGTTAAGCGAGCTTGGCCCTGGAACGATGAGTGTCCGACCCGGAAGTTCTTTCCGGGTGCGCATGAGTGAGGATAAAGTGCGCAGAAAAGACTGTCCTAGTTAAATTGCCAAATGTAAGCGGGCCCGGCCTCGGGGAGGCGGGACGTTACATTTCTGCTGGGTGTACGTGTACGTAGTAGACTTTACAGTTCAGAGTTTCTTTTTTTTTTCCCGAACATTTCGGTTCCACTGGCACCAGACTTTTGTACTTCGTTTTCCTTCATTCAAATTTGTTCGTTCAGAGCACAATATTATCAGTATAGCATATTGTGGTCTCAACCAACGACATGAATGAAAGGTGCAGTTTTGATACGTAATGTATGGTTATTTTTTTCCACAGGAGTTGGCAGTTGTGCAATGAACCGGTACAAACCCAATTGGCTGCGTCGTCGTCTCAACTCTCAACCAGTTTCGGTAGTTAGGAAAGGTTTGGGATTGGTTAATCCAAGCAACATTCTTTTGTGCAGAAGAACTGCTTTGGTTGGTACCACTCCAATGATAAAACTGCTGATGCCGATTATGATGCCTGCTTCGCTTCCAAAAGCTGCAGCACTTGACCACTTTAATAGCCAGGCTATGTTTGGGCCTCAACTAGCCCAGTTGTGAGTTGTGACCTGATCTTTGAAACTTCACTTGGGCTGTCATTGGTTTTCAATTTGCAAGTGCTCTAGGTGTGAAATGCACACGGGTAACAATGACGTGTACGGCTCCTTTTAGTGATGCCGTCAATGATTATTACGCAAGTGGGGCATGTAAGCACACCACTTGGTTGATTGAGCAGCTACAGGCATCACTGACCGAGCGCACTAATCAGTTCAACAACAACAACAACAACAACAACAACAATAAAAACTCCTTCCAAGTAGCCTCCTGCTGACGGGAAGCGGACTAGCCTTTTTCATACCAAGTACACAACCTGAGAAGAAGAAGAAATAGATAGAAGGTGTACACCACTAAATGTACATACTGTGAAAAAAGCCCTCCCGTTCCCCACTCTTCTTTCTCCCACCCCTTGTTTGGGGTGGGCCTCGGTATCTCTTTTCCAATGAGAAACCTACACTAAAAATCAATAAAATCATAAAAAAAAAGAGGAACTGGTTTCAACTGGAGTTGTGTCACCCTCATCGCCTCCCTCATCATCCACGGAAGAGTTCTCCTCTCTTCCCCGTCTAATGCTACCGCTATGGAGCAAGCAGTTAACAACTCAGAGCCTCTCTCGAGTACGTACCTCCAAGCGAGATGAACTCCTGATTATACAACGTATCAGCTGCACCAGTAATCCATTTGAGCCATCCATGTTAGAAGTGGAGTCCTATGACAATATCTTCAGCGGCAACCTGACTACGTCCAAGCGTCGGACGCACTCTTAGCGGATGGCAGAAAGGGTTCTTGTAGATAGCCGTGAAGACGCAAGGTCACCTCTTATGTTGAACCACTGCGTCGATGTTGGTTGTTTTCCTTCTATGTAATAGCAAAACTTGACCTAGGATGGTCCAACTTTGGCTGTTTTAGGTCAACCTTCTACGACGATCAATAGAAGTGTGTTCTTTACATGTTTAGATTCTTCTTCTTACCACTACAATGATACGCAAAGTATTTAAGAATTTTTTTAAAAAATACAGGGTTTAGACAAAAAAATCCCCGTGTTTCGAATAGGCCTAGCCTCAACTAGCCCAGTTGAGTTGTGACCTGACCTTTGAAACATATCATTTGGGCTATTCATTGGTTTTCAGATTTGCAAGTGTAGGTCATTAGGTGTGAAATTCATACGCGTATCGATGACGTGTACGGCGCCTTTTACCGATGCCGTCAATGATTTCGCAAGCAGGGCATGCAAGCACTTGGTTGATTGAGCAACTAATCAGTTCAATTTCACGAAAATTGCAGAGCTTAGCAAAAAAAATTCCTGTGTTTCGAATAGGTCTGTGGAAAAAGAATCTTGCTGTACAGAATTCTATTATATCTTGCAGTATAGGATCTTTGTGTTATCGTTGAGAAAAAACATATAATTGGGGTACAAGTGACAAAATGGTAGGAATTTGAAGATTGCCAACGAAACAAACAAGCGTTAGCGCATCTCTGACATTTCACGGACCATCGGCAGTATCTTCTATCTTGAATTGTTTACGACAGGACGAGTATAATTTGATTTCATGCCAATGCATAATCGGGTAGCTGGTGTCCGGTGTATACACAAAAGGATGCGATTGCCTGGAAGGAACAGCCCCAATTGTTTTCCTATCGCCAGTCCCACAATAATGCCGGGACGTTTCGATTTCTATGCATTTTCTTTGTCAGGTAGTCGACAGGTGGATCACCAGATCGCGAGAACGAAATGGTCAAGAGTTTTGAGTTGGTGGACGTCATGTTCAGAGTTTCAGACAGTAACCGATGGCTATAATATTGTATAAGTACAGCTCTGTGAGCAAACTTATACTACGCCTCTATGTACATGTACTCCTCCATTTTTTTTTTTACACCGAATGGAGTGAAAATGACGAGAACCGAACTCCATGTCTGGACCGAAAAAGAAGCTCCTAAATTCTAATCGAGTTGCATGTTTGACGACGTCTTATTGTAAATGGTAAAGGATTCAGAGACGAAGGAGACACAGAGCTAAAGAAGCTGATGAGCAATAACCTCAAAAGGACCAAGCACTGCTGCGCTGGTATCCAAAGAACTGAAACTCTGAAAGGCAGTCAGAAATGGCTATCAGCCATGTGTTTATATTCATGCTTCGTTTCAGTATTTCCAATAGTATCATTGTAAGAGACCGTTCGTCAATATGCACATTAGAGCATATATATAAGACGAAGAACGAAACAAAAAGAAAAAAGAAAGAAAGAAAGAAAGAAAAGAATTCCGATCAAAAGAAACGCGCAGGACAAGGACAAGGAGCCGGGCTGCATCTGCATGGGGCAGGGGCATGGCGGGGAGCCGGAGCCGGAGCAGAGGATCGACGACCATCATCATCATCATCATCACGCGTCCTGGGCGTAGAAGTCGATGATCTCCTTGAGGTCGAGGTGGAGGATCTGGGAGAGGGACCGGGCGTCGCAGGCGAGCCAGAGGATGTGCTCGAAGAGGATGGCGTCGACGTCGACGAAGATGGCCCCCGCGCCCCTGCTGCGCTCCTCCCTGCGCGCCACCACCGTCTCCAGGAGCAGCCGGAACGGGTAGGAGTCGAGCACGAGGCGGTCCACCGCGAACGCCCGCCGCTCCTTCCCGACCACGACCGTCACCGTGGCCGGCGACGGCGACGTCGACGTCGACGGCGGCAGGGCACCCGCGGCATCGACGTCGTCGGCGTCGAGGGAGCGGTAGCCGATGCGGGGCGGCGAGGCCGTCGGCCACCGCAGGAAGACGCAGCAGCCGGCCATGCTGCTCCTCGGGATGGTTTCCGCGTGCAGTGGCAGGGGGCAGCTGAAAATCTATCTTTTTCTTCGGAGTTTTCTAGCTGGGTGGTGTGCAAAGGCAGAAAGGCAGAAGAGGGAGCGCACTCAGTTTTATATGAGAGAGACGGGCAGACGGCGGGGAGGTTGAACGAACCGTTGGGGAGATTTTACAGAACAGGGCCTGGTGCCTACGGGAATCACTGGATGTAGCATGTGCACGAGTGGTTTGGTTATATGTATCTGATTCCAGGTAAAGTAGAGGGTTTATTTGAAAAGTGCTGCTTCCATGGGATGCTAGCTTTGTCTTGGGATAGCCGTTGGTTGGGTTGGACCTGGCCCTGGCTGGCCGTGCATCAGCTGATGCTGAGCAAGAGATGGTGGAAAAGGACAGGCCGCGGCGTCACGGGACCACGTCTCCGTGTCCGTTCTGCTTCGTTGTTCTCGCTCGCTGCGCTGGGGCTGCCGGCGCCGGGCTTGCCCGTCTCTGTCTGACTCGGCCCGTCGGCTCGGCTCATGCCACGGTGTGTGTGTGTGTGTGTCACACACACTCTCACGTGTACTAATAACTTCAACTTGTACTGCTGTACGCCACCTGACTCGTCTCTGTCAAGCTGTTGATTTTGACTAATACTAATTTATTATAAAAAATACTGTTTTATGACAAAAGAACGCTGATAAACACACCATTAGTGGCGCGGAAGCGCGGCTGTGGTGACGCCGTACGCGGTGCAAGTGCAAGTGCCGCGCGGGGAACACGTCGTGGTGGGCAACGCGGTCCAACGGAAGTTTCGCGCGCGCCACCCGGATGACTGTCCGTCTCCTTATCGTGCTACCATTGGCCTGCAGAAGCCATCACCAGCTCTGTCTCCATCGGTGTTTCTCTGAGAGGGTACGGGCGCAGCTTACGGATCAGTTCCGTTCCGTTGCTGTGAGCATTTGACTGTAACATAACAGAGAGAAGAGGAGGGAAACCCGCAGCCGTTCTTGCCAGGTACTAGGCAGGTACCACGTCCGCATGTCAGTCACAGGCTCACAGCACCGTTGCACCATAAGGCTAACGTCCAAGCAAAATTGTTTTAGGGACCAGATTGGTCACCTGCGCTTCTCCCTCTCTCATGTGATTGTAAAGCTGAGATGCTTTAACTCTCCAATATTTATGAAATGACTTACAATTTAGGATAGAGAGAGCAAATAGATATTTAACATTGTGATTCTTCTTTCCATTGATTGCTGCAATAAACAGTCACAAAACATCGAAAGCAACACTAATACAAATTTAGCTATTGTCGCCGCTACAGTTGTGCAACAGGATGAATTGATAGTTTTTTACCCGTTACAATGTACGGGTATTTCCTAGATAATAAAAAGAGAAAACTTCGGAGCTCTAGATCCCATGGCCCACACATCCACCAGCAATGGGGAAAATGTCATCCCCCCCCCCTCGTCCTGTTTGGACCACAAGATTTCTTTATGTTCCTATATTTATATTTTTGTGCAAATCTTATGAAATGTCTGCATTCAAACAGGGCCTTAAACTATCCTTGTTCTTGAGTTTCTTCTCAAACTACAATATCATACACTCACCTACTCAACTCTCAAAATCCAATTTAAACCACCTCCCTACCCTGGTTGGAAGTGATTTTTTAGCATCCTTTCATTATTTTTTGTTAGAATTTATGGTGAATATCATATAATATTTCTAACCCACACAAAATCAAGGTCATAAAAATTTTGAGAAACAAGTCAATACATAGAACGTGAGTCTGTGACACAAAAATTCAAAAAAATAGATCTCATTAATATTTCTATATGCTTCAAGAATTATATTTAGCTCTATAAGTATGAGAAAAATATACAAAAAAATTGAAAAATCTGAAACCATTGTAATTAATATCTAAATGTGTTCTAACAAGCATGAATGTATTCAAAATCAAGGCTTGTAGCATTCATGTTGGTTGCATCTCATGTTTTTATTGTGAAAGTTTCTTTGAAACAAGCTTATACATTGATTAAAATGTTTTAGTAACTTCCTATTTTTTCTACAGCTAAATATATTTTTTGGAAGCTCCTGGATACATTTTCATAATTACAAATATTTTATTTTGAATTCTTATGGCCCAATCAAATATCCTTTAATTTTTATAAGTCTAGAGATTTTTATGTTGTTTAAAAATATCATGAAGTGTTTATCATGATACTTTCATTAAAAATAATAAAAAATCACTTTTAACCGCAGGAGGATGTACCATAATTGATTCTGACTTCCGAGGCCCAATTAATCTTCTTCTACGTGGGCCTCCAAGCATGTAGTACACGATAGAGGAGGAGGAGGGGACGGGAGGACGATGACACAGAGAGAGAAGCTAAAACAAGAGGAAATTATTTTTTTTTGTCCTAAAAGAAGTTTGACTTAATTTTGTGGCTCTATTTTTATCAAACTTTATTATTTATCTCTAAAACGAATTTTTTTAGTTTCTTGGGCCTTCCAGCCATACTAAAATACTTCAAAAAATCATAACTTTTTAATACGATATCGGATGAAGAAGATTTATATATGAAAATTTAGATCTCGATGAGATCTGTAACTTTATAGTTTTATGTTTTTTCATTTGAAAAAATTTAGATGCCAGAAAATATTAAAATAATATGTTAACTTTTGAGTATATGAACTTCTTCAAATGAAAAAACTTAAAATTATAAAGTTATAGATTTCGTCGAGATCTAAATTTTTATATAAAAATCTTTTTCATCCGATATCGTATTGAAGAATTATGATTTTTTGAAGTATTTTGGTCTGATCGGAAGGGCAAAAAACTAAATGATTTTTATTTTGAGCCAAATAATAAAGTTCGATGAAAACAGGGCCAAGAAACTAAGTTGAACTTTTTTTTTTTTCAGGGCAAGGAAATAATTTCCTCCTAGAACAACCGCAAAGCTCTGATAATCAGTCACCACAATGGCAGCATCCTTCTCCCTGGGCTCTGCCAAAGCCCTAGCGTGTTCCCACTCCTCCGTCCTCGCGCCCCAAACCCAAGGAACAGGTACGAGGTACCCCCGTCTCGCTTTCTTTCTCTTAGGAGTTAGGATTCTCTCGCCCATAGCGGCCATACGCAGCAGGAGACTCCGTTCCGGGCAATTCAATCTGTATCACCTCGGTATTTCGTATTCCGTCACATTGCTGATGGCTTCTGCGCTGCAATGCATAGTATCTACTGAATATGACCTGGGATTTTGATTCTCGTGTCGTGATGCAGTGGTCGCGTCAGCTCCGTCGCGCCACACTTCCGTCAGGATGCGCGCTTCTGCTGCTGCGCCGGCGGAGCCCAAGAAGACCATCTGGGTGTGGACCGAGAGCCGGCAGGTGATGACGGCGGCCGTGGAGAGGGGGTGGAGCACTTTCCTCTTCGGATCCAAAGATCTCGGCAAGGATTGGTCATGTCAGAACTCAAGCCGTTTGTACTATGTTCTTTGCTGGTCCAACAACTAGATAGATGTTGAGATAGCCTTTAATTCCTGATTCAAACTGTTACGATTTACAAATCCCAAAGGCTGACACAGACTAATTTCACATAGAAAAGAAGAGTGAAAACATATCTAGGCCCTGTCATTTAAACCAGGGCAGGCTGAGCATATGTCTATGCAAACTTCTTAGACTCTGCTAGTTTAATGAATCATTGGTATTCTCATTTGTTTTTTCAGCAACTGCTGGCATCAACCCTCTCTTCATCGATGGCCGGGAGATTTTCAATGGGGAAAACGAAAAGGTTGCTGTAATTTCACAAATCTCTTCACCCAGTGAACTTGACCTTGTACAACCAGACAATGCCGAAGCCGAGAACGTTGTCATAGACTTTCGAGGTGGTTGGCAGGTTAGACAACTGAACATTGCAGCATAAGCACTCAGTACTCCATAGCAAGGAAATTACTTCAGTGTTCTGATGTATTATTATCCCTTTCATGCTGTTTGAATTTTCATGGTGACTTGAGATTGATTATCAAATTACTACACTCTAGGTTTCTTATTTATATTTCATAAAAGTTGCGTAATGAGTCTGTGTCTCTGTGTAACTGTGTACACATATTTTTATCTGACCAATGGCTTATGAACATGACTGCATAAACCTACCTTCTGACCAGCAGCTTCTGAAATGGTACTTTCTTTACGCATTTCATAGGTTATACCGGCAGAAAATATAGTTGCTGCTTTCCAAGGATGCAAAGGAACTGTATTGGCTGTTTCAACAAACTCAACTGAGGCACAAGTTTTTCTTGAGGTAATTATCCAGAGATTTCAACATATGACGTCATCTCCATGCATACAATACTGGTAGATATATTGTTGACTGTTTTAAATTATGTTGTATGAGGTTGTTTCATGTTCCGACACTCATTTTGTAGGCCTTGGAGCAAGGGCTTGATGGAGTTGTGCTTAAAGTAGATGATATGGATGATATCATTAAGCTCAAGGTATTTATCACATCACCTTTCAAAGTTCCTTTGTGCTTAACTACTGAACCCCTGCTAGTATATGACGGTCCTGTAGTATTGAACACCATGTTTATAGTATATTTATATGTAAGTATATAAGAACCTACTTCCTACTGCTTACTGTTTATCTGATTGTACAATTCACCAGACATTTGTTTTCCTTCCCCCTTTAATGACTCAGGATTATTTTGACAGAAGGAACGAGGCAAAGAGTCAATTACTATTGACAAAGGCTACTGTATCAAAGGTTGAGGTTGTTGGTATGGGTGATCGTGTTTGTGTGGATCTTTGCACTATCATGCGACCTGGCGAAGGCCTTCTGGTTTGTGTATATTTCTCACCTTTTCACTATTGCTACACATAGAAATAAATGTTATAAGATTGTTAAAATATTTGACCACTTTGGACTGGTTCAATGCATCCTCATGGATTTACTTTTGTGCATTGCTACATTTGTATTGACATGTGGCATTTCTTTGTTCCTATTATCGACACAAGTACAATCCTGCCTCTAAAGTCTCATGACATCCTATTTTTAGGTTGGATCCTATGCGAGAGGAATGTTTCTTGTTCATTCTGAATGCTTGGAGACTAATTACATTGCAAGTAGGCCTTTCAGAGTCAACGCAGTAAGTTTAAAACAAAACGGATGGCCACAAGCTATTGTATGTATTTAGTACCAAGACTTATAAGAGTTTGTTCTTCGCCAATTTTAGGGGCCTGTACATGCATATGTCACCGTTCTGGTTGGAAAGACAAGCTACCTCTCAGAATTGGGGTCAGGAAAGGAAGTCATCGTGGTCGATCAAAATGGGCTATGGCGTACTGCAATTGTGGGTCGTGTGAAGATTGAATCAAGGCCTCTCATTCTTGTAGAAGCAAAGGTACATAGAAAGGGTGTTCTTTGCTGTGTGTTATGTGTTTATCCATATACATGTCCATTCAATAGCCCGATTGGTTTCCTGCAGGATAACTCTGGAGATGACACATTTAACATTTTTCTACAAAACGCAGAAACGGTTGCACTTATTACCCCTAACACAGGTAAATCCTTATATCCAAATTCAAAATTGTTGAACAATAAATGCTCACTATCACTCCAATGCTTGCATAACTTAACATTGAGTCTGCTTTCAATCAGCTAATTCGTGGCCTATCGTCTAACGCATGCAGGATCAAGTGGAAGAACCGCTATTCCTGTGACTTCGCTGAAAGTCGGTGATGAAGTTTTGGTGAGGAAACAGGGCGGCGCCCGTCACACTGGGATAGAGATTCAGGAGTTTATTGTTGAGAAATGAAAATAGAAACGCTGAATGCACCTGTTACCTCATTGCCTGCTACCAACTTTCACGTCGTTTTGAACAAATATGTATGGTTGCAACATTCATCTATTCCGCTGTTGATAGCTGTGCAACTCAATTGTGAAATTCCATTGCAGCAAATAAAGGAAAATGTGTTGATGGTGTAATTTGGCTAAAGAGTATGTCATGACCGGCCGAATTATATATGCTTTATTTTATTTGTTGACACGTTGTTCAGGGCCAGGACATCCCATGGTGAGTCTACGGTTGGAGAAAGCAAACCAGGAGGGATATTGGAGGCGTGGCTCAAAATGATTTAAATGTGCTGATTATTTGGCCGAGGTGACAAGCTCTGATCGGACTAGGAGATATGCTAGCTTATTTGATGGCCGAATCAGTTGACAACAAATATATTTTATACCAGGATTCGTGTACAAGAGGATAGTTAAGTTCGGTACGTATCTGTATAGGACTCTTGTTCCGTTGCTTATCTGCCGAAGACCAGGTGGACCCGTGTATATATATATATATGGGGTGAGGCCGATTGTTTTTTTCTGATCAATCGACACACAAAAATACATCTATTATTTTCTCTGCCTTCTATTTTCTAGTATGTAGCTTGTAGTTCTTGCCGAGCCCTAGCAGCCCTAGGGTTTGGTTCATCTTTGCCGTTTTGCGCTGAAAAACGGTCGGCTCTCCTCCACGAAAGCGAGGATCTTTTGTTGCTTTGCCCTGAAAGCAATCGCTCGTCGTCGCGAAAGCACGATAGTTATCGTGTTGTTGCGCGGATTAATTTCGCGTGCCAGCAAAATGAAGATGCAATCAGTATTTCTGCTAAAGTGCAGCCGTAGTGTGTAAAAGCCTGGCGCTTAAGCTCTTTTAGTTATTGTTCTGTCTAAAATCATTGTATTCCGTTTGTCTATAAATGGCCTCGTGTTGAAAAAAAGGGGATCAATATATAGATGCCAATTGAGTGAATTTCGGAACAGTCACGACACAGGCCAAAGAGTGCGCTTTGAACCAGGCCAGACAACTTACCATAGGTTGGCATGGTCAGATTCCCGTGTCAATTGTCATACACGCTCGCCAAAACGACACTAGAAGCAGAAGTTACAACACTACTCAGTGTTCGCAGCTTGAACCCACAAATATACAATCTACAGGGCCATATGGCCCCTCTAAGCCCAGTTCTAGTGCACTTGGGCAGTGCGATATCCTGCCAATGGGGATGCTGCTGATGCTGCACCAAGCGAGCGCCGTGGCGAAGGTCGTGGTGAAGGTTGAACTCTCATTGGCGATTTTGGGGTGGTGCTCATTGGCGATTTTGGGGCGGCATGTGAAGCTTTCCGTATGTCAACTAATGGGGATGGCGAACTATATTTGGCATCTTGTAGCTGTTCTAGCTCTTGCAACACCTGCGACATAGGAGGCCGCATCTTGGCGTCACCGCAAATGCATTGCAAGGCAATGCTTGCAATGGCATTTGCGCCTTTTTTTGGATACTGTCCACCCAGCTTTGTGTCCATGATACGGTATAGTCTGCGCTTGTCGCCCAAGTGAGGTCTGGCCCAGTCAACTAGGTTCTGCTCAAAGCCTGGTTTTGATTTATCCAGGGCCCTTCTTCCAGTGAGCAATTCAAGCAACACCACCCCGAAGCTATAGACATCAGCCTTTGCAGAGAGGCGGCCTGCAAAGATTCAAGCAGCATGAGACTAAATAGATCCAGAAATAGCACTGTATATATTACCTAAATCCAAGAGTGATATGCCACATGTTGCCACTATTACGAACAAAGTTGACTGAACTAATCTTGTTGACTGGAGCATTCACTATATGAGGAATAATCTGATGAATCATACCATTTAAGGAATCCAAGCATAACACTGAACAAGTACAACTGGCTCCAACTTAATTGAGATAAAAAAGAAATATAATAAATACACTTACATAAAATAATAAAGTGTCTTTAGCTATTGCAGTCTAGGACCTATTATTGACATCTCCCTTTAAGAGCTGAAGCCACAGACCAGAATAATGCACAGCACTACCCCAATATTTCATACTTACGCGAGGAAAAGATATCTAACCTGTTGCAATGTACTCTGGAGCTGCATATCCATGAGTACCCATTACTTGTGTGGATACATGGGTTTTATCCCCAGTTGGACCGGCTTTTGCCAAGCCAAAATCTGAAAGTTTTGCGTTGAATTCCTGCATCGAAACAAGGACAAAGAACAAGATAAAGGACCATTCAACAAGGCAGACATGGTCGGCAATCAGAGTTGGATATCTCGAATTCCTAATTAAGCTTACTGAATCGAGCAGAATGTTTGATGCCTTGAAATCACGATATATGACTTTGTTTTCAGCATCATGCAAAAACGACAATCCCCTAGCAGCTCCAATAGCAACCTTGAGCCTTATTGCCCATGACAAAGGATCAGCGCCTCCTAAACAGTTGAAATATTGCATTGTTAAAGGGAATGACCAAGAAAGTTATAAGAAACTGTGACTTCACAAAGCAGAGCCATAGAGATGAAACACATACTTCTAAATAGATGGTTCTCCAAACTTCCCTTGGGCATAAATTCATACACCAGAAGCCGGTTATCACCATCTGAGCAATAACCAATGAGCTTGACAAGATTCTTGTGGTGAAGTTGGCCAAGGTAATCAACCTCTGTCTGCAGCAGCAAAAAAAGTAAGAACAATCATGATTCATGAATAATGACAAATGTCCTAGGAGTAGGGAAAATATAGAAGAGCTCCAAACTTACCAGCCATTCCTTGTGTCCTTGAAAACCTTCTGGTTTGAGCTTCTTCACAGCAACAACCATACCACTCCCTGGTCTTGAAGGAGCAAGCGTGTGTTCATCAATCCAACCTTTGTAGACATGCCCAAATCCTCCTTCCCCAAGAAGACTATCCGGTCGGAAGTTCTTGGTTGCATTTTTTAGATCATTGAACGTGAATGCCTTCAAATTAGAAGATGACAAGATTTCACCTTCTGTCCGAGGAGTAGGAAGCTCACTTCGATCTCTCATTGATGGAAGAGTCAAAGTTGAACGAGTTGAATTGCTCTTAATTGTGGAAGGGACTGATGACAAACTTGTCTTGCTGGTCACTTTTGATGGGTCTGATCTCTCAACAAGCAAAGGAAAATACGAATGAGAACAACTTGATATGGGTATTGGTATCAATAGTGTTAATGATTATGGACAGGGGCGAACCCAAATTGAACTGAGCCGGGGCACATGCCCCTATAGGATCCATAACAACCTCTCTTCCATTTGCTAACATGAAATCAAAGTAATATCGAGCCTAATGTTTCGATTTGCAAATGGTGCCTGTGAAAGCACCAGTAAATATATTTAGGCACAAAAGTTCCGATTGTTGCCTTTAAACCCTATCACTGTCTTATCCGACAGCAGTTACAAAGAGGAACAAAAGTAGAAAGGAAGGTGCTAACTGCTAAGAATAAAATCTCTAGACTGAAATAGGTAAACCCAGAGCAAATTCGGTTCGGGATGTAAAAATCTCATTGAAGAAGACATAGCAGATCAGGCTATAAAAGGCAAAATTGGACAAATATAGAGCGAAATAACTCTAGAGAGAGAAGTAGAGCACTCACAGGCAGCATTGTTCATGCTGTGATCCACCCGCGCCGTGGTGTCGATGCAATTCCCCATCTTTACTCTCTACCAATTCACCCACCGCCCATGCACCGTGCACCCAAACAAGAAACTCTGTATCCTCAAGATCCCCAGCTAGATCAGCTCAATCTTCCATTTGCATGACAGAACCGAGCAGGAAAAGATGGCCTCCCTTGGCTCGCAACGCGAGAAGGCCAGTAACACAAGGAATCAAGAGGGAGAGAGACCTCAAGTGTGCCCAAAGGTCCCAATCTTTGCAAGGTTCGGATGGAGCTCAGCCACTAATTCGGGAGGAAAACCAGCAAGGTCGGTAGCCACAGAGCCAAGAAACCGGCGCGCAAGAAGCAACCTGTCCAGTCTACCCCCGGCACCTCAAAAGTCAATCAAAATCTCCACGCCCAACCAGGTAAGCTTCTCCTCCGAGCTGACCAACCGTGCGCCCCTAGCAAGAATTCAAGCTGCTGCTTTTTTTTGCAGGTGGAAGAACCCCCGCCCAGTGACCCGCCCACTCCTGACGGGAAGGGAAGAAACCCTGCTGCCAAAACGGCGCAGACGAGAAACGAGAGCGCCGCAGCAGGTGTAAGCTCACACCTCGAGTCAACTCGAGGCCGCCACCAAACACACCCTCACCGAGAACCGCACGGCCAGGGAGGTCGAGTCGAGGTGCGTGCGACTAGATCGCTTGACCTGGTGCTGGCTGGCTGGACGGAGGCGAGGTGCGGCGGATGCAGAGCAAGAAAGCAAAGCGGCGGACGGATGGAAGCAGCCAGCCCGGCCACCGCCCGAGCTCAGGTGGTGAGGTGTGGAAGCAGCGAAAGGGAAGCGGTGGTTTCTTTGGCTTTTCCCTCCACCCTCCACGCTGCGGTGTGGGCGGGCCGCGGGCGTAGAGATTTACATATATACCCCTCGAGAAGAAGGATTCTTCATCTTTCTCAGCCCTACCAAAAACTTTAAGTATTAAATGTAGATAAAAATAGAAATTAATTAAATATATTGTATCTAAATTATAAAATAATTTTTTTTAGTCTAATTAGACTATATTAGATACTCATTGTTAAAATTAGCACATCTGCTATAGTAACTAAAATTTAAACTATTTAGGATCTAAACATAGTCGAGAGCTAAAATAAAAATTAATTTTGAATACACGATCCTCTTTCGGCAATAGTGGCGTTGGTTGCAGTTGCACTGATCAGAGGTTGCTGCAGGGTATCTTTCATGATCTCTAGCACTGATCTGGTCTGAACGGAACTTTACTAAAGCAAAGGAGTCCTAGATCTTAGATAAAAATTGCGTGGTTTTGGACTCAAGTCATGCTCAGACCCAAATTGATATATTTTTTTTTCCAAAACGACGTGGATACTCAAATTGCTATCATTCGAGAATGGTGGATGTACAAACATCAGATCAATAATGATGTTAGGATTATGCATGGAGACCCCTTTAAAGATGAAAAGGATTTATGTGATATCCAAAAAAAAAGAGTCATCTTAACAAAAGACAATCTAGCCAAAAGGAATTGGCAAGGCTAGAGAACTTGCTACAAGGGTTGGAATCTATTCATATGTATTTTGTGAGTGTCATTATGGTAATAAATTTCTCTGGCGCCGTGCCACTTGTTTAGCTTAATGTACTCATCCACTAGTCAATTTTAAGGATTTATAATTCAATAGCTTACCAGTTACTAAGATGCTACAGCTATTTGTGGGTTAATGTGGTTCATTAGAAATGATTTAATTCTTAACAAACGAAGCCCAAAATCTTTTTGGAATATCTTATTCGATGGTAAATTGGCTACAGCTTTTAGGTTTAGTTGTAGCATACCGAGGACAAAACAGAGCTTAGGATTCACGAAGGTTGTCTACTAGTTTTGCTGGGTAACACGTGAGAGGAGTCTTTTTACCTTTCAAGGGAATCATTTTGCTTAGCTTGTGTATCGGGAAAAGGTCTCCCGCACGTGCTGCAAGCAAGACGAGTTGAGAAAAATTAAACCACACACGTAAGAGTAGTAGTGTATGCCCATGATCACAAACAAGGCTCCGCTGGTCAGATTATTATTTGCTGTTGATGATGGGTTTCATTTCAACTTTGAGGTTGAGGCCTTGGAAAAACAACCTTATCGTTCCACTTCTTTTTCTAATAATACTCCAGTACTACCAGGGACACCATCAAAAGCGAGCCTGAGAATCTCACCTGTCATTTTCCTTTTTGTGTCCCCACTGCCCTGTTCGCGCACCACTTGACTTGCAGCTACGATGCCCTTCATCTGTCCAGTTTCCCTGTACTGTCTGTCCCGGACCCGGATGCTGGATGCATGCATCGTTGTGTTTCTCTTTCAGGCGACGCGAGCAGAGCACACAAAAAAACGTGCCTAAATAAACTCTAGGCATGGCGTAGGCTAAGCTGCAAACGAGACTAGTTGCTGGAGCATGCAGGGCAGCTGCCAAGCGCACATCAGGTCTAGTTTCTTGAAAATCAGGCTGTTGGTACCAGGTTAATTTGTTGCAAAGGCAAGGAACCGAATTCTCTGATGTTTCCTTACTCTGCAATCACTCCAGCTCCAATAATCTGTCCACCCACCTAGACACCCAGCCGCAGCGTTAAGCATCCTCGTGCAGATGAAGGGTAGTGTGGAGAGTACTGCTACCACATTCCCTTATCAAATGCAGTGTAATAGTCTTCTTGTTTTGTGTCCATCCATCCGTGGTGCCAGTGACATACTGACATACAGAGTCAATGCACGATTAAATAAAGAGATGGCTTAATTAATCTAGAAAGATTGTCAATGCGTTTACATTTGAATCATGCCGTAGACATGTAGTAGTAGCATTTGTCATTGCATGATTATCAAAACGACATGTCGACTCCGATCATTCTTTATTCCGCTGCTACTTGACCTTTTTTCCACTTTACTCCTAGCTTTCCCGTAGCGCCAGTAAGACGCCGCCTCATTGCAAGTCTAATAATAAAGCTCAGTGCTATTAACCACAAACTATACAATAATAGTTTTTTATTAGTCTATAAGAAAACCTTTTAATGATATTTTTATCCATACCTCATATTGTCTTTTCTGTCACCTTATTCACCTACTATACGGACCCGGCTATCTATACTTTCCTGCCCGGGTTAGCTTCAGTCAATCACTGTACTTTGCTCTCAGTTTTCCACGGACGGTGACGGATCCAGATGCATCGCATGTGTCCAGTGCCCACTGTTCTTGCTGGTGACTGCTTACAGTAGTTGAAGTGCTTGGGCAGTTGGGCATGTGGGCAGTGGGCAATCATCAACACGGACGTTCCCATGGTGCGCCACGGCCGGAAAGCATGCAGCGGCGCCATCGCCAACCATGCATGCATGCATGCATGCGCATCACTGTTACCATCTCTCAGTGCCCATGAAACCCTGCTGCTGGGCTGGGCGTTGGGCTGTGATCATTCAGAGTTCGATCGGGTTTGTTTAGCTAGCTGAAATGATCCTAATGAACGATGAACTGCCTTGGCTTTGGCCGTAGCAGCAACAGTAGCAGTTGTGGAAAGGTCTGCAGTTGCCACTCGACCCCCTTTCATAGTTCCATTATTCCATCATTTCCTGATGCCCGCCCAGATCGACCTAACTGCATGTATATAGCATTATGGAAAGGAGATTCCTGTGCCTTGGCAAGTTGGCATTTTCAGGTTCATCAATCAAAGCCAGCCAGCAAGACGACGACTGGCCACAAGCCCACAGCCAGGGGCACGGCAATGATGGCCTTCAAATTCTTCAGTCACAGTGGTAGGTACAGTATGGGTATGGTATGGGGACTGCATGCCTTCCTTTTCTGTTCTTGTCCCTTGTGCTTTCTCTCGTAGTACACACACCATGATCTTCTCAGGATTAATTTCGTAGATGCCAGGCACGGTGAATGAACCGAAACAAACCATGTCATGCAGATTTCTGTACTACCTTAAGCGACGATGGGTACAAATAGCTAGAAACGGAGCAAACCATATCTTTATTCTTAATGGCTACTGCAGCCAGCATGAGTGCTTCAGTTTCACAAAATGTTACTAATAACAAACACAGTACAAACAGGACTAGTTCATGCATGGCCTAATTGCTCCATCCCTTGCATGTGGTTCGTGTCGAGTTATGGGGAACAGCAGGAATAAAGTCCAGTCCAAGTCCTCCGTCCGAATCCTACCCAAAGACTGCAATAGTGTCCTCATCCGACTGAGCTCTAGCTAGTGATGCGCAGGGAAAGGGAACACGCACACATTCAGAGCCCCAAATAAATTCCTCGCCGACCGGAGCCGGTCAATGGCTGACAAAACAATAATAAATCTCGCATGTCTTGCACGAGTGGAAACAAAAGTCATGCTCTATACTATATACAAGAAAAATGGAAGGATAAGAACCTTGTTCTCAACTTTTGTATTTATCGAAGCTTTTTTTTTAATATAAAATAGTCTCTTATAAGTTATAACAATTTTTGTTGACACTAAGTTATAACAAATTAGTATCAGTTAAAATCAACAGTTTTTTTTTCAACCAGAACAGCTTGAAGATCTATCTGTCTAGAAGTCGGAGGTATCAGAATAAAGGGGAACTGCTTGGTGCTGGCAAGTTCTGTTTCAGTTTGATCATTGTTCTCTCTTAACAAACCGCTTAACTCACTGCAAGGTGAGAAAATATGGTAGCTTTTTGGCTTTTAAAAAACTTTTACTAGTACGTGTATTATAAGGTTTTCTAATCTATACACAACGTACTGCAACCAGGCAGTTGGCTCAGTGGCAGGTTGGCAGACAGGAGTTAGGCAGCGCGAGCGAGCACTATCTCTATCTGATCTGGTCTGTCAACAGTGAGGGAGTGTAGTAGTGTACTGGAGTGTTCTTGCTCTAAGCAAGAGACCATCATATCCGAGCTAAATTAAAGGCCAACCAAAGCAAAATCCGATGCTTTAACCGGGATTAACCAAGGCGCGGTTGACCATTTCCTTTGAATCGGCGAACCAGCCAGCCACCGATGCTGAGGGGCTCCATCGGGAAAGCGAAAGCGAGAGAAAGGCCAAGGCGGGCAAGGGCGCAAGGCAAAGCCGCAAAGGCGAAGGAAATTGATTGGTGGTCGACCCGCCCCCACATAAGCCTAAGCCCACTAGTACTCCTCTACCGGCCCGGCACCCCACTGCCGCGCTGACGCCAATCATCGCACGCACCACGCAGTCGCAGGCATCCGCAGCGCATCTCTCCGTCTCGCTTTGCCGAGAGGATGGTCGCCATTTTTTAGTGTCAGAAAAGCCATAGACAGGCGCGCACACTCAAGCAACCGTACGTACGCTTCGGATGTTTTGGACTCTGGATCGTGACTTTGTCAGAGGAGAATCGATCGTCTTCCTGGAGGACGGGGTAAAAGGAGTCGGAGAGACGGTGATGCTTTCTATCTTCGATTAATTCTGCGTATTGTCGACAGAGAATCGAATGCCGGGTCAGGTCAGGGATGAGGGATCACCGGCTGCCGCTTTATCATCATCGCTATGGCCACCATGCATGTCTACAGATAAGGACGAACACCGACCCAGCCGTCTAATTCTTGTAATCCTTTTCCACTGCTGAGTAGCGAAGCCAGCATAAAATGTCATTGGGATCATCAACCTTGTCACTTAGGATCTACACTATATGACTATAGTTAGTAACATCAAATTTACACTAGTTTTTTGAAAATCATTGGGGTCTGCAGACCCCAACAAGAGGGCCTGGCTCCGCCCCTGCTGCTGAGACTGCTCCGTAGGAAATATTGGGCCATGCATGTGCATCGAAGGTGGTGCTGAACTGGCCAATTCCCCACAATGTCAAGCAAGGGAAGGGTTCCTCGGTTATAGCTGGCTGTTTGGCTGAGATCAGTAAGGCTGTCTCCAATGTTTTTTTCTTTTAAAAAAACACTATTAGTTAAGATCAGCTCAAGGATCGCCTTGGATTGTTACAACTGCATAAAAACAGCCCAAGGCGATCCGGCCCAAGATGCTCCGCTCAGAAGAAGCCGAAGGGAAAAAGGCCCGGCAAATGCCTGAGTTGAGATCCCCCCCCGTTTCTCTTCCACTCCACACACACACACACACACACACACAAAAAGGAATACCCCGCTTCTCTGGATCCTTCTCCTTCCTGCACCTCGAATTCATCCCCCCAATTTCGAAATTTCTCCCCAGCAGACGCCCGAGGCCGACGCGCGCAACGCGCAACTGAACAGCACTCCAACAGACGCCCCGCCCTCGCCATCCTCCGGCCTCCGCTGCATCCGCCCATCCTCGGCCGTCGGAGCCAGGACCAGGACGACGACATCGACGTCCCGAACACGGCGCGCGACAATCAGGGCTCCACCTCCATGGAATGCTTCAGCGAGGGCAGTTCTTCGGCCTCCAATCCCGTCAACGGCGGCTTCACCGCGGGCGGCCCCGTCGTCCGGCGGATCGGGAGGGGCTGGACCTCAAGTCCTCAACTCTCTATCCCCAGACCTCGCGAGTCGTGGAAGCACTGCGGGGACCCGCACCAGGTCGCTCGGCGCTCCTGCTGGCATGGCGGCAAGGTTGTACCGCGCTCTTCGGTCTGCAGGAGCGTCTACCAGAAAGGTTGCCACAGCTCCCCGTAGTGGCCCTCGTGGCGTTAGTTGGAGCGCAGGAGTTGTGGCTAGCGGTGAGGAGTGAGGACGCAGTGGGTGACGGTGATCCGTGATCATGCTCCTCTTCGTCAGGCATCATCGGTGCCAATCTTATTTTGCCACTGATTTCTCTTGCCACTGCTACTGTCTGTAATTTTCTAACAAATATGGTCTATCACACTTTTAGAATTAATATTATTTGGCTGGTAATAGGGCTAGTTATCACTGTTTCAGTAATTGCCTAATAGATGTGGTGTTTCACCCCTCCAGTTTAGAATTATTATTTGCCTAATAGTAGATGTAGTCTATCACTCTTGCAGTAATTGCATAATAAATGTGGTCTTTCACTCTTAGAATTATTTGCCTAATATATATGGTCTTTCATGTCATTAATTTGTTAGATGTGGTCTTTCACTCTTTTGGAGTTATTTGGTCCATTTCTGTTTTGCCAACTATCGTACTTGATTACTTGTCTTATTTTGTGATTTATTATGTGGGTGATCTTGATGCATACTTTGTCAATTCCTTATATAAGACATGATGGTTGGCATTGGTACAGACCATCAGAAGTCGGTTGCACTGATAAGAATCTTTTAACATAGTTCAATATATATAATTTTTTGTCAATTGTGTGAACTCGAATATCCAAATTATAAGATCACTATGGCATTGTTTGAACTCCAGACATGTTTACAGTGCTTTGGCATGAGTCTGTTAACAAAGTTCAGCATATATATTTTCTGGGTAATGCTTATGAATATTGGTGATAGTTGCAAACTTTTTGCCTTTCTCATTGTATCAATGCGTGTATAATTGAAGGAGGAGCTAATGTTTGACAAGGCTGATTGGAATAGCAACAATAATGCGGTGTTCTGCGAGCTTTGTGTTTATGAAATAAGAGCTGGGAATGCGCCTAATGGATTTATGAGTGCTAGGGCTATAAGAACATATCTGATAACTACTATGTGAGCGTGGGGTTGCGTCACTCTGAAATTCAGCTCATGGATCGATGGGATCACTTAAGGGCCTATATATCTTTTGGTTGTGGCTGAACAAGCAAACTGGACTTGGCCAGGCTAATGGGACAGTGTTGGCAAGTGAGGGCTTTTGGGAAGAGCACACAAGGGTACTTGTCCAGTCGTCTTACACTCCTAACCTTTGGTCTTTCGTTTTCAGCAAATACATCAAGTGAAAGGCGCACTGATGGCCATGATATTTGTTTTTCAGGGACGTGCTGAATGGAGGAAGCTAAAGGACGGGCCTCCAGAGTGTCTAGGTGTTCTGGAATTCATGTTTCAGCATACATTTGAGGATGGATCATCTTGTGTTTCCTGCCGAACTCATTGGCGATGAAGGCGGCAGAGGGGATGTATGTGATAATGGATGTGATGGACGTCCTTGGAGTATCACTAGTTTGAAGAGAGGTGGTAGCACATGTGCTACTAGCGCGAGGAAGAGAACGGAGGACTACTAGTGTGAGGAATAAAGTGAGGAAGAGAGTTAAGAATGCTAACAGTATAGTAGCCCAAAAGGTGATGCTGGGGAAGTTGAGGGCTGAATCCATCAGGCGGGTGATGCGTTTGATGGTGGAAAGTGGGGCAGTGGAGGGAAACGTTGAGCATTTCATGGCTACCCAATTGTTTGTAAAGGCTGAAAATCGTGAAATCTTTTCACCTTTACCACCAATGAAAGAAGGCTAACATGGCTGAAGAGGTGGTGCCAGATAGCGAGACACCATTAATTTGTTAGGCAGTGAACTCGTGTTATAAGGAACTGTTTGTCTTCGTTTAGTTTGTGAACTGCTATCAGAGCAGTATGTGAAATATTTTCTTCATTTAGGTTTTATAAAGTGATGTTTTTGGGTTGTGAACCATTCAGGGCTACATTGACTTGTGAGAATATGATCATGTGTGCTGATCTTAAATGTTTGTCCTTGAATTGCAGTTGTGGTGCAGAACTTTTGTTCTGGTCATGCACACTGACTGTTCTGGTTCTGTAATGATATATGACTGCAACTCTTGATGCATATGCTTATTTATAAATTTATTACTATGGATTTCGTTAAAGTGCGGATTCCATATTCACTGTTGAGTAAAGCTCATGTTTACTGCTGATCTACTTTGTCGATTATCTCTGTTTGTCCCTTATGACGAGTGTTCATTTATTGTTAAAGATGAAGTGGAGGATGTTTATTGGATTTACCAAGTAATTCTATGATATGATAAAGCAACCTAAAATAATCTATTACTTGCATGTATGGGCACTGCACAACTAATAAATACGAAAAAGAATAGTGAGTTTGAAATGCATGTTCTTGATGAAAAGTAGCGCTGATGATCTTTTAGGGGAGATGAAAACCAACACATGAATCTTTTAGGTGAGATGAAAACCAACACATGAATCGGCGCCACATTAAATGGCACTCATTTCTTCCCTCAATTTCTTAAGTTCAAAGCAGACTGCTACCTAGCTGTCTGCTGTGGCGTCACCCTTCTATATTGCTCGACATGCTATTCGACACAACTGGGACACCAAAAAATTTCAACAGAGTCTCCCCTGTTTTGAGATCCCTAGACCACACACATCACAGGAATATATCATACATATACATATAACACCAATAGGCGACAAAAAAGATCATAACATAACCATCACAGGTAATAGATATACACCAACACACATGAAGCATGAAGTTTAATCGAAACCAGTCTCATCATGCCAAAAGACCATAGTCCATACATGCTAATCGACATATCCACGTGTCCATAACGTTGTCAACCAAATGGTGATGGTTGCGGGGTTGAATTCAGGTATCCCACGTCGAGCAAGGTTTGCGACAATGCCTAGCCCGGCCCTAGCGAGCATAGGAGTGTACCTCTCGTTGTACTGCATGGTCCGAAACCCATCATGGGTTAGAGGTTGAGGAAGGGGCAACTTCTGTAAAGAATATAACAACATATGTGTCAATATTATGTGTGTGAGAGACGGATTACATGTGTGCATATGTGATAGTGTACCGCAGGAGAAAGAGAGAGGGGTAGAGAACTAACATGCATGTGAGAGGTTGAGTGAGTTATTATCTCGCCCTCTGCAGTGATCCATCCTCTCTGGCTATGCTTCTGGTCGTAGATGAGGTCTAGCAGATGATATTGCACCATCCTACAAAAATATTGAAAATTATCGCTAGTCAAATATGCAAAATAATACAAAAGCAATACCACAAATAACATATCAAACTAGAAATGCTAAAGAACTCAAAATCGATAACACAAATAGCCTATCAGATTATAAATTCAAAAGACATTAAAATGCGAGTACGGTAAGGCTGCACCTGGCTAGGCTGCAAATGGCATGTACGTGAATTGTGGCCCAATATACCACATTTCCCACATTGGTTCGGCTTAGGGTCAGTAGGAAATTGGGTTGTTCTCGATTGCCTCGTTTTGCTTGGAAGCTGATCATCCATAACCATCATGTGCCTCGACCTCTTCTTGCTTCCACATTTGTTCCAAAGGCAAGCAGGATCTGCAATGTGCCAATGTATCGTGGCCCAGACTATGGTGGCCACTCTCCCTTGTCCCTGTACGGCTGAAATCTTGGAGACCAGGTAAGTATGAGGTTGTCAATATTGAACTCTCTTGGTATCTTGCTCTCATAGTCAAAGTTGTGATGCGTAGAAGCTGCCACATAATGTGATCATGGAAAGTGAAATTGCTTCGGCTTGCAACATGTGCACGAAAAAATCAAAAAGGACCACCTTATGCCTCCTTGTGGGCCGAAGCTCACCATCGGGCACTGTACCACCCCTTTCATCAACCTCGTACGTGCCTGTGGTGTGGTCTAAACATTTGACCTCATGTATTGTGGCCTTCGCCTTTTCCTGTTCAAGGAAGCAGTGAGGTGCCTATTTCTCCCTTTTACTCTGTCGCAGCTCTGCTTCTGCATGTCTATCATTGAACAAGGCAACAAGCTTGTAGAAGGTGAAGGTTACAATTGCATTCACCTGCATACCACGTATGCCCCATAGCAAACCATTCAAAGACTCGGCCATGTTGCTAGTTTGAAACTCATATCTCCAACCACCATTGTCGTGAGCCATTGTCCATTTGTCCACATCTATCATCAAGCCACTTAACCAGTCTCTACCGTCTGCATTTGTTGCATTTTAAGTTGCTCAAGCTTTTCCTCAAAGTCCTTAACCTCAAGCGTGCGAGCAACCTCCTCGAATAGAGGAAAGTTATCCTTCGTACCATCCTTGTAGAGTAAATTCTTAGCAAGATGCCGAGTGCACCAGCGGTGGTGCAAAGGCGCATGCCCCGGAATTTGCTCTTGTATGGCACTAAGTATGCCAGAGTGTCTATCAGATATGACACAAACCTCCCTCCCGCTACCTACTACATGAATTCGAACAAGCATCAAGAACCATCCCCAACTATATTCATTCTCCTTCTCAACCAAAGCAAATGCCAACGGAAGCAACGCATTGTCTCCATCAACACCAATAGCTATTAACAGTCTGCCCTCATACTTGCCAAGAAGAAAAGTACCATCAATGGAGAAAACGGGCCGACAATGCCTAAATGCCTCGATGCACTGACCAAAGCACCAGAAAGCACGAAAGAATACCTGCCTCCCATCCTTCCATTCATTTGGTTTTGGCACATACTCGTAATGCATGCCTGGATTAACTGCTTTCATTGCATTGAACAAGGCTGGCAACTGCTCGTATCCCTCTTCCCAGTCTCCATATACAATCTTCCACATGTGTTCCTTTGCCCTCCAAGCTTTGCCATACGTGATCTTGTACTTCCATTCCTTCTCAGCCATCTCAATAATTGCCCTCACACGCAAATTGTCTTCTACTTGTACCCCCTATCTGTATAATGACGTGGCAATGAGGGTTGAGGTCAATTGTGGATGCTTATCGGTTTGCGCACTCCTACAAGTATGTGGCCCGATGACTTTTGTGACTTTGAACTTTCCCGTGTTCTTTTGTTTCCTTGCACACACCCTCCAGTCACATTGTTCCTTCTCACACACCACTATGTACCGCTGCTCTGCATAAGAGTGTCTAACCTTGAATGGTCTATTGTGTCTCACCGAATACTCCTGCAGCCATATTTCCAATGTGTCGGAGATAGTTTTAGCGGGTGCTAACACCGGCTAGTGATTTTGTGTTTTGCGATTGAGGCTCCGGGTGGTGTGCAAGGGGGAACACTGGGTTTATACTGGTTCGGGCCGAGAGGGCCCTATGTCCAGTGGAGAGGAGAGTCGTGTTGCCTTGCACCGGGGTTCTCGTAGTAGGGGTTAGCAAGCTGGGCGAGAGAGGGAAGTGCTCCCTAAGTCTCTTGTGAGTGTCTAAGTGTATACAAGTTGCTCGTTGTTGTATGTGGTGTGGAGTGGTGCGTGTGAGAATGTGTCTAAGGCTGACCTCTGTTCTCCCTTTTATAGTCACAAGGGAGAGGCGAGGGCAGCGCGTACATTGCCATGCATGTTACACCGAGGAGTTGTTGTCTCTGTTTGACTATCGTCAGCTACGGTCTTGTCTCCGCATACTAGGGGTATGGCCGTAGTGGTTCGTACGATCTTGGTGAGTTCCAAGGCGGCAATAGTCATCGGGATCACGGCATGGCGTAGTGTCACACCCGATGGCCGTCTACCTGCACGATGTGACAAGAGGGTGAGTCACCTCAGGGGCGTTGTCTCCCGAGGCTCGGGACTCCTGGAGGCGTGATGGAACGGAGCAGGGCGATCTCTTCCCTCGGGCGTATTTCCGACTTTCGGACAGTGCTTCCCGAGGGTCAGGTAGGCCCAGATGGAAGGCGTGCTCGTCCTTTCGAGTGGACAGTGCAGTAGGTGCCTTTCCCATTCCTGCGTTGCGCGTTCGTCAGGCGCTTGAACTGTCGTAGTCGTAGTTGGTAGATCCCGGCGAAAAATGGGGCGGAGCACCGTAGACCATACTTGGGAGGGGACGGCTGTAGTGGGTTCGTCAAATCCGTCGCCAGGGAAATCCTGACAGGTGGTATGGCCGTCGTGCGCGTGCGAAGCACAGTCACGTTGATAATCTCGCCTGACGGGACAGTGCTTGTAAAGTGGTCAGAGAGGTCTCTTGTGGTCCAAGATTGCTCCGCTGACGTCAACTGTGCATTGGATGCTTTAGAAAGGTTGTACCCGAGGGTGATGGGGGAGCTTGGGCGAATCGGAGAATCGGCACCCGAGGCTGACGCTTTTCCGAGCTCTCTCGAGGAGGCTCGGGCGAATCGAAGAATCGGCTGCCCGAGGGTGACGCTTTCCCGAGCTCTCTCGGGGAGGCTGGGGCGAATTGGAGAATCGACACCCGAGGGTGACGCTTTCCCGAGCTCTCTCGGGGAGGCTCGGGCGAATCGGACAATCGGCGCCCGAGGGTGACGCTTTCCGGAGCTCTCTCGGGGAGGCTCGGGCGAATTGGAAAATTGGCGCCCGAGGGTAGGGCATTGATGCAGTGCCATCATGGGCCTCCATCAGTGTGGCCTTCATGGGTTTTCACAGGTTTTACCTGGGCTAGGCCGTTTTTGGAATGTGTGTTTTTGCATCGAAGTTGGGTACCCCATACTTTGGTACCCGACAGTAGCCTCCGAGCCTGTGGCAGAGTGAAGGCACTCGTCCATAGGTTCAAGCTGGCTCTTCCTGTCGAGGAGATGAAGTACAGGTTGTTTTTCCGGTGGGTGCGCGCGAGCGCACCCGCCGGGTGTAGCCCCCGAGGCTTTGGAGGGATGTTATATCCCTCCAAAGGCTTAAAATCGTGGTTATGAGTCCTCGGGTGTTCTTTGATTTATTTAAGGGAGTTGATCCCTTGGAAGCGGAGCCCCCGAGCCTCCCATCGTGTAAGGGAGGTCGTTCGATGGTCTTTCCAAGGTGCAGGGTAAGCTCCCGAGCCTCCGTTTTTGTATCGGAAATCGATCGGGCTCTTCCCTGTCTTTTTAATTCGACCTTCACGCTCTTTTTTCGGGAAGAGGAAGGTTTGGTCCTGCTCGACTTCCCCGTTGGGGCATGAGTCGGCATTTCCGGTGAGCTACAAACGGGTTGGTCCAAGTGGAGGTCCGTGCCCCGTTCGTTGGGGGTCGGCTAGTGGCCTGAGCACACTCCAAATGTTTTCCGAGGGTCAATTAGTGGATGTCGGGTCCCTTCGTTGGGTCCCGAGGGCCTGATGCCTCCCACGGAGGGATTCCACGTAATCGACTCGCTACTGGGACTTGGACACAGCACGGGATGTCCCTTGTGACGCTCGGGCGTCGGGATACTGGCCGTTTTCGTGACCCATCCGCTAGCTGTCCCTAACTCGGTTTCCCTGGGGCGACTGTTCGAGCCACTGTGGGCCAGTTGAAAGGTCCTAAATGGTTAGAGGGGGGTGAATAGCCTATAAAAATCTACAAACAACACTTTACAAGACGATTAGTAACAATAGCAAGCTTTGCAAAACACTAGCTCTAAACTATACTATGCAAGCCACCTAGACAAGTATACTACACTATGATCACTAGTTCACACTCAAAGGCTATGTCACTACTATACACTACTCCTAAGTGAGCAACTAACTACCAAACTACACACGAGAGTAAGTGCACAAAAGTAAAGAGAGAAGGTGATTTCAATACCCCCGGTGTAGAGAAGATATGAAGTCCAATATAACCAATCAATCACATATAAGGGAAATCCTCGGTAGAGAGATGACACAAGATTTTTTACCGAGGTTCACTTGCTTGCCGGCAAGCTAGTCCTCGTTGTAGCGATACACCCACTTGGAGGTTCACGCGCTAATTGGCATCACACGCCAAACCCTTCTCAAGGGTGCCGCACAACTAACACAAGATGGGGATCCACCAAGCTACGAGCAATCCACTAAAGATGCCTTTCGCGATCTCCCGCGGGGATAGGCTCAAGAACCCCTCACAATACCTTGATCGGAGGCGGAGACAATCACCAACTCCCCTCAACGATCCTCGCAGCTCCAAGCCGTCTAGGAGTCAGCAAACTCCAAGAGTAATGAGAGAAACCACTGCGAATCACCACTACCAAGTGCCTCTAGATGATCTCTATCAATGCAATGCACTTGATGCTCTCCAAACTCACCAAATGATGATCACAATCAAGTAGGATGAGTGAGAGTGGAGTGGGAAGGCTCACAAGTATGTTATGATATTTAGGAGTGCCAAGAGATACTCCCCAAACCGGCCAAGTCGCTATTTATAAGCCACACACAAAGAACTAGCCGTTTAGACTTCACTGCGTACCGTCAGGACTGTCCGACGGCCAGACCGTCGAACTAATCAGCACGGTCCGACGCCCCGGATGAACGCCACGTGTCACCAGCCGTTTGAAGTCGAACGTTGGATCACAACGGCTAAATTCCCGCGCTAAACGAACCGTCGGACGATAGGCCGTCGGACCAATCCTTACGGTCCGACGTCCACCGCCGTTGCACCGTCGGACTAAAAATACACGGTGCGTCGGACCAAACGAAACCACGGTCCGACGTTTCCAGAGAGCTCCCCGAGCCCTGAAAACCGTCGGACGTTGGTCCGACGCTCACCGTCGGACTAACGCCGAGAGTCCGACGCTCCTCTGCTCTCCACGTGTCACCTCTTCGTCGCTCTGCACCGTCGGACGCTTCGGACAATAGTCCGACGCTCCGAAACTGAGCGTCTGACGCTCTCAGCAGTGTTAGTCGTCGGACCGAGACTAATGGTCCGACGCTAGTTTTTCTATTGTAACGTTTCCGAAATTCGCCGAATCCTGCCTCGCAAGCTCGGCAGGAGAAAGAGAGGACCAAACTCTCTCTAACCCTCAAACTTCACCCCGTTTCTTAAGGCACTAACACTCCAAAGAATCTCACACATAAGTGCACGTGTGTTAGCCTTTTCAAAAGAGTTTTCCAAGGGTTTGTTAGTGTCACTAGCATCTATATGCAATGCAATGATCATGAACACCTAGTGGCACTTGATAACCGTATTTCATCAACGATTTCGCCCCTCTTGATAGTACGGCTATCTATCCTAAATGTGATCACTCCCTCTATGGAGTCTTGATCACCAAAAGCAAAAGAGCTCCTATGGATTATACCTTTGCCTTGAGCTCCTAGATTTTTCACCATCTTTTGATGAAGCTTGTGGACTTCTTTTGATGATGGACTTATACCATTTGCATGGATGCCGTCATTGCCCTTCACTTGTGACCTCCACCGACCCGGTCCTTTGCTCCATCTTGCCATTTGCTAATCAATTCTCATGAAACACTTAGAGCAATCGTTAGCAAACTAGGTTTCATCAATTACTCAAAACCAAACATGGGCTTTCACCAGTCTTCGATCCCCTGGGATCATGACGGGCGTCCGAGCCCGAGGTTCCTTCGTCGAAAAGGAGAATGTATCGGCGGGATCGAGACGAACGGGCGTAATGATTTGGCTCACCTTTTGAGGCACGAAGCCTGACGGACGCGACGGTTTGGGGCAGTCGAGGTGGTTGCGTGCGCGAGGCCGGCGGCGATGCTAGGATCGTGGCGGGTCCCACGTAGTTAATGCGGCGGATTCTCCGCATCTAACTCGATTCGCCACCTGGGTATATAAGGAAAATCGTGAATTTTTTCTTTCTACCCTAGCCATTCGCTTGCGCAGCCGTTCGCCTTCTTGCTTCCACCTTCCGCCTTCTCGCCTTTGTTGCTTGCTCGAGTGAGAAGCGCCGCCGCGGCCGACATCGTTGCCTTCCCACGGCTCTTCTTCTTTAGTTCGCCATGACTTCCTCCCCTATTCCCACCGATGCCGCCGCCGCCACAGTCGGCATTCTCAGGTTGGAACCGTGGCCGCGCCGCGCCGTGACGGAGGAGGATCTGGAGCGGCTCGTGGAGCTGGGGCTCCTACGCCTCCGCACCGACACAGAGCGTCCGGAGTGGGTCATGCCGTCGACCGACCACGACGAGGGGTACGTGGTGAGCTTCATTGCTTACCACGAGCGCGGGCTCGGGTCACCGCCGAGCCGCTTCTGCCGGGCGCTCCTCTTCAACAACGGGCTGGAGCTCCACAACCTCACCTCCAACTCCTTCACGCAGGCATCGATTTACGTCGCCCTGTGCGAGGGTTACCTCGGGGTACCCCCGCACTAGGACCTATGGCGCCGCATCTCCCGCGTTGATTGGAACACCAAGGCGGCTGGTTCGAAGAAGCCACGGGAGATCCCGCGCACGGGGGCTACGGTTTCGTGATCCGCTCCGGCTTGTACATCCCCTGCAAGGCTCCCTCCTCCAACAAGGGCTGGCACCACGGCTGGTTCTACCTCCGTAATGACGGGGACGCCTTTCCCAAGTATACGGGAAGGGCATTCATCGGTCCCTCTTCCTCAGTGGGAGTGGGGGTGCCCGGCTAAGGAGGACAAGCATATAAATGTCTACTTTCGACACGCTCCAGGTGCTGTGCGATCGGGGTCTCACGGGAGCCACTGTGGTGGCGCAGTTCTATGCGCGGACGGTGCTGCTGCTGATGGAGCGCAGGCTGGCGCTGAACCAGATGCTCATCGGGACGTCGCGGGAGGGCACGGTGATGCTGCCCCAGGACATCGGCCAACAGGAGATCATGCGCCATGTTAAGTACATGGTGGGCGGTTATCATACCTGAGACGAGCTGAACCGGGTGCCCATGCGCCGCGCTGGTGAGTGTCATCTTCTCTATTGAGTTTGCAGTTCCTCTATCTTCTTCCTGATTTCCTTCTTTGTTCGTCACTGTAACACCCTAGTGTTAGTTACTATTTTCGCATTTGCATTTGCATGCCATCAAGCATTGATCATGTCATTTCATGCATCATCACCATTGAATTGAATTAAATTCCTTTATAAGCTATATGTTGGTTTATATGTTTACAATGCCATAGATGTGTTTGCATGCAAATGTGATGCTTGTTTACTGTTCTAGATGACTTAAACATGTTTGGGTTAACATTTGGAACAATGTTCATGTTGGTGAAATCCCCAAAATACCCCTCTAGCTCATAGTTGACTAGAAAACCCTCCTAAACCTATTTTGTTTGACCAAACAAGAAAGTCAATTTATAGACTTTGCATGTTAGAGCACCCTTAATCAAAGTTGTGTAGAATTTTATAAGTAACAAACTTTATTTAAGGGTCAAGTCATGAAAATGGGTGGAAGGTGGTCAAAAAGTTGAATTAGTGCAGATTTGGAGCTGTTTTGAGGTTTCAAATTTTTCTCTAAGTCTAAACTGCATTTCAGTTTCATTGTACCCCTGTTCATCGATCTGTATCTCTCTATCCATGCCGATCTAGCTCGAGTTGTCCTAATATAGATTGGAGTACTCGTGTAGTTCTTCCATCTCTATTAGTGAAGTTTTCGCTGAAACGCCCTAGATCACGAGTTATGGATCGAGCAAAATCGGGTTTCAGTCGGTTTTCAGAAACTGAATCGAAGCCGATTCAGTCCGGCATTCAGTCGTCGCCGCGCGGCCGCCGTCAGAAGAATCGCGCCAGGTGGCGCCGTACACTGTCGTTGCCCTCGGCCAGGCCTGCAAAACCCGAAGGCAACACGCCACCCGGCCTCCTGCGTACTCCATTCCCTCTCTCTCTCGCTCTCGCCTCTCTGCTCTCCGTTTTTCTTCTCTGCCGATGCCATGGCCGCCGCGCCGTCGCCTCGGTGAAATCCGCCGCCACCACACCGTCTCCGACCACTCCATCTCGACACAAGCTTCGCCTTGCTCCACTCTATCTCCTCGACTTGTTGCTAGCCTCAGCCGAGCTAAGGTATAGCGTTTTTGACCTCTCCGCCGCCGTGAACTCGTCGGAGCGCCGCCGAGCTCTCGGTTTGCCGCGACGAGAGCAATGCCGTGGCCGTTCTTTCTAGTTCTTGCTCGTCGTAGCGTCCTCGTGAGTCGTAGATCTTGCCTAGGTCGCTGATTGGGTCGATCTCACCGTAGTTTTGCCGGAACCCGAGCTCGCCGGAGTTCCGCCCGCCACCGCGTCACCATGCGCGCGGTTAGAGTAAGCTGTCGTGCACCGCTATTCGATTCATCAAGCACGGAGTTCCGTTAGGGTCTAGGGAGTGCGGAACGTGGATTGGTTTCGTCGGTGAAGGCCGGAATCGGCCGGCGCATGCTCGCCGGACCGCCGCCGTCTGCCATGGTTGCCGTTGAGCGTGCTCCGGTGACGGGTAGGTGTCGGAAGTGGGTGCATCGAGTTCGCCTCGTTGCCACGAGTCGGTAGGTCGTCTCGGTCCCGCCGGAGACCTCGCCGTCGGCGAGCTCTCGCCGGTCAGCGCCGGCGGCTCTGCTTTCTCTCTCTGACGTGTGGGGTCGAGTTGACCCAGGGACCTGCTGGTCAGCCACTCTGGTGCGCCTCTGGTTTACTGAATCGGGTGTGCATAGCAGTTTAAGCCGGTTTTCGTTTAAAATGATTAATGAAAATGATTTCCAGAAATTTGGTAAAACCTTCCAAAAATCATATCTGGAGCTAGGAGTGTCCAAATGAGGTGAACCAAATTTTGTTGGGTTTGTATTTTTGAGCTCTATACAGAAAAAATATGAAATATGACTTTGTGGTAATTTTTCTGTGCAGTTATAATTAATTTGTTATATGCTTGTAAACTTGATAAATGCATAACTAATTATAGGAATATGCTAAAAATGTGATTCCACTTGCATTAATCTTGTTTAGAGTAGTAGGATCAGGAAAAAATATGTTTGTTGGTTGGTTACTGTTATTTATATGATGTCATGTGTAACATGCCTTTCATGCTATCTTTTTGATAAATTCACCATGCTTAGTGTAGATAAGTTATGGTTATGAATATTTTTCCTGAGCCTTGTTTTGTGATAAAAAAGCTAAGAAAAATGAGAAATCTGTTGTTTGATACGTTTCACTATAGTAAGTATTTTCTATTGCTTAAATGGCTGTCTGCTTGTCATTTTTGTGTAGCATGTTATATCTGTCCAAATGGCTTGAAACTTTGCCAGTAGCCTAATGTGGGAGTGTGTTATCTACTGTAATTTTTCTAGAATTTTCTGGGTACAGAAAATAAAGGGTCCAGTTATAAGCTAGGGTTAAATTAATTGCTTTTAATTGATTAATGAGTTGTTAGCAAGTAATTTCCTTGCATTTCTGAGATGTTTTAGTTCAACAACCTTGCTGGACATTTGTGTTGCTGACTTTATTTATGTATAAAGGCAGCAAGATTAATATTCTTTGTGTGGGTGCCTGTTCATGCTTGTTTCTTTAATAGTTAAGTGTAGTTAGGTAAGTTTGATTCAAATTAATTGTTAGTGCAGGTTGTAGACCTCTTACGTAAGATGGAAAATTGTTCTATAGCTTGATTAAGAAGGGTGAGTATGTGTTGTTGTTTAGAGAAGAAATATGCACATACTCAGTAAATGTTTGATGAATTATTGGATGCTCACATGTTGTCTAATGCATCTCATGGCTCAAGTTGCGCTTCTCTATATTGCATTCCATGTGCATTCTCAGTTCTCATATATGCATATCATGCATACAGGATTGCCGGGAGGAGTTACACTGCTGCAATTCGATCCGCCGGAGGAAGGAGTGCCCCAGGAGATCGAGGTGCCGGAAGCTCCCGAGGCCGAGGAGGAAACTAAACTGCCGGAGTGAACTGACCATCAGCCATCTAACTTTGTGAAAGGCAAGCCCCGGAGCATTCCTAAGCCTCCACCTATCTCTTTTTATATAAATGCACTGGTCTTTATTAAATCGTATGATTGTGCACTTAAGTATAGGAGTTGAATTGATGCCGTTGCTGCATTTATACCTTGTACACTTGTCTACTATCCTGGTACTATTACTAGACAAGGGATGGGTACGATCTTATGCTTAGCTATGCTTAGACCGGTAGAAGTCGAGGGATTTCCTGTCCTTCGCGAGCATAGGTGGTGACTAATGATGATGGGGATGGATTCCGCATGGTTGACTATATGTGCCACCATGCCACAATGTTAATGAGAGAATCAAGGCTAGGTAGTGAGGAGCCGCATGACATGGTTGAGGATCATGCTGTCTTCGGTGCTGCTTGCGGCCGACTAGGACTGAGGCCACCAGACATCAGTTGAGATTGAAGGACGTCGTCACATAGCTGACCAGATAAGTCGTTCTGACCGCGAAGCCGAGTAGTTCTTTTTGAGCCGAGAATTGGTGTGACATGGATAGACATATTCTGGAGGTAGGAAGGATGTGCGGAGACACCATTTTGCCATAGTCAGGTCAGGGACCTGCACTTCCTGTGAGTGGGTTTGTCTCCGAGAATATGGCCCCCGCCAAGCTCGCGATATAATATGACTCAGAAAGATCTAACGGTGACCCAAGAAGCCACTGATCAGGCTGACAGGGTTTGTGATTGGCATGTTTGCCAGCTGGTATAATCGATTCGAATCGCCATCTCTCCTGGTTAGTGAGAAACTGAACTGATCTTCTGGTGAGGTAGAGGCTAATAACTTGAACATATTGATTATGGTGAGATGAGGTTGATATCGGTGGATATCGGAAATCATATGGTTGTATTGTTTGCTATAATATTAAGTGATTGTTTAGTATAGCTGCAAACCTTAGCTTAATAGCTTAACTGAAATGGAAGCTAAACCATATCTAAAATTTATAAGTTGAGGAACTACTGTAGTAATGCTTTTTATGCAAAAAGTTGCTATCCTCTGAGCTCCACCAAATAAGCCTGCATATCCTTGAGAGTCTTTTTATTTACTTCCTGTTAGGTAAGTCTAGCTGAGTACAATTGAGTACTCAGGGTTTCATTCCCATTGTTGCAGACGGAGTAGTCTTCTATGCTTATTGCAAGAACTGCTTCACCCCTGCGGGCGAAGAATACTAGACCTGGGGCAAGGTCAGTTATCCATCTTTAGCTTTTGTAAGATGCTGTGACATGGTCAGCTGGTGGTTCTCGTATGTGAACTATGTTGTTTCAAAACTATGTCGACTTCCACTACTGTTACATTTATGTAAAAGACTATGTTGTACTCTAATGTTTTAATTCGGTTGTAAACTTATGTATCATTTGATGGGTTGTTGCTGAATTTGTAAGATCCTTGGGGTATGTTCTGTTTAAAATGTTAGAAATCCTTCGAGATTTCCGGACTACCGGGTTTATATTGGCTCAAGTGTGACTTGATTGCTACTAAATTGGCGATCGTCGTACTTGTGCTCGTATAAATTGGTCGGTTCTGTGATAGCCACAGGGTCTTTCAAGGACCGGGAAACCTTCCCTTCCCCCTGTCCCGGAGGACAAGGTTCGGCGGACCCAGAACCGCCTTCGGGATGAGGCGGCGAAGGTGAAGAAGGACGAGAAGATCGCGCTGAGGAAGAAGTGAGCTCGGAAGACGGAGGAATCCTCCCAGCGCCGCTGCCGCTGTAGGGAGGCGGGGGAGCCAGGAGGAGGACACCCTCTCCGACGAGGATGACGAGGAGGATGACGAAGAAGACGATTTTTATGATCAAGCTTTGATGGAGTTGGAACGGCCCTTTGTGGTCACAAAGCCCGCGGTGGGCGTCGACGAGCCTGGGAAGGCTCTGATGTCGGCGTCCATCGGCGGAAGTGCCGGGGCTCGTGATCCGAGGCCCCAGGCAAAACTGCCGGAGACCATGTCTGAAGGCGCGGTCTCTGGCAGCGTGACCATTGGAGCCATGGCTCCACCTTCCGGCGGCTGCGAGGGCTCGCTGGAGAGGCCGGGAACGGGCCCAGACCCGGCGCCCGAGCCAAGCCTGGCTGTTGTCGGCGGGACCGGGGGGTTCTCGTTTCCGCGCACCCTCCCCTCCGACGCGTCGTTGATCGGCGCGACGGCCGAAGGCGGGGGGAGCGATGGGCGGACGCTGTCGGAGCCGGAGCCGACCAGCGCCAAGACGCCGGAACTCGAGCTGGGGTCCTCCCAGACTCAAGCTTCCCCACCGAGGGGCGGACGGTGTCGAGGCGACCCCCGACGCCCAGGCAGGGCCCCCGCCTCAGGGCGGTGCTGGCCCGGACGCCGAGGTCGCGCCCACTCCTCCACCGCCGGTGCGGCCCACGCCGTCTGTCGTCCCTGCCGAGCGCGGGGGCGGCGAGGAAGAGGAGGGTGGTGCCAAAGATGAGGTAGGTGACTTTAGCCTGTTACTTCTTTTGTCGGAGATCTGTCCTGGTGTTACGAACGTTCCTTCCTTCCTCTGTTGTTTCAGGAAGCACTCGGGGTCGGACCTCCAGGTCTCGCACCTGAAGGTCCTAAAGGTGCAGGGTCACGACACGGCCGAGGGGAGCGCCCGATCGACGGACGAGGAAATCCGTCCCCCCACGGGTCTGGTCGTGGCGTCTGAGGTTCCTCCTTCGGGAAGGGTCGTTCCTGTGACCGCCGTCGTCGCGCCCGTTGCTGACGTGAGCCGGCGCCGGCGCCGGCCCCCAAGGCTTCGGTCGTCAGCTCCAGAGACGCCTCGGGAGCGTCAGCTGATGCCGCCCCCATGGAGCCTGCCGCCGCGGGTTCGACGGTCGTGGAATGTCAACGCGGGAGCTCCTCCCACTCGTGAGGAAGGCCCCTGGGCGTTGCCACTGAGGCAGCCCCGGCCTCGGGAGTTGACCGCCTCCCGGATCGAGTGGGCGGACCGAGCGGATCCTCAAGCGTCGCCCGTCTTCTCGCTCCGAGACGACCTCGAGGCTCCCAAATGGGACACCGTTCAAGAGCTCGGGCTCAGTTCGGCGGCGGGTCTCCGTGCGATCGCCGACGTCCTCGAGATGGAGCTCCCGGCCTAGCTTCAGGTGAGCCTTCGTATTTCGTAACTTTGTCGGTGTATGGGCGTCATTTTAACCGTCTCCGCTCTTCTCTCCTTTTTAGGACCTTATGCATACCTCCCGGGACAAGTCCCGCTTCCTCTGCGGCGGGCTCGGGCTCTGGAAGCAACTTGACCTCAAGGGGAAAGCCCTTGCACGTGCCCAGAGCGAGCTCGCCGCCGTGACCTCCAAGTTTGCCGAAGTGAGCGTTGACAACACTATCTTGAAGGAGGAGGTCGAAGAGGCGAAGGGTTCGAGCCGCTGCCTCGGCGACCCGGGTGCAAGGAGCTGGAGGGCACCCTGGCCGAGGCGACGAGGGAGCGCTGATGCCGCCCGACAGCTCGCTGCTGAGAAGACTTCTGCTGCTGAAGCCTTGGCTTCCGACCTGAGTGAAACTCAGGCGGCATTGCGTTAGGCGGTTAGCGCAGCGGACTCAGCCCAGGAGGATGCGCAGAAGGCTCGGGAGGAAGCTGGCGGTATGTGCAGTGTCGTGCTTTTTGTTCTGTTCGTCTTGGTTGTTTGTTGCATTTTTGTCACCTCCCTGTTTTGCTCCCGCAGTTCTGCAGGCGGCTTACGACGGCGAGGCGGCTGATCATCTAGAACTGCAGAACGCAGCAGCGCGCTGTGTGAGTCCATCGACACCGGTGGGGAACCTTCGGGGGTCTCGCTCCGGAGCCGACTGGAGGCACTTTACGGCAGCGTCGGCGGCCGGGTCAAGGAGGCCCTGCTGACGGGCAGTCGAGAAGACGTTGGCGGTCGTGAAGTCCCATTATGGGAACTTTGACGCCGGCCCTGTCAGCGAAGGCTTCCTTGAGGCCGACGACGCCGAGCTCCTGGCGCTGGAGGACTCGATGAAGGAACCCGGAGAAGCACTGGCGGGCCTCTTTGAAGCCGAGGTCGAGCTCCCTCCATTGGACTTGCCATGAAGAATAGCCGGGCCGCGGTGCCCTTGTAAAAAATAACTTTTCATGTGTGGCTGGGAGGAAACAAACATGTGGCCCTTCGTGGCCTTTATATTTATGTAAATATTTGCTGCATGTTCGTTTTCAATTCGTTTCGTGCTTTTTTCTTATGCGTTTTTTCTTGCCGATCCTGTGCCCGAGCCATCGAGCCTCGGGGGACTTTTTCGGGTGTCCTAGCTTTAGCGGCGTAGACGCAGCCGATGTCCTAGGAGCTTTGGCAGGAAGAATCCTTGGAAAGAAGGTTTAGTTCTTTCTTCCCGAGCCTCCTCCCTTTGCCGAGCGTAGATCTTATAATATTTCTTCTGAGCGCGAGTTAGCCTTCGAACGCGGAGTGGCAAGGGGAGATGCTGTTGCCCAGGGGCGTAAGCGGTCTCCTCGACTCAGCCGGCTCTGTCCTCTGGGACTTCTCTTACTCTTCTGAGTCTTATAAGTTCACGCTTGGTTTTTAGGAGAGAAGCATTTTTTAGGGAGAAACGATTTCAACGGGTTTTGAAATTTTTGCAGTTTTCAAAATCGTTGAGGCTCGGGAGAGTCCGGGGGTTCCCCCGTCCTAGCCCCCGAGGGAGGGTCGGCCTTTCCATAGGTTAGGCCGAGCCTCTCTTTTCTAATGCGCGGTGAAATGAAAGGTCATTTCGCTCCCGAGTGCAGGCTCGGATCAAAAATCTAAAAATCAGGTAAAAAGAGTAGAAGTTGGGTCTTTTTATTGATTTCAAGATTTTACAAATTGTACAATGCTCGGAATCTTAAGGATAGAAGCGACGTAGCTGTTTGATAGTTCTAAGCGTTGCTGTAGACCTCGCCCTTCTCGTTTGCGAGCTTGTACTGTCCCGGGCCGCAGCACCTCGGCGACGATGAATGGTCCTTCCCATGGTGGTGTGAGCTTGTGACTCCCCTTGTTGTCCTGCCTGAGCTGCAGCACCAAGTCGCCTACGCTGAAGGCTCGGCCCGGGACGCGCCGAGCATGGTACTTGCGTAGTGATTGCTGGTACATGGCCAAGTGCAACAAGGCCATGTCCCGAGCTTTGTCGACTTGGTCCAACGCATCTTCGCGGGAAGTCTGATTGCCCTGTTCATCATAGGCTTGGACCCTCGGGGCGCCGTACTCCAAGTCCGTGGGGAGGACGGATTCAGTGCAGTACACCAGGAAGAAGGGGGTGAACCCCGTGGCTCGGCTCGGTGTAGTCCTGAGACTCCATATCACTGCCGGGAGCTCGGCCATCTACCTCTTGCCGAACTTATTCAATCTGTTGAAGATTCTCGGCTTAAGGCCTTGGAATCATGCCATTGGCACGTTCTACTTGGCCGTTCGTTCTTGGGTGGGCTACGGCTGCCCAGTCCACTCGTATGTGGTACTCATCGCAGAAGGTCAGAAATTTCTTTCCGGTGAACTGCTTGCCGTTGTCAGTGATGATGGAGTTCGGGACACCAAACCTGATGGACAATGTCGGTGAAGAATAACACCGCTTGCGCCGAGCTGATTTGGGCGATCGGTCGAGCTTCAATCCACTTTGAGAACTTGTCAATGGCTGACAAGCAAGTAGGTGAAGCCCCCGGGCGCCTTTTGGAGGGGCCCGACAAGGTCCAGTCCCCATACGGCGAATGGCCAAGTGAGGGAAATCGTCTGGAGAGCTTGGGCCAGGAGATGTGTCTGCCGAGCGTAGTACTGGCATCCCTCATAGGAGCGTACCACCTTGGTAGCATCAGCCACGGCGGTTGGCCAGTAGAAGCCCTGTCGAAAGGCGTTACCGACAAGAGTTCTTGGTGCGGCGTGGTGACCGCAGGCTCCGGTGTGTATCTCTTCGAGTAGGTGCTTGCCCTGACTAAAGGGGTTGCAGCGCTGGAGGGACTCCCGAGGGACTCCGTCGGTAGAGGTCGCCGTCGATCATCGTGAAAGACTTAGCTTTACGTGTCAACCGTCGTGCTCTGGTTTTGTCCGAGGGTAAGACTCCTCGGACAAGCTAGCTGACCTAGTGGCTCACGCCAGTCCGGCTTGTCGTCATCCATCTCGGCTTCAATCTCCATCGTCTCGACTTCGTTGCCATCTTCAGCCAGGGTCTCGGGTGGCTCCCCTTTGTCGGAGGGGTCGGCAGCCCTCGAGGGGCTTAAGTGGCTTGAAGGCACTCCGGGTTCTCCCGGGGGCTCGGAGGTCTCCTTCCCCTTGCCTCCTGAGGGATCAATACTGACCTGAGGGCTTGTGGATATCGTTGGCAAACACGCCCGTCGGGACTGAAGCCCTTCTCAGACGCGATCTTCGCCAATTCGTTGGCCTCCTCGTTGTACCTGCGCACGATGTGGTTGAGCTCGAGGCCGTCGAAATTTTCCTCGAGCAACCGCACCAGCTTGCAGTAGGCGGCCATCTTGGGGTTCTGGCACGTTGACTCCTTCATGACCTGGTCCACGATGAGCTAGGAGTCACCTCGAACCTCGAGGCACCGGATCCCGAGCTCGATGGCGATGTGGAGTCCAGTTGACAAGAGCCTCGTATTCGGCTACGTTGTTGGAAGCCGTGAAGTGCAGCCGCAGCAAGTACTTGAGCGGACCCCGAGGGGTGAAACGAAGATGATGTCTGCGCCGGCTCCAGTCTTCATCATCGACCCTGTCGAAAGTACATGACCCAATACTCCTCTTGGGTCAGGGAGTGGCGGTAGCTGCGTCTCAGGTCCACTCTGCCACGAAGTTCGCTAGCACCTGAGACTTAATGGCTTTGCATGGCGTGTAGGTGATGCCATCACCCATGAGCTCAATTGCCCATTTAGCGATCCTCCCAGTCGTCTCCTGATTCTGGATCACCTCCCCGAGGGGGAAGGATGATACCACGGTCACGGGATGGGATTCGAAGTAGTGCCGCAACTTTCGCCGGGCAAGAATGATTGCGTACACCAGCTTCTGGATCTGAGGGTAGCGTGTCTTGGTCTCGGACAAGACTTCACTGATGAAGTAGACCGGCCGCTATACCGGTAACGCGTGCCCTTCTTCTTGCCGTTCCACGACGATCGCTGCAGTCAGAATTTGGTTAGTAGCAGCGACATATAGCAAGAGATTCTCCTCTTTCATGGGAGACACGAGAACTGGTGCTTTTGAAAGCAGAGCCTTAAGCCTTTCGAGGGCTTCCTGGGCCTCGGTGGTCCAGGTAAAGTGCTCATTTTTCTTTAGCAACCGATACATGGGAAGTCCCTTCTCGCCGAGCCTTGAAATGAATCGACTCAAAGCCGCGAGACATCCCATGAGTTTTTGCACACCCTTGAGGTTCCGAATCGGACCCATCTGTGTGATGGCCGATATCTTTTCCGGGTTGGCTTCGATGCCACGCTCGGAAACGATGAACCCGAGGGACCCCGGAAACCCACTTCTCGGGGTTTAGCTTTATGTTTCGCTTCTTGAGGCATTCAAACGCCTCTTCTAGGTCAGCTGCTAAGTCGCTCACCTTCCTAGATTTTATCACTACATCGTCTACGTAAGCCTCAACGGTTCGCCCGATGAGGTCCCCAAAAACTTTGAGCATGCAACGCTGGTAAGTTGCGCCCGCATTTTTGAGACCAAATGGCATGGTTACGTAACAATATGTGCCGAAAGGAGTAATGAAAGAAGTCGCTAATTCATCGGACTCTTTCATGCGAATCTGATGGTAACCGGAATATGCATCAAGAAGACAAAGTCGTTCACAGCCAGCGGTGGAGTCAACTATTTCATCAATACGAGGTAATGGAAACGGATACTTAGGACAAGCTTTATTTAAACTAGTGTAATCAACACACATTCTCCATTTTCATTTTTCTTTTTAACCAAAACAGGATTAGCTAACCACTCTGCCGTCGGGGAGCTTGGGTTGAGGTGCACCTCCTTCACCCCCTCAGCGGGCTCAAAGGTGCCCGTGGCCTTCTTGGGGTCGGGGACCTCCTTTGCCATCCTCTCGAGGTCGGCAATGAGGGCCTCAGACTCCACCAGCGTGCCGGCGTACTCGCAGCACTCGACGTCGCACTGGTACGCATGCTGGTAGGAAGCGCCGATAGTGATCACCCCCTTTGGCCCCGCCATCTTGAGCTTGAGGTAGGTGTAGTTCGGGACCGCCATGAATTTGGCGTAGCATGGTCTCCCGAGGATGGCGTGGTAGGTGCCGTGGAAGCCCACCACTTCAAATGTCAGGACTTCCTTCCTGAAGTTATCAGGAGTCCCAAAGTAGACGGGCAGGTCGATCTGCCCGATGGGTTGCACGCTCTTCCCGGGCACTATCCCGTGGAACGGGGACGTCGTGGCCTGGAGGAGCGAGCGGCTGATCCCCATCGAATCAAGGGTCTCAGCGTAGAGAATGTTGAGGCTGCTGCCTCCATCCATGAGGACTTTGGAGAGCCTCGTGTTGCCGATGACGGGGTCGACAACGAGCGGGTAGCGCCCCGGCGATGGGACGTAGTCCGGGTGATCGTCCCGGCTGAAGGTGATGGCGTCGAGGGACCAGTCGAGGAAGCGCGGTGTCGCTGGCCCGACGGAGTAGACCTCCCGACGCTCGCGCTTTCGCTGTCGCGGTGTAGGAGCGGTCCCGGGCCCGCCGAAGATCATGAGGCACTTGTCGATGGGCGGGAACTCATCAGTCCTTCCCGTCCTTGTACTCCTGATCCCTAGGCGGGCTTCTTGCCAGCGTCGTCCTTGAACTCCTGCCGGGCGTAGTGTTTTTTGAGCATCACACACTGCCCGAGCATGTGATGCACCAGGACCCTTGTGGTAAGGGCACAGCTTTGTTGAGCATCTCGTCGAAACGGCCCCAAGGGGGGCGTGCCCCCTTGGGCTCGGTGGCTGCCACGAGGGAGTCATGGCGGAGGGGGGCTTTTCCCTTCCCCTTCTTTTTCTTTCTGTTTGGGCCTCGGGAAGAGGTGCCTCGGCGGGCCTCCTCCTTCCGTTTGCCCTTGGGGTCGGAGAAGAGGGCTCCCACCGCCTCGTCCCCCGAGGCAAAGCTGGTTGCTATCTTCATGAGCTCAGAGACACTGGTGGGGGTCCGGCGTCCCTAGCTCATGAACGAGCTCTTTGCAGGAAGTTCCTGCAGCAAATGCACCGACGACGTCGGAGTCGGTGACCTAGGGCAGTTCATTATACTGCTTAGAGAATTGCCAGATGTAGTCCCTGAGGGACTCACCCGGCTTCTGTTTGCAGCTTCTGAGATCCCAGGAATTGCCAGGGCGCACGTATGTGCCCTGGAAGTTCCCTACGAAGATCTTGACCAGATTGCTCCAGTCAAAGATCAACGGCGGGGGGAGATGTTCCAGCCAAGCCCTTGCAGAGTCAGCGAGGAACAAGGGTAGGTTGTGGATGATGATGAGATCATCCTGCGCACCGCCAAGCTGGCACGCAAGACTATAGTCCGCTAGCCACAGTTCGGGGTTGGTTTCCCCCGAATACTTGGCTATGTTGGCCGGCTGTCGGAACCGGGGCGGGAATCTGGCCCTTCGGATGGCCTCGCTGAAGAAGCGAGGACCCGAGGGCTCGGGTGAGGGCTCGCGGTCCCCGTCCGAGTCGTAGCGCCCGCCCCGATGGACATGGTAGCCTCGTGCGGCTCCATCGGTCTTCCGCCGGTCGCGGGCTTGAAGGATGGCTCAGACGTCGACGTCATTGGCAAGCCGTTGGTGAACCGACGGGGCCTTCGGGACCTCGGGATGCACCGAGGTCTCTCGCTCGTGGCGTGCCGCACCGCCACGTTGGTGACTTTGAGCGCCACGATGGCGTGATGCCGAACTCTCCGCCTGGAGGACGGCCGCATCCTCCAGGAGATCCTTGAGCTGGTTCCTGAGCTGCCGTGCCTCCTCGGTGGAGGGTTCAGGACATGCTCCGGAGCAGCATTACCGCCATCCGTGAGCTTGTGACTTGCTCGAGGTGGGACTCCTGGTGTCCCTGGATCCATCGTCGACGATGATACGAGCCTGAACATCCCGGGCCCGGTGACGAGCTGCTCCGCCAGTGCCCTGCTGCTCCTCGCGCTCGAGCGCTGGCTCGCAGCTGGGTGAGGCGCAGGCGGTCTTCATCCATCCGTGCTTCGAGTTCCCGGAGCTGCTCTAGCTCTGGAGACTAGGTGCGCGGGGCGAGACGTCCCAGCCCCCTGGGTCCTGCGGCGGAGCTGACCGCGCAGGCCGCGGAGTCGCCGGAGGTGGGGTATGTTCCGGCCGGAGTGGGGAAGGTGCTTCGTTGTCGTCCCCCGAATGGACAACCTCCACCCGTCCGTCATCGAGGTGCACCAAGTGGCAGCATTCCCGAGCGGGGTTGATGTAGGACTGGTCGGTGTCGGTGACGACGCTCGTGGCATCCTCCCACGAGTCGTCGGGATGGGCGGTGAAGTCCACGTTCGCCCAGAACTCATTGTCATCGTCGCTGAGGCCTCGTCGTGATGGCGAGGTCCAACCACGACGATCCCACTCCTCCGAGTATTCTCAGGGAGCGAGGCTATCAATGGAGTCCATCTCCCCCCGCCATACACCCTGGGACTGCTCCCGGGAGAAGACGGTGGGGAAGCCATGTGGTCACCCACGAGGTCATCTAGACGCTCATGGCGATGGACAGGTGTCTCCACCAAGTCGCGCAGCAAAGCGCGGACTGCGTGGACGTGGGCGTCCACAGCTCTTTGGAGCCCAAAGAGAGATGATGACACCGTCTCCCTCCCCAATGAGGGTGGAGAGAGAGCCCTGTCGACGCCGCGATCCCGCCCCCACCCGTACTTTCGGGCGGTTGGCGGGTGTGTGGCTGCCGGCGCCGGAGGTGTCGGGGTGGCGGCCGGTGCCGAGTCGGCGTCCCCTGCGGGGGGGGGGTATGGTTGGTCGCGCCTTCCGTGACCAGGGGCAAGTTGGCGCGGTTGCGTCTCCTCCTCCTGGTCCGCCGGGAAGCGCAGGCGTGCGGCGTTCCCCTCGTCCTCTGGGACGGACGGAAGCGTTGCCGTGGTCCCTTCTCCGGCCGCCTAATGGGCCGGAGTCAGGATGATGATGGTGCGGGGCTCGGTTGGGCGCGGGTTCATCTCGAGTCCTTGGCCGGTGGCCACGAACTCAAGACTCCCGAACCGGAGCACCGCCCCAGCAGGAAGCGTCATGGAGCTGTCAGCCATCCGGAACCTGAGTCAACACGCAAAAGTCCCCTACCTGGCGCGCCAACTATCAGTGCTAGTTTTAGCGGATGCTAACACTGTCTAGTGATTTTGTGTTTTGCGATTGAGGCTCCGGGTGGTGTGCAAGGGGGAACACTGGGTTTATACTGGTTCAGGCCGAGAAGGCCCTACGTCCAGTGGAGAGGAGAGTTGTGTTGCCTTGCACCAGGTTGCTCATAGTAGGGGTTACAAGCTGGGCGAGAGAGGGAAGTGCTCCCAAGTCTCTTGTGAGTGTCTAAGTGTATACAAGTTGCTCGTTGTTGTATGTGGTGTGGAGTGGTGCATGTGAGAATGTGTCTAAGGCTGAACCTCTGTTCTCCCTTTTATAGTCACAAGGGAGAGGCGAGGGCAGCGCGTACATTGCCATGCATGTTACACTGAGGAGTTGTTGTCTCTGTTTGACTATCGTCAGCTACGGTCTTGTCTCCGCATACCAGGGGTATAGCCGTAGTGGTTCGTACGATCTTGGTGAGTTCTAAGGCGGCAATAGTCATCGGGATCACGGCATGGCGTAGTGTCACACCCGATGGCCGTCTACCTGCATGATGTGACAAGAGGGTGAGTCACCTCGGGGCATTGTCTCCCGAGGCTCGGGACTCCTGGAGGCGTGATGGAACGGAGCAGGGCGATCTCTTCCCTCTGGCGCATTTTCGGCTTTCGGACAGTGCTTCCCGAGGGTCAGGTAGGCCCAGATGGAAGGCGTGCTCGTCCTTTCGAGTGGACAGTGCAGTAGGTGCCTTTCCCATTCCTGCGTTGCGCGTTCGTCAGGCGCTTGGACTGTCGTAGTCGTAGTTGGTAGATCTCGGCGGAAAATGGGGTGGAGCACCGTAGACCATACTGGGGAGGGGACGGCCGTAGTGGGTCCGTCAAATCCGTCGCCAGGGAAATCCTGACAGGTGGTATGGCCGTCGTGCGCGTGGGAAGCACAGTCACGTTGAGAATCTTGCCTGACGGGACAGTGCTTGTAAAGTGGTCAAGAGGTCTCTTGTGGTCCAAGATTGCTCCACTGACGTCAACTGTGCATTGGATGCTTTAGAAAGGTTGCGCCCGAGGGTGATGGGGGAGCTCGGGCGAATCGGAGAATCGGCGCCCGAGGGTGACGCTTTCCCGAGCTCTCTCGGGGAGGCTCGGGCGAATCGGAGAATCGGCGCCTGAGTGTGACGCTTTCCCGAGCTCTGTCGGGGAGGCTCGGGTGAATCGGAGAATCGGCGCCCGAGGGTGACGCTTTCCCGAGCTCTCGGGGAGGCTCGGGCGAATTGGAAAATTGGCGCCCGAGGGTAGGCTGGCGTTGATGCAGCACCGTCATGGGCTCCGTCGGTGCGGCCTTCATGGGTACCCCATACTTTGGTACCCGACACAATGCATGCAAGTTCGCGAACAGTTGGCCCTTCTGAATTGTCATTGGCCCTTCTGAATTGTCATGCTTGGGCCTGGCTCAAACGCGTTTATCAGCTCATAATCCCTCCCTTCTGACCAAGCCTTATCAGCACCACTAAGGTCGCTGAAATGGGACACCAATAGATCATGGTCACAAAAAAACCTTCTAAGCATTTTAGTGTCACTTTCTGTTAACTCTCCAACTGGGCGATCATCATCAAAATCAATGGCTATTGCGATACCGTAAGGCTCCACATCATCCATAAATTGCACATCCAAACCATTAGAGCTCTTGCAGGCTTCTTTAAAGTTGACATATGGAGGAAGAAGCTGAACACCGACATTAGCAGGAATATCTCCTGCATCATAAGCACAAAAATGAGAGTACTGAGACAAAGGAATGGAATGATGCAGAAACAAAAGTGTTACTTGACACTTACTGGAATGATTCCAGGTCAAAGTGATCTCCTAAGGGGTTGCCATGACATCATCAGTCCGACATTCAACTCGATCTAGTTTAGAAATTTGAACCTCGTTCAATGTAGATAGAGCATCAGGCAGCTCAGGAACATCTTCCACATTCACCTCAAGGTTCGGTAATGGAGGGATAAAGGGTGTCGGATTGTCTAATTCTGGTGAATACCCATGAGAGGTGGGATCAATGGACACCTTTCGCACAAACAAGTCTAAACATTTTATATCACTGCTCATAACCAATGTGACATATTTCTCCCATTGATCGTCACAAACAATTGAGATCATCCGCCTCAATATTGTGTCTTTCGAACCGAAGTGAAGTAACCCCTCAACTACTATGCCCTCCTCATTTGCATCACAATGTAGCTCCTCCCGAGATCGAGCAACCAACTCACTAAAGGACGGTCGAGCCATGAATAACACATGCACAATTTGCATTCCGCCAAATTTAACATTTCATAATCATCAATCACCACACTACTGCCTCGAAACAAGGTTACTAGGTTCTCCATCTAATTCATACAGAAGACGAAACTTAATATGAGCTCATTTCAAGTTAGTGTAAATTGAAACGAAAGCTTATACAAACCAAGTGTAGTCTCTAGTTACTAACTATATATTCCTTGCATACTGTAATCCATACCATTATCTACAATAACAGGGTTGATACTACATATTCCTTGTGTAGTCTCTAATTGATTAACTACTAACAAACTAATATCATATACTCTAATTAACTAACTACTAACGAATCATTATTTTAATCCTAACATGCAGTATAATGATAATCAAGTATGACATGCATCTAAATGCTCATGGTCTCTAATTTAAAAAATGAAGGCACACTAAAATGGCATGAATACAACTAACTACTCATTGGATCTATACCTACATTGCAGTGGAAATCAATCTTCTACACCTATGCATATACATTATACAAAAGAAACGAACATTTCATCCACTAATCGTCATATAATGAAGCACAACATTAGAGCTAGGGTTTGCACAAATACTCAATAAATAGATCAAATCAAAGCGCAAAAACTGAGAAGGTGGAGGGGGATACCTTGTTTTTATAGCTCTAGGAGAAAAATCTAAGTTTTACCGGTCAAAATCCAAGATTAGAGAGTGTGAGGATAGAAGAGAGACATAGCGCGCTCCAGTGAGATGGAGAGGAGAGGAAAGAAGTGGCCGACGGCCGGGGCGAGCTGCTCACGGCTCTCGACGGGAAAAATCCAAGTACAGGTCGAAATCCAAGATTAGAGAGTGTAGGGAGGATAGAAGGGAGATGACATAGCGCGCTCGAGAGAGAGTGTGAGGCAGAGAGGAGAGGAAAGAAGGAGAGCAGAGGAAGAAGGCGGCCGGGGCAGGCTACGCACGGCCATTTACAATCAGGTCGGCACCAAGATCTATGGCGCCGAGGACCGAGGTCGAATAGCGATTGTGGCGCTGAGGTCGGATAGGCACTTGCGTCCTCGACTCCTCGTCGTGTGGCAGCACTCTTCTCTTGGCCACCGATCAGATCGATCAGAGCTCCACTGATCGGCTTCTCCCCCGTCCTCCGATTATGCTGGGCCATCCTTCTCCTCCTGAGATTAATCCAGCGTTCGTGTACCAGATAAGCACCACCGACAAGTAGGCCTAGCTTCAGCGCACGGGCGCCACTCTCGGCAGCAACCTCGACGGCTCCACCAGCTGCATCCATCTCAGTGATCTAAACCTGGTAATCCCACTTAAACATGGCTCGATTTCTTCCTGCTTAGGCACTAAAGTTTCCTCGATCCGAACTTGCTGGAGTGCCTTGCTTGAGCAGAGTTGGATCACTCGTGTTCTTATGTTTTATGGTACTTGGGATAGGTCATCCGGTCCAGAAAACGATGGCTTGAGCAGGTCAGTGTTGTCAGCTAGTTTGCACCATGTTGTTTCAGAATTCAACTCCGTTTGATAGGCTTTGTTAGTGACAGAACCTTGGGTAGAGGTTTGGGGCACGTTGCTTTTTCTATTCCCAGGTGTCCATAGAGTATGTATTTAAGATGCGCAAGACACAATGAGCTCAAGCTTATTTGCGACGTGATTCACAGTGTGCTATTCAGCAGATGCAAGCGGATGTCTTCCATCCGAACAACACTTTTCATGAGGGTTTTGTGAGGTTGTGTCTCCTCTAAAACAGATGGCTCTCGCGTCTCCCTCCCCCTCCCCCGCTCCCTCTGGGGACCCAGCCCACAGCCTGCCGCAAGCTACTCCGGTGACCGCAGCCACAACGAACAGCCCCCCTCCCGGCCACGGTAAGGCCCTCTCACTGGCCGCTCCCACCTTCTTCCACTCTTATGCTGGCAGATCCAAGAACCTTCGCTGGGACGACGTCTCTGTCACCGACTGGTCCGGTGAAGACGATGAGGTGGACAAGTCGGCGCCCTACCTTCCGCGCCGCCCAACGTGCTCTCTCTGCCTCTCCGAGGGAGTCGGATGAGGCGGGGGTGGGCTGCTCTGATACGTCGGTGGCGGCCAAGGACGCCCTTGTGGCGGCCAGCGGCGCCAAGCGACGGAGGCGGCGCAACCGCAGTCGAGGAAAGAAGGCCAAAGTGGAGGTCGCCCCCAGGGGTGGGCAGTGGCTAACCCTTGTACATCAGCGGCCGGGCAGCTTGGGGTCCTGGGCGGAGGCTGCGCCAGTGGGGGACAGAGGCCGACCCCCGTGCGCCTGTGACTATTCGGCCGGGTGCCGGTGCACCAACGCCTGGGGCCAAGATGCAGAGCCACGCCACCAGACACGGCGGGATGGCAGACCGTCCTCCCCCTGCGACCGGCAAAGGTGTCCCCTACCCCTGCGCCGTCGGAGAGGACCATGGCTGGTTCGCGCGGGAGGGCGTCCGGCGGGGAGCCGTTGATGCCTGCGTCGCGGCGCCGCCGGGAGGTCATTGAGGGCCGCTGCCTCAACTGCCTCTCCACTGCCCACCGTGTCGCAACGTGCCGGCTCCCTAGACGTTGTTTCAACTGCTGGGGCCTCCCTCATCTCGCTTGTGACTGCAAGCGGCCCAGGGCGGTGGTGACCGCCGGGGCGGCGAGTGCAGGTGTCAATGGTCGCTTCGTCAGGCAGCAGCGCGACCATAGCCCGAGGACTCCTTCGGGGTAGGGGACCGAACGCCTTCACCTCCCCCTTCTCCGGGGACGCCCGTGGACGTGTCTGGTAGGACACCATCGCCGCCGTCTACCCCGGGTGGCAGCGACGGCGCTCAGCTGCTGCCAGGAGATCCAAAGCCTTCGCCCTACAGAGTTGTGGTGCTACATCAAGCGTGACACCGCCATGGACAATGTGGAAGCCAGCCTGCGCTTCTCCATCTTGGTTCAAACCTAATGTGGGTTGGCAGACATCCCAATTGAAGACGCAAGGGAGGCCATTGCCTTGGCTGCAGCTGTGCCGTCGGCGGAGATCGTCATCCGTCACTTCTTCCCAGAGAACTTCATCGTGCTCTGTGGCTCCCAAGCGGTGAAGGACCAAGTGCTCGCAGCATCGCCTCAGCCGTTCGGAGCTACCGCTCTGGTGATGAGGCCGTGGTCCAGACTATCGCACGCGGAGCTCTCCACACTCAAGTTCAGGGTCAACCTGGTGCTTGAAGGCATCCCGCCGCATGCCTGGAGGGAGAACACCCCTGCTAAGATCCTTGTGCCTGCGTGCTGGGTTCAAGAAGTGGATGCGGCAACCGCGGCTGGGGATGACCTCGCGGCGTTCAGGTTCACCGCTTGGACGGCGAACCCGAAGTTCATCCTGCAATCCTGCTGGCTGGGGATGGCGAAGAATGAACCATCGTGCGTGCTCCATGAAGGTGGTCCGGCGCTGCGCCGCTATCTCCGGGAGAAGAAGGTCATCACACATACGGTCCTGATTCACCTCAGGTCCGTGGCGGACTTCAGCTCCCGGCCTCCGTCTCCGGCAGCCTCTCCGCCCAGTGATGACGGCAATAGTGGGCATGATGGAAATCCTGATGACCACCACTTCAGCCGGGGAAATGGTACGCGCATCCATGCCATCCCTTGTTCTAGGGGTTTCCCCGACGGCGTGGTTGGCAACGCGCAAGGTGGCCGACACGATGGCAACGGTGGCGGAGCCGGTCGCAGCCATTCAACTGGGGCGTGGCAAGGTAGGGTCAGCCTACGTCTGTAGTGGCGTCGCCACTCGCGTCAAAAGCTAAAGAGACAGCAAAAGGAATGTGTGCGGAAGGAGACAAGACGGCTCTAGAGACCGCGCACCATGCCCAATGTGGATGCGCCAAAGGAGCCTGTTCAAACTTGCTCTGCCACCACTAACTGCCAACTGATGATTGGAGCTAACTGTGGCATGGAGCCGGAATCCCCGCTGAACCCCTACGCAACTGACAGCCGGCTGTCGACAGGTGGTTCCGAGGGCCGGCCTGCTCTTGCCCATGCCCTGGATGAGCGTACAAGCGGCACGGCTCCGGTTTCATCCCCACTCCACTCTATGTCTCTATCTGGTGAGGCCCATGAGACCGCACTGGGCGCGTCCCCAGGACCGACCAAGACAACCCCACCACGGGGCACCCCGATTGCCCTTGTCTCAGCTCAATCGCAGTCAGGGGCCCAAGAGGCTGCGACGGGCAGCGACGACCAAGACAACCCTGCCACACACCCCGATGGCCCAGGTCTCGGCCCAAGCGCAGTCGAGGGGACGTGAGCTGTGATCCCCGTCGGCTCCGCGCTGACTGCCACGATGGTGGGGCGACAAGCGCTGGTTGAGCTTGACAGCACATCTAGCAAGCAGTTTGATCTGGGTGGTGACTCGCTGATCGGCTGTACGTCACCGTTGCACCACAGCGCTGCCAGCATGCTTGCGGAGGCCTCTTCGCCAACTCCTTCTAGTGTGATCCCCATCGGCTCCATGCTGACTGCCATGATGGTTGGGCGGCAAGAGCTGGTTGAGCTTGACAGCACATCTGGCGAGCAGTTTGATCTGGGTGGTGACCCGCTGATCGGCTGTACGTCACCGTTGCACCACAGCGCTGCCAGCATGCTCGTGGAGCGTGAGAGGACCAGCGGGGAAACGTGCTTGGAGGGCGTTCTTCTGGACTCGCCACCCAGGCAACAGTCTCCAGCTGCAACCAATGAGCTAGTGTCTATCTCGGCCTCAGAGAGTGCCTGATTCAGTGGACGCCTCAAGGACTTCACGACAAGAGTGCTGCGCAAGGCCACCTCACCTTTGCTTCCTGTGCGCATCCATGATTCGCCGACACCCAAAACGCCTATCAGAAGCAAGCGCATCGCTGTACAGCCCCTTGCCAAGGTTCCAGTGGCACGCAGAGGGGAGGCCCTGGTAATGCAGTGATTGGGGCTAACCAAAGGGAAGGTTGTGGTGACGACCTCCGCCCAGCAGGCATTCGATGCCTTGTTCCTAGACAATCTCAATCCTTCCCACGCCGAGGCCATGAAGGAGCTATTTCCGGACGACACAAGGACTGCACGCTCTAGGTGGCGCGGGGCGGTCCGTGTCTAAGTCCAGGGACTCACTCATTGACAAGTGCAATGGACAACACAACCATGCTTTGTTGGAACGCAAGAGGGCTCAATGCTCGAGCCAGGCGTGACTCCGTTCGCACGTTGGTGCAGGACGTGAGACCGCACATAGTCTGTATCGTCGAAACGAAACTCGCTGTTGTATCCCAGATGCTCATTTTCTCTATGCTTGGTATGAATTTCATTGACTACGCTTTTCTACCGGCTGCTGGTTCCTGCGGCGGCATTCTAGTCGCGGCTTGAGGACCGCAGGTACGGCTGTCCGATGTTTCGGGTCGGTTGCTTCTCCGTGTCCGTGCTGGTTCATGATGGGAGTGGCGACGCGCTGCAGCCGTGGTGGCTCACGGTGGTCTATGGGCCACAACCTGATGATGAGAAGGTCCTCTTCCTTGAGGAACTAGCGGCGGTTCCTGACGCCTGCTCCGGATCTTGGGCTGTGATCGGGGATTTCAATATCATTCTTGACGAAAGTGACAAGAGCAACGCGAGGGTGAACAGACACAATATGCATCGGTTCAGGCTTTCGGTAGCCGAACTGGAGCATATTGATCTGCATTTGCATGGGCGCCGTTCTACATGGAGCAACGAACGCCGATCACCAACTCTTGTTAGGCTCGATCGTGCGCTTGTGTCCCTGGACTGGGAGGCGCAGTTTCCGAACTGCCATCTGCAGGCTCTTTCATCGGATGCTTCGGACCACTGCCCGCTGCTCCTCCAAACATGTCTGCCTACGCAGCATACGCCTCTTTTCCACTTCGAGGCCTTCTGGCCAAGAATGGCGGGTTACCAGGAGACGCTGTAGCAAGGCTGGACCTGTGCGCCACTGATAGGTCCAAAGAGGCTAGAGGGGGTTGAATAGCCTATTAAAAAATATACAAACAACACTTGACCAAGGATTAGTAATATCAACGGCGAAGCGAATTATGCTCTAGCCTACTCAAGATGCAAGCCTCCTAACCGTTCTACTTATGTCTCTAAGTGCACACAAGCTAGCCTAGGTTGCAACTACTTTACTCCTAGGTGGACAAGCAAACTACAACAACTACAACTACACAAGTAAGTGCTCAAAAGTAAAGGAGAGGGTGTCGTTGCATTATACTGCCGAGTAGAGTAGATATCCAATCACCGAGAAATATACCAATACACTCGAAGGTGATGGTCCAATGAAATCCAATGATCAACACAAGAGGAACACGATTTATCCCCGAGGTTCACGTGCTTGCCGACATGCTACGTCCTCGTTGTGTCGACCACTACTCGGTGGTTCGGTGGCTAATTAACAACCAATGTCAAGCTCAATAAATGAGCGCCACAAGAACCTACCACGAGCAAGGTAACTCAATGACACGAGCAATCCACTATAGTTACCTTTGGCACTCCGCCGGGGAAGGCACCAAAACCCCTCACAAGAACACCGGGAGTGGCCGGAGACAATCACCAACTCCGCCAACTCCTCCGCTGCTCCAAGCCGTCTAGGTGACGGCAATCACCAAGAGAAATGAGAGAACTCCGCAGCAAACATGATCAACAAGTGCCAATGGATGTAAAGATCAATGCAATGCACTTGGATCACACTCTAGCTCACAATGGATGAGATTTATGCAATCTAAGTGAGTAAGAGTGTTAGGAGAATGCTCAAGAGGTGTATAAACAAGTTAGTGAGCTAGGAGAGTGAGCTAGAACCGGCCATGAGCAATTTATAGACTTGCACAAACACACATAGCCGTTACTCACTTTCTGCGAGGCGTCGGATGCTCGTGCGTGGGCGTCGGACCAAAACGATCCGTCCGACGCTTTACCCCCAGCCAATCGTGCATTGCCACGTCAGCTTCTTGTTTGAATTCGACCGTTGGCGCCTTGATCTGCAGACCATCGGACGGAGGACAATCGTCCGGTGGTCGTCGGAGTCAATCCGTCAGACTAAAGAGCTACGAAGTCCGAAGTTTCCAGAGAGCTACCCGAGAGCGAAAACGCGTCGAACAACCGTCCGACGGTTGGCCTCGGACCAAAGATAACTGTCCGACGCTTCAGAGGATGCCACGTGTCGCACTGTCGTTAGGCTGCTGCTGTTACGCACTGTCGGACGCTGGGGCAAAAGTCCGACGCTTTGAAAATAACGGTCCAACGCTCTAACTCACTGGGCGGCAAAGTAAGCCGTCGGACGCTAAGGAATAGTCTGACGCTTGGTGGACTTAGCGTCCGACGCTCTGAAGACAGTTAGAATAAGCCCGTGTCAAGGTCCTTTGCTTATGTTGGCTAACATTTGTTATAAATGAAACAATTCTTGAAGAGTGTTAGCCTTTTTCATAGTGTTTTGCAAAGGTTTTGAGTTAGCCACTAGATCTAAATGCAATGCATGATCGAAACATCTAATGGCATCACCTTTGCCTTGAGCTCCATCCAAACCACCAAGTATTGAAGCATTTGATCTTCATGTTGATGGGCTTACACCAAGAGCTTGGATGCCGTCATTGCTCCACACTTGATCTTCTAACCATACTTGTAATCAATAGCTTAAGCACATGGTTAGATACTAGGTGTCATCAATTAACCAAAACCAAACATAGAGCTTTCAGCCACACATCACCAACCCCCTGTGCCGCCTTGATGCAAAGCTGCGCAACCTCAAAAAAGAGCTTCAGAAATGGGCGGCATCAAGAATCGGCAACGTCCGTGAATAACTTCTCATGGCAACGTCTATTATCCTGAAGCTTGATGAAGCTGCTGAGCGACGGGCACTTGATGACGATGAGCATGATCTGTGCAAAGCATTGAAGCTTAAGTGCTTAGGGCTGTCTTCGCTGGAGCTGAACGATTGCACGTCAGAGAGCACACGTCCGGTATCTTTCGGATGGGGATGCCAACACAAGGTATTTCCACCTGTTAGCTCGAGGAAGGAAGCGCAGAAACAGCATTTTTAGGCTCAAAGATGCGAATGGGATCCTGTGCACGACTGTTGACGACATGGAAGAGGCTATTCTCAGTCACTTCTCATTAGTGTTCGGTCAGCCAGGGCCGGGGAACTTCACAATGGATTTCACTGCAATCGGTATCATGGTGGAGGATTTATCGGTACTGGAGCTCCCCTTCACCTGAGGAAGAGGTCATTGCAGTGATTCGGGATATGCCAGTCGATAGGGCGCCTGGACCTGACAGCTTCACAGGAGCATTCTACAAGTCGGAGTGGCAGATCATCAAGGAAGATGTGTTGGCCACGCTAAATGCGGTCCCTCTTCGGTGATGACAGGATGTTCCATAAGCTCAACAATGCTCTTGTGGTGCTGTTGCCCAAAAAGGCGGGTGCTTCTACCCCAGCAGACTACCGACCGATCTCTTTGATACATAGTTTCGGTAAATTGGTGTCCAAACTGCTTGCAGCAAGACTTGCACCAAGATTGCTGGCCCTCATCTTCACAAACCAAAACACGTTCATCAAATGGAGAACCATACATGATAACTTCAAATTTGTGCAACGGGCATCGGTTTGTCTGCGCAAGATGAAAATCTCAAAGCTGCTCCTCAAACTTGATATATCCAAAGCCTTTGACACTATTGCATGGCCTTTCCTGCTCAACACGCTGCAAGCTTTTGGTTTCGGGGAAACATTGCGCAGGTGGATTGCTATGCTTGCTGTCCTCAGCTTTTTCTAGGATCCTTGTTGGCGCTTCTTAGCGTCAGCAGAAAAGTCCGCAAGTGCACGGAAGTACCAGTTGTAGCCTTCACCCGAAAGTATTCAGGGTATCGTAATTTCCCAGAGGAACGGTCTTTGTACTTAGTCTCTTAAACTAGTTTACTCAGAAGAGACGGAAGGGATAGCTTGGGCAGAGAGGTTCTTCTAAGGTCAAACGCATATAAGCGATGGTAACTTTCCCACTACTTGCTTGCTTCAGGCACACTGACGCACCTGGTCTGCCAAACGATACCAGTATCAGTGCTATTCCGCGGCCGAACGTGGGGGGGATGCTGGTACGAGTGGACGGGGCTGTCACCACCTGCCACCTACCCCTCTGCCCGTGGGCGCGCGCAACATACGAAGGTAGACTCCGACCTAGACACCATGTCTACGAAGGCGACTACTACTCTAGCGGCGTACAGGAACATCCGTCTCTATCAGGAGTCCTCTTACTAGAGCATTCGTCTAAGGGACGAACGACGATCCCACAAACAAGTAGCTTTATGAAAGTAACATGCTTAATGAATCAAACCAAAGTTGAACACGAACTTCTTACTTCAAGTAGCAAGACGATCGTAGAGGTACAAGTTGGATCGAGAGCCGAAAAGCCCGGCACTTCAGTCCAACCAGAGGCAGAACTGCTTCAACTCCGCTCTTTCTCTAGCTCTTGTCCCTCTCTCACTCCCTATACTAAATTAGCTAGAAGCTAATGGAATGGAGCTTGCTCTTCCTCTCTACATTGTGACCTCTTGTGTTGGTGAATCAATTGATGACTAGGTGTAGAGAGGAGGCCTCCTTTTATAGCTTGAGAGGAGGGGGTTCTATGCAAAAGGATCATCCTCAAATGGAAAGATCCAAACCGACCTCCAAAGGGCGGTTTTCACTTGCCATCTGTGTTGATCGTAGGTGGGACCGTCCTTGGGGAACCGCTCTACACCTATCAGAAAAAACTGGGCCCGAGAGGCCCCACCAGGGGGGTGGTCTCCCCCGGGACCGGCCGATCCCTTGGTGGGCCCGTTTGGCCACCGCCTTCGTGTGGTTGGTTCTCCTCTGGGCCTATACCTCTCCTATGGTTACGAATGGGCCCAGATTTGTAATAAAGGTGGGCTTCTTTGTTATTCTTGGTTGCGCATTCTCTGAATTCACATTTCTCCTTTACGCTTTCCAATTGGTGTTGTGCACTTCCACTTGTTTCACCAAAAATCCTGCAAAAACATAAACACTAGGGGTACAAGTGGAACTCTGTTAATAGCATATGTATATGTGTTAAAGTATGATAGTTTCTCTCCCTTTAGGCATAAGTTGGCGGTTAAAAATGATCTATAAGGACCGCCAACAATCCTCTTGAACGGCCAGCCTGGGAAACCAATCAAGCATAGGCGGGGCGTTCGACAATGGGACTCGCTGTCTCCCATGCTTTTCATCCTTGTCATGGAGGTTTTGGCAAGGCTTGTTGTGAAAGCCAAGGAGCAGGGACTCATCAGGGAGCTCGGCACCGCGGCCATCAAGTAGCACTGTAGCTTCTATGTAGATGATGTCATACTCTTCATGCATCCGAATGTGCAGGAGGCCACGGCAATCGAGCAGCTACTCAAGATCTTCGGTAACGCTTCGGGACTGATCACCAACCTCGCCAAATGCTCCGTCACGCAAATATATGGAGACAATGACAACCTTGACGAGCTGCGATAGGTTCTGGGGTGCAGCCTCTCCGAGTTTCCAATCACATATCTGGGTGGTTGACACTTGTTATCGTCCAAATTTTATTATCAATTATCCCTACATTAAATAAGAATATCCAGCAGAATAGGGTTATTACTGACATATTCCACGAGTTTTGGTGAATTGTCTATTTCCCAGGTGGTTTTCCAGAAAAGCTTAAAAGAAGGATTAAAGAGCATAATTACCATGAAACTTGCACGCGAAGGAAACATCATCACGAAGATCCTGGAAGAGTGTAGAACACACCCGAAGCAAGCAGGGGCCCACACCTGACCAGGTAGGGCCGATCGGCCCCAAGGGGGGCCGGGCGGCGCCCCCCTAGGGTTTTTCTCCCGCCGTCTTCTGGAGTCTTCTACCACCACCTATTAGGAGTCATCTGGGCCCTTGGTTAAGTCGGTTTGATCTAACGGCGCGCGTGCATCCCACCGGCCTATAAATAGAGGGCCATGACCCCCCTGGAAGAGAGCCATATCAAGAGATGAAGACCCTGAAGCATTAGATAGATATCCACAAGATCTAGGCTAGCAATCAAGAGAGAGATTAGAGAGATAGAGTAGATGAGTAGAGATTCGAAGGAGTCTCGGCCTGTCGGTGCTTCTTCGTAGCTGTGTTCGTCTGGATTCAGCTCCCTCGCCCGGAGTTGCGTTTTGAGGTACTTTTGTATTCAACATCCTGATTCAAGTAAGCATTTGTTCTTATCTGTTCTTAAGTTTACAGCTCTATTTGAGTGTTTTGATCTTGGTAGCTCCTTGGTTGAAGTAGTAGTTTGTAGTATAGACGTGGTGTCTAGGCTATAATTACTTGTGAATGTCCCCTGATTGGCCGGATAGTGGTAGATCGCGTAGGTGACAGCTGCGTTGAGTCCTCTGTAGTCCACTTTCCGTTGATAGGATCGATAGGTGTATAAGTGTTTGGTAGGAGGGAACTCTGATTTCCGCTCTTATTCATTTCACTGCCGGATTAGAACGATATTATTCAAAGTTTACCGGTTGTCGAATCTAGATAATCATTAGTTATCTCCTCATTCTTGATATTCTCTGGGATTGATTGTATTATCGGGTTAAGAGCCAATAGACTTAGTCAGTATCACCTACTGTTCCTTTGGGTTTGATATTAAAATCAGGATTGTCTGGTGAAGTGCTACATTGGTGTTTTATCTGTGCGCTTGCGGATACCTTGATATTAATAATCTTTAATAAAGTGCAGTTAATTTATACCAACAAGCATTTCTGGCGCCGTTGCCGGGGAACGGTTTGCTGATTTTGGCTTAGTCTATCTTAATCTTGTATTATACTTTTATCTTTTATCTTTTACCTTTTAAAGTATGGAACCCACGTCCCAACTTTTATATCAATATGGAGCACCATCGGGATCGTATCTCCAGCCAAAAGAATCATCTTTACCCATTGTAACAACCCGGGTTTTCCGATAACCAAAAATACGAGCTTTTTAAATTTTTTCTTGCAAATGTGTGAAGCATGTAGGAACTAGGTCGAACCATGACTAACCCGCTAACAACCGTTGCATTTATATAGAAATTGTTTGTTAGAGTGTGTCGGAGTTCTTTAGCGGGTTTAGGGTTTTGTGTTGAAGAGCACAAATTCATAGCGAACTTTCCTTGAATCCATTTCCAATATTCTTGAATTCCTTCCGATCTCTTATCAAATCTCTCACAAGATTCATCTCAACTTTACTCTCAAATCTCACCTAGGAACCCTGCGGCAGTGTATCCATCCCATCACCAAATGACGATGCTCCTAATCCAGGTTTATGCACAATTGTGCATGCTACTGTGCTTGTTCCATTAATTACGTGAGCTCCTTCCAAAATTTAGAGCATGCACGTATACAAGCAAGATGAGGCCCAGCTGCCTTTGTGTTCGTTGCTCCATGGAATAGGACCATGCAAGCACGGCTTCAGCATATGGTCACGTATACTCGTACATGCACAGACCCCACTTCCTCCCGTTCTTCTCCCGAAGCCCAGCGCCGAGCGCCCCACTGCAGCATAGCCGTGGCCCAGCTCAGCCCTCCTCAGTGGCCCGCGCACTTACACAGCCCGTCCAAGCGGCCTAGCCAGCCCACGCTCGTCGCCCCTGCTTGGAACCCTTGCGAGCAGAAGCAGGGACGCACCCTTGCAGCCCCGCCACCACCAGGCATCAAGCCACGCGCCCTGCTCACCTGCTCCGTCTCCCGGATGAACGCCGCGTGGCCAACAGCACAAGCTCCGAGGATCCCCGCCGTCCGAAGCCCTTGGAACCCTAGCGCAGGCATCTATAAGAAGAACGGGCTCCTTCATTGTTCATCTTCCTCACGAGGATGCCGCCGCCATCTTGCCCTCCTCACGCAGCCACCCACCCCGATGCCATGCTGGTCGTAGCTGCATCGCGTCGGCCTGTTTGCCTGCAACGCCATCACCTCCCTCGGTGCAGCTGCTGGCGCAGGCCTCGCCCTCGCCGCGGCCGCACAGCTCACGGTGCACCGATGCGCCGTCGTCCCCGCCATGGAGCGCAGCAACGATGCTGAGGCTGGACGGGCGCCTCCCGCTGGGCAACCATGACGACGAACGCGACGCCAACGATCTTCCCCCGCCTTCCCGAGCTCGCCCCAACGTCAAGCACGTCGTCGTCGCCTCTTCGTGGATGCCGTCGTCCGCTGCAGCCTCGCTGGGATTCCAGACGTCGAGCACTTCACCGTGGCCCCGCCTCGTCCCTGTCCGTGCACGGCCTCGCCGCTGGCAGCACCGGCCGCGATGCAATGGAACACCACCACCGACCCGAGCCCAGCCGCTATGGACTGGCCGCGCTGCGGCAACAGCTGGCAACCACGGCCACGCCTCGTCTTCGTCCGAGCACGCCACCGTGGGGACGTGACCGCAGCTGCGCTACTGTCCCGCTGGAGCCGCGGCCTCCACTGACCTGCTGAAGCTCGCTGCAGCAAGCCGCCCCGAGGCCGCTGCACCCGCGTCGCGCCGTGATGTCATCAGCGGCGCGCCATGACGTCGTTCGCCACCCCATCTGCACCAGGCTGGCCTTCGGCTCACCCCGCCCTTTCACCGAGCCTGGCACAGCAACCTGCGCAGCACAACGACTCCGGCGCCACGGGCTGTCTTCGTCGTGACGCCGACCGCCCGGACGAACCTCCTCCACGACCACGGTTTCGCCGGTGAGCTGCCGATGCCCGAGGCCCTCCCCTCTTCCACACTGTGACCTTGCTAGTGACTCGTACTGAGACTAGCCATCGCGCCACGTTCTACATCTCTGCAGGAAGGATGCAAATCTGCTACAACCTCCATTGACATCTAGCAAGCCACTCTGACAAGCCGCGACCCGTCCGCGGTCACGCTAACGACCTCGCCCCCGGAGACCGTGCCACTTGAGGGCAGTGCCCTCGCTGCCGCACCGATCACCACCACGACCCGCCGAAGCCGGAGACGGAGCCGGTGCCACCGTCGCGGATCGGCACTGCACAGCGATCACCCTGCACGGCGTCAACTCCTCGCTACACCACCATTCTATCTTCGTCAGCACCACGGTGAGCACTACCACCTTCTCGGACCCACCATGTGTGCCACCACGTCCTACCCCAGGGAACAGCACCGGCAGAGCCACCACCGGCTCAGGAAAAACACAACGCACTCACGCACGCTGGACTAAACCCAACCAACCGGACGACACACCATGAACATATACGACGGGCATCGCCGTCGACATAGGCCTTCATGCTGTGATCCAATGCCTTGTTGAGAACCCGGCCATGCTCCGTCACCTCCCAGCCATTTGATGCCACCTCCAGCCAGCCTTCGGCCAGCCACAGCCCCTTCTGACTAGCCGTGACCAGCCCGCAGGAGGCCACGACTAGCCGCAGTTAGCCAACAGCAAGTCATAGTCGGCCAGAAGCTACCAGGAGATGGCCGAGAGGAGCCGAAGCATGTTGCAGCAAGCCTCGCCACTTTTCCTTTGACATTGACCCTGTCCGACCTTGTGCCGTAGCCCCGTTGCCACATCTTGATGCCCCATAGATGATGATAGAATATGGTGGACTGTAGGAAGATCCCAATTAATAGATAAAGCTGGACTGTTGGAAACCAAATCAATAGATGGTGTTGGACGGTTAGAAAGCCAAACTGGTATACGATACTGACTACTGAAGGGCCCTTCTTTTACTTCTTTATACATCTGTCCACCATATTGTACCCTATCTTTACAACCTGTCCGTCCATATATCTGTTGTACCCTATTCTCATATAGCTGTTGTACCCTATCCTCATGTATCTGTTATACCCTATCCTTACACATAGTCTGTACATTGTATCTGTGACACAGGATCCATTTATCTTCGTGCTATGGAATTGTGCTACTCCACTGTCTTGTCGAGTTGTTGTGTCTTGTGGTCGTGTCTTTGGATCTTATTGTTGGATGTTCTTGTGCTGCCTGTGTGCCGTGCCTTCGAGCCGGCTTGAGGATCGTATCCCGCTCGAACGTTGCGATCGCGAGATCCGTCTCGCCATGCCCGTAACACCGAGAGTAACTCGACCTCGCGTTGCCACTCTCTGACTTTTCGTGCCTGACCCTCGTATGCTCGGTACCCTGCGCGACCATCGCATTCCTCTGATTCTTGCGGTGACAACCACATCGCTATGGATCCGAGTAATGACTCAGTTCCAGTGCACCCAGGTCGTGGTACCCTACGAGTGGTTTGCGCACTTGCGTCTTTTATATGTCGCTCTCTTCTGACACCTCGTCTAATCAGTGGCGTGCGTGTTGGAAGAAGTAGACCACTGCCTTATTATGTTTCTCGCTCTTTTATTTTTCCGTATAGCCCGCTCTGTTCGATCCCGTCTTATCCATGGCGATTGGATCAAAGATCGGACTAACTCCTTTTTGTTAGCGAAGCTATGGTCTATATTAAAATCTCGGACCTACGTATGTCGACTCGATCGACTGCTAAAAACCGTCTTCACAGAAGGTGTGACCGAGAATATAATATGGACGTGTTTAGCTAGCTCCTCCCTCTCCCCTCGCTCTCTCTTGAATTCTTGGTGTTTAAGCACCTGTATGATTGTGCCTGTATGAATCACAGCCTTGGTGCCCTACAAGTGGATTGAACACTCGCACTATCTTGTACAACATTTTTACCGATAATTCCTCGTTCTTCTCTTTTGCTTGGCCCATCCTCCGATTCCCGTCTCCTCCATGACGCCCGGATCGGAAGATCGTGAGCCGTGGTGTTTGCTATGGATAAGCTTTGGCCTAAACCGTTTATTATAAAGCCATATTGGCCTGGCTGTGACTTATGCTTATGCTTAGCAGACCCCACTCTTATTTTTTCCTTGGCCCGATGAAATCGGACATACGCCGAGAGGGCCAAGTCGTGTACCTTTTATTATCTCTCCAGTGATAATAAATCTTCCCGTGTCACATCGTCTTCTGGTGTATTGGGTGTTTTTCTTGCCTTGTATTGCTTCGCGGAGTAGCCAATTTCGGATTAGCAGCGAACGGATTGAGACCCGCTGGAGGAGGAGAACATGGACGATACCGGAACCATGGAGTGAAGTCACCCTAGGAGGAGGTGACCCAGCCGATCGACTACACTAATTGGAGAACGCTCATACCACTACTTCCTCGACAATGCAGGTATCATGGCAGCACCCTCTTTTAGAGAATCCTATTAGACATGACATGTTTAGAATTGCTAGCGCTTTACATTTATTCTTTTGCTAGTATATGATGCATGCTATTACCTAAGCTGTTATTACCCTGCTTGCAACCACTCTACCAGGCTACCAAGCTTCGCACTCACGCTCCTGTATATATATAACATCTTCCTACCTGCTTGCTTGCATGTTACACCACTTTATTTATTTAACTCCACCCGCATTATATCTGTGATGTGATGTTGATGGGGAAATTGGGAATGGTTTACCTGAACTTGGAATTATCCACTAGACTTAACCACTGGGAGAGCGTGCTGCGTGTGTCTTGGGTGTGTGGTGAGGGTCGAGTCGACCAAGTGGGATACACGACTGAGCTGTGTAAGCAAGTCATGCCGGGAGTTGCATCTGGGCATTCCCACGAGAGATACCTGTGGCGGGTAATGGTTTATGAGGAGGTTCCGGGATGGATAGCCTGCGTGGTTTGAAACCCCATGAATGGAGGCGCCGTGATGGCACGGGGAGAGTATCCCCTATGAGAAGATGCCTGCTTGGTCAACCTAGGATCTACTGGTACTCAGGCTTATAGGAATCCTTTACTGCTCACTCGCTTCTGAATGGGCGGGAGATGGCTGGACTACTTGGTAGGGCGATGCCACTACTGCTAGGTTGTGAGGTGATAGGGTGGGCGGTGGCGGATGTCGGAAGTTCCCGCACCGTCCTAGATGCGCAGTACCACTGATTGGGCCTGGTACTGCGTCTCCCAGTCTCAGCGTTTCGGCGTAGGGCCGAAGTTACCCAGGGCTGAGTGGTAGGGTGGCATCGACCTAGGCAAGCAAGCACCTGGAATTCTGCCTAGATGATTGTACAGCATCGATGATGGCTAATCTTGTGAGTGGTAAAACCTCTGCAGAGTGTTATGGTTGATCGATCGATACATATGCTGACTCGTCGGTATGGACCTTTCCTATGGTCTTCTACTGGTGTAGTGAGTGATATTCTTTTCTCCCCCTGGATGTTGATTGTCCGGCAGTGTGCCCGGTGTGGCAGTGTGCCGTTGAGACAGGACCCGAGAGGGAGTTGGGCCTATCGACTGAGTGCGAAGTGTGTGTGTGAGGTGGTGTATGGGTGGGATGATGGAATTGGGATAGACTGATGGATGGTGATATATGGATTAAAACTTGACAAACTATTATGATATTATTACTTGATACTACTTTGCATGCGCTTAGCATGCAAACCACAGCCAAATGTTAGGATCGCCAGATCCTTTGTTTTCTCTTTTCCACTAAAGCTCATCGGTGCTGACCATGGCCTGCACATATCTGGCGGTGTGCAGATTACCTGACTAACAGAGATGTTGAGATAAGAAGTATTAGAAGGTCTCGTGCCTACGCTCAAGTTTGGTTCAGAGGATGAGGACTATGCTGCGCCAAGAATAACTCTGATGGTACCCGTGAAGGAGGAGCCTTCACTCGACGACATATTCCGCCAATTCTGATGACGACTAGAAATGCTTCCGCTAGATCAACCCTGTAATAGGTGTCTACTCAGTTGATGCAATATTTTGTAAACATTTACGATGTATGACTGTAATATCAACTGATATATGATAATGTGACGAGATCAATCTATGGTTTTATCACATTATAGCTCATTCTGTGGATTTTCCCTTCGTGTAAAATCGAGGATGTTTCACCCATCACATCATCTGGCTATGAGTTACGCCTGGAATTAATTAAGTTAGTTCATGATCACATTTTTTCTGGTAGTTCTAGCGAAAACCCTTATTCCCATTTAGCTGATTTTGAGCAGACATGTTTATGTTTGCACATCAAGGGTATGGCAGATGAAACTTTAAGATGGAAACTCTTTCCATTTTCATTAACGGGAAAAGCAAGGAAATGGTATAATCGCCATGTTGGGAGTAGCCAAGGAGATTGGGAAGTATTGCGTGCTAATTTTTGTCTTAAATTTTTCCCTACCGAAAAGGTAGCTAAACTTCGTTTTGAAATTATTAGATTTAAACAATTAGATAACAAATCATTAGGCAAGGCTTGGGAACGCTTTGATGGATTTATAAATTCTGGACCTAATCTTGCTTTGTCAGAACCTATGCTTTTGCAACATTTCTTTTTAGGTCTTGATGATAAAAATAAAGAATACCTTAATTTGGCCGTAGGAGGAGTATTTATGCATATTACTGCTTCACATGCTAAAACTATTCTTACTAATATCTTAATTGATCTTCCTGAAGAAAAAGAAAAGTTGTTAGAAGATGAATTTTTGTCATTCAATTCTAAACTTTTGTCAGATTCATCTCAACCTTTACCTGAACTATCTAATGAGAAGGAGATAATTCAATTTCTGATTTTATGCTTGAATTTGAGGATGAACTTTTTGATGATTATGGAAACACCTCACGCTATCATAAAATTATGAAACCACAAGAAGCTCTGAATTTTAAAAGTTCTAATACTTCATATCCTGCTGATTTAAAATTCCTTATAGAGATAACAAGAGAATTGATTTTTGTTATGAGTAATGCGTGGTTGATAGAATATGAGCTTTCAAATGATATAATCTGTTTAAATTCTCCTGCCATTAATATTAAATGTCAAATTGATGCATATCCTTTTGATGCCTTTTATAATCCAGTTGTAGGTGTCAATATCATGTCTCTTACATTTGCTTGAATTTTTTTTGAAAGATATACCATTAATTCCTACAAATAAATTATTGAAAAATCATTTAGGACATATTATTTCTAGTTTAGTGTTTTATATTCTCTTCCTATTGTGATTAATGAATTCTGAATTTTGCTGAATTTTTATATCTTTGATGTTTGGGATTTTGATGTGATGATTGAATTACCAATAGGAAAGCTTTTGCGAGAAGGTTGTGTGGACAATTTAGATATTAAACTTGGGACGGGATTTAATCTCTCAGTGCCTATAACTCATGCATTAAAAGTTAAGGCAGAGCCACCTCCTGAGTAAGATCCGATAGAAGAAGTTAAGGCTGTGTCATTTGAGGAATTTATTGAACCTAATTTAGAGGATGATACTCAGTTCTTCATTAATGAAGAGGAGGAGGATCCGATTGATGCTGAACCTCTGGATGAATTACTAGAGCCACCTAAGCCTTCTATTGAGCTTAAGCAACTACCTTCTGGTCTTAAGTACTGTTTTTCTGAATAATGATCAAAATTCTCCTGTGATTATTAGTGATAAACTTTCTGATGAAGAGTCTTTTAGATTAATAACTGTCTTAGAAAACATCGTGCTGCTTTTGGTTATTCACTCCAAGACCTTAAAGGGATTAGTCTTGTTTTATGCACTCATCGTATTCCAACCAACACAGAAATTACACCTTCTAGAGAGCCCCAACGTAGGCTTCAAAATGCGATGAGGGAAGTTGTTAAGAAAGAGGTTTTGAAACTTTTGCATGCTGAGATTATTTATCCTGTTCTGCATAGTGGGTGGGTAAGCCCTGTTCAAGTTGTACCTAAAAAGGGTGGTATGACCGTAATTAAAAATGATAAAAATGAATTAATATCCCAGAGAACTGTTACAGGATGGCGAATGTGTATAGATTATAGAAAACTTAATAAAGCAATCAAGAAAGATCATTTTCCGCTGCCCTTCATTGATGAGATGTTAGAGCGTTTCGGCAAATAATTCTTTCTTTTATTTTCTTGATGGTTATTCTAGATATCACCAAATTCCTATCCACCCTGATGATCAAAGCAAAACCACTTTTACATGTTCTTATGGAACTTATGCTTATCGTAGAATGTCCTTTGGATTATGTAATGCACTTGCTTCTTTTCAAAGATGTATGATGTCTATATTTTCTGAAATGATAGAAGAAATCATGGAAGTTTTTATGGATGACTTTTCAGTTTATGGAAAAACTTTTGATGATTGTCTAGAAAATTTAGATAAGGTTTTGCAGAGATGTGAAGAAAAGCACTTAGTCCTTAATTGGGAAAAATGTCATTTTATGGTTAGAGAAGGAATAGTGTTAGGACATTTAGTGTCTGAAAGAGGTATAGAGGTAGACAAGACAAAAATTGAAGTAATTGAACAACTACCTCCACCTATTAATATAAAAGGAATCCGAAGTTTTCTTAGTCATTGTGGTTTTTATCGCAGATTTATAAAAGATTTTTCACATATTGCTAGACCACTGACTAACTTGCTAGTTAAGGATGTTCCTTTTGAATTTGATGATGCATGTTTAAAATCTTTTAATATTCTTAAAGAAGCACTTACATCAGCACCAATCATTCAACCCCCCTGATTGGTCTTTACCTTTTGAAATTATGTGTGATGCTAGTGATTATGCTGTAGGGGCAGTATTAGAACAAACAAAAGATAAGAAGCATCATGCAATTACTTATGCTAGTAAAATTATGACAGCAGCACAATTAAATTATGTAACAACTGAAAAAGAACTGCTGGCTGTTGTTTTTGCTATTGATAAATTTAGATCTTATTTTGTAGGTAGCAAAAGTAATTATTTATTCTGATCATGCTGCTTTAAAATATTTGCTCACTAAGAAATATGCTAAACCTCGTTTGATAAGATGGATTTTGTTACTCCAAGAATTTGACTTAGAAATTAAAGATAGAAGAGGAATAGAAAATCCAGTTGCTGATTACTTGTCTAGAATACACTTTGAGAAACTTCAGGAATTACCTATTAATGACACATTGAGAGATGACATGTTGTTTAAAGTAACCAAGTTAGACCCTTGGTACACGAATATTGTCAACTTTATGGTTGCAGGTTATGTACCACCAGGGAAAAATAAAAAGAAGCTCATTTATAAAAGTCGTCTCCACATATGGGATCCACCATAGCTCTTCAGAATTTGTTCAGATGGATTAATTAGAAGATGTGTACTAGTAGAAGAGGGCATGCAGATCATTCAGAAATACCATGCATCACCATATGGAGGTCATTATGGAGCATTCTGCACTCATGCTAAAATCTGGCAGAGTGGGTTCTTTTGGCCAACTATGTATGAAGACACCAAAGATTTTGTCCGGAGATGTGGATCATGTCAGAGGCACGGAAATATCAATGCAAGAGATGCTATGCTACTCACCAACAATCTCCAGATCGAGCTCTTTGATGTCTGGGGAATTGATTACATGGGACCATTTGTGAAATCAAGAAATTATGAATACATTCTGGTGGCAGTTAACTATGTATCCAAGTGGGTAGAAGCTGTGCCATGCATGAATGCTAATTCTAAACATTCAAAGAAGATGTTCGAAGAGATTATATCTCCAAGGTTTGGAACACCGAGGATGGTTATTAGTGACGGAGGGACACACTTCACTGATAAAAAGTTTCACCGATACTTGCAAGCTCATGGCATCCGTCACAATGTAGCTACTCCATGCCATCCTTAGACAAGTGACCAGGCAGAAACATCAAATAAACAAATCAAGAATATTCTACAGAAAACAGTAAATGAGATGGGTACTGCATAGAAGGACCGATTACCCGAAGCACTTTGGTCATATCGGACCGCATACAAGACACCTTTGGACATGTCACCTTACCAGCTAGTATATGGTAAGACCTGTCATTTACCAGTGGAGTTAGAGCATAAAGCTCACTGGGATATTAAGAGATGGAATATGGACTTTGAAATCGCTAGAGAAAAGAGAAAAATGCAATTATCAGAATTAGAAGAATAGAGAGAAAAGGCTTATCACAATTTAAAGATCTATAAAGAAAGAACAAAAAGATGTCATGACAAGAGGATCAAGAAGAAAGAGTTTGCACCAGGAAATAAGGTATTACTTTTAATTCCAGGTTTAAATTATTCGGGCTTGTAAAACTACGAAGCAAATGGGAAGAACCATTTACGGTTGCGAATGCATCGCCACATGGAGCGGTAACTCTACCATCACACTGAAGGTAAGTTATTCAAGGTAAATGGTCACCGACTTAAATTACTTTTAGAACCATTTAGTTTAGAAGTTGTTGACGGGCTGGACTTTGTCCGATTACCCACTTTTTGTCCCGTCATTATCCGTTACGAAAAATTATCGCCCATCGCAACTATCAGGAAGTAGGAAGAGTCTAGAAGCTTCACGAGCACGGCCACCCTGGGAGGACACTTGTTATCGTCCAAATTTTATTACCAATTATCTCTGCATTAAACATGAATATCCAGTAGAATAGGGTTATTACTCACATATTCCATGAGTTTTGGTGAACCCGAAGCAAGCAGGGGCCCACACCTGACCAGGTGGGGCCGGCCAGGCCCTAAGGGGGGGCCGGGCGACGCCCCCTAGGGTTTCCTCCTGCCAGTCTTCTGGAGTCTTCTACCACCGCCTATTAGGAGTCATCTGGGCCCTTGGTTAAGTCGGTTTGATCTAACGGCGCGCGTGCATCCCACCGGCCTATAAATAGAGGGCCAGACCCCCCTAAAAGAGAAGCAAATCAAGAGATGAAGACCCTGAAGCATTAGATAGATACTCACTAGATCTAGGCTAGTAATCAAGAGAGAGATTAGAGAGATAGAGTAGATGAGTAGAGATTCGGAGGAGTCCCGGCCTGTCAGGAGCTTCTTCGTAATTGTGTTCGTCTGGATTCAGCTCCCTCGCCCAGAGTTGCGTTCTGAGGTACTTTTGTATTCAACATCCTGATTCAAGTAAGCATTTGTTCTTATCCGTTCTTAAGTTTACAACTCTATTTGAGTGCTTTGATCTTGGTAGCTCATTGGTTGAAGTAGTAGTTTGTAGTGTAGACGTGGTGTCTGGGCTATAATTACTTGTGAATGTCCCATGATTGGCCGGATAGTGGTAGATCGCGTAGGTGACAGCTGCGTTGAGTCCTCTGTAGTCCACTTCCCGTTGATAGGATCGATAGGTGTATAAGTGTTTGGTAGGAGGGAACTCTGATTTCTGCTCTTATTCATTTCACTGCCCGATTAGAACGATATTATTCAAAGTTTACCGGTTGTCGGATCTAGATAATCATTAGTTATCTCCTAATTCTTGATATTCTCTGGATTGATTGTATTATCGGGTTAAGAGCCAATAGACTTAGTCAGTATCACCTACTGTTCCTTTGGGTTCGGTATTAAAACCGGGATTGTATGGTGAAGTGCTACATCGGTGTTTTATTTGTGCGCTTACGGATATCTTGATATTAATAATCTTTAATAGAGTGCAGTTAATTTATACCAACATGGGTCTCCCGCTGAGCACCAGGAAAATCCCCAAAGCCAGAATCCAACTCGCCATCGATTCAGTCCAGAGCAGACTCCCGCCATGTCACGGGCCGCTGATGACTAAGAGTGGACGACTTATCTGGGTCAAATCGGTCTTGGCAGCAATCCAATATACTCCATGATTGCGGATGGCTTGCCACCTTGGGCGCTGAAAGAGATCAATGCCATTTGCAGATGATTTCTTTGGACAGGCAGGGAAGGTTCAGTACGTGGGAAGTGCATGGTCGCGTGGTCAGTCGTGTGCCGGCCGACGGAACTGGGAGGTTTGAGTATTCCAGATCTCCACCTCTCAGCATCGCCCTCCAAGCCAGATGGCTCTGGCTGCAACGCACGGACGGAACAACGGGCTTGGTCTGATCTCCCGCTTTCAGTCTCAATGGAAGTTCGCCCTTCTTCGACGCTTCCACCACTGTCCTAGTTGGAAACGGCAAATCAACAGCTTTTTGGACAGCACGCTGGCTGCTGGGATCAGCCATCAAGGATCTGGCGCCAACGCTGATTCAGTTCGTCAGCAGAACCTGCTTGCTGAACACGACAGTGGAGGAGGGGCTGCACAACAGGCAGTGGGTGCGCCAGATTATGGGTGGACTGCACAACAGGCAGTGGGTGCGCCAGATTATGGGTGGAATCACCACACCAGCAATACTAGAATATCTTTCAGTGTGGGATCGGGTGGACAGCTTCCAGTTAAACAACAATGAAGACAAACTCATTTGGAAATGGACCGAAAATGGAGTTTACTCCTCCAAGTCTGCCTATCGGGCACTACACCTGGCCTCTCATCCCATCCCGGGGTGTGCCAGGGTTTGGAAAACTTGGGCGCCGCTTCGAGTTCGGCTATTCATGTGGCTTGCACTACGACGTAGGCACTGGAAGGCGGATAGAAGGAGGCGGCACGGACTTGAAACCCAAGATCTATGCCACCTTTGTGGACAGGAACCCGAGACCATAGACCACATCATAGCGACATGCTCCTACACACGGCAAGTTTGGTACGCTATACTCACAGTCCTCAGAGCTGGCAACCTGGACCTTCATTGCCATACCACGCTCTCTTGGTGGGATAGTTGGAGAAGAAGGTGGCAGGGACCGAAGAAGAAAGGGGCGGACAGTTTATACGCTTTGGTTGCTTGGGAGATTTGGAAAGAGAGGAATGCAAGGTGCTTTAGAAATGAAGAAGCCACCATCGACCAAATCCTAAGCATCATCAAGCAAGTCTCCGATCTTTGGATCGAAGCTGGGGCTTGTAATCTTCATCGTCTAATCCGCGAGTAATCCACTTTGTAATTAGAGAGGTTCGGGAGGTAGTGCTAAGTTCTAAATCCATTTGTCACCTCCGTCAGCACGCTGGCGCTTTGTAACTCAATTTTCTGCTTAAATACAAAGATGCGCAAGTCTTTTGCATATTCGAGAAAAAAAAGGGTGCCATTCAAAAGAGAGAAAAATAATATTGAAGTATGATTTACATTAACCAGAATCTTTAACCATTAAACTATGCAATTTTTTCTCTCTTAAAATATTCTTCTGATACATGTGCATTATTCTACTCTAAACGTTATCCCAAAAACCCAAATAATTGTTTGAATAACATTGCTCCATCAGTATGGAGAGTGTTTACTTATTCACACCTTATTGTAAAAAATGTTAGAAACTTAAAATGTTAACTTCTCGTCATACAAGATGCATAAAACCCGATATGTTTACTCCACTCAAATCTGTCATTTCTATTCTTCACGGCTATTTCAATACAATCAGAACTGGATAACTTATCTTTTGATTTGACCTGTAAGGCTGCATGTATTTTTTTTTTGAGCTCAATCCATTTTTCAATTTTTCATTTTGTCACTCTTGTAAACTTTATCTCAAAACTGACATTGTTTAATCCTTGACCCCGGGGAATAGCCCATTAATTGACAGTCCTTGTAACACCCTAAAAAACATTTTGGGAATTTAGAATTAAAATTGACCAAATCACTTATGTTTTTACTCTTTTGAATTAATTAGGCAAATAATAATTTTATAAATAAGTTGGGAGCTTGATTATTTTGTTGCATACATGCTGGTGCATTTTATTCAGGCTTGTGTGCAGGTTAGGTTGCTTGAAAAAGCTTTTCAAAATTCAAATACAAACTTGTTCTCTTCCCCCTCCCTTTCTCCTTTTCGGCCCAGAGCCGCTGCCGGCCCAGCTCTCCCTCCCCTCTCAGCGCGCGCCCCGCGCCTGCGAAGTGGGCCGCCGACCCAGTGCCGCCGCAGTGCTGCTGCCTCCCTTCCTCTCTTGCTGACCGCCCGGGCCCGCCTGTCCGCCGCACGCACGCGCTGTCCGCGCGGGCCCACGCGTCAGTGGCCGGGGACCTTTCCCCTACCTCGCGACGGTTGGGCGCCGCCGCCGCCGTCTCGCCTCCCAAAACCACCGTCGCAGTGCCTTGATGGCCATTCCACCAGCCGTTCTGGCCGAGTGGGGCACTCCCGGCCCTTCACCGCCCTCGCCTGGCCCTATAAAGCCAAGGCTGAGCCCCTTTGCCCCCTCCTTTCGCATCTCGCCGCCTACCCGCGTGCCGCCGCGCGCCGAACCCTCCGGTGACCCTCTGCCGCCCCTGCAGCGCCGCTTCGCCGTCCCAGGTGGTGCCACGCTCGCCCGTGACCATCCCGAGCCCTTCTTTTCCCCTTTCTGCTCATTTCCGTGCTCACCCGAGAGCGCGCTCTCTCTCTCTCTCTGCAGGTTCGCCGCAGACGAACTCCGCCGCGGTGAGCTTCCTCCGCCGGAATCGAGGCATGTTTCGTGCTCTCCGTGACCTCCCCGTCACGCCGGTGCCCTCCAGTCCGTCTCCCGTGCTCCGGCCATGGCGCTGCCGTGCCCGAGCCACCCTGAGACCTCCCCGAGCCCCTCATCGTGTTCACCGTCGCACGTACTGCGTCCCGGTGCCCTCCGTAGCGCCGAATCGGCTGCTCGCCGGCGACCTCAGCTCGCCGCCCATGGCGCACCGCCGCGCTCAGCGTCACCCCGCGGTGGCCGGTGCCTCCCCAACCCGCGTGGTCCACGGTGGACCCGTGGACCCGAGCCGCGCCCCCCGGTCTACACCGCCCGCCGTGAGCCCGCCAACCCGCAGCCGCCACGTGGCCCGCGTGTCGGCCACCAGCACTGACCAGCACCAGCATTTTTGCGCAAAAGCCCCTGGACTTTCGAGAAATCAACCCGCAGTCCGGATCAGTTCAAATCCATTTATTTTAAGTCATGTTTTCTTCCAGTTTGCCCCTGATCTTCTCTGGTCTTTGCGCCGAGATCCAGAGCATGCTGTTTTGCCTTCTAACCCCTCTGTTTTAGGTTTAATCACGGTAACAGCGTCGGTTTGAATTAAAAGGACTTCAAAATAATATCTTATTTACAGTTTAGCCCCTGGAAAATAGTTTTGCTCATATCTTTCTCATTTTAACTCCGATTTCAGTGATCCACGTATCCTTGTGTTCGTAGAGACGAGTAGAATAATTCTATTTAATTATTTTCTATATTTTGAAGCATGGTGTATTGTTCTAATAGTGCTTTATATATTTCTATGCATGTGATGAATGGATTGATGCTTGAATGGTGTTGTTCGTGGTATTAGAGGCCGAGTTCTTCGAGGAAAGTGATCACGAGCAGTTCCAGGACCAAGCACATTTCCAAGGCAAGTGTATATATGGTTCCTTGTTACCTATGGAATGTATTATCACCATAATCATGTGCATTTACCCAACTTGATGAACCATAAGATTTACATAGTATTTTTGTACCTTATACCTTGTTATACCTATGGGGGATTTGCATTAAGCTGTGTAGTGCTTCGCTCAACCAAGGTTAATATTGATGTTGGTTGATTAACTACTTTATGCAACTTGATAAAATATGTTTTTTAACAACATGGTTATGAGACTAGAGCTGTGAACCCTTTTTAAGCTCTAGTCACCTCCGCTCGGACTTCTACTTAAAGCGGCCACCCAGGATTTTCCCGTATAACCGTGAGGATCATATGGCTCTGATCTTAGATGAGTAACTGGATCAACTCTAGCTTGTTAGTAGTTACCGAAAGGCACTAGAGGGGGGTCTATGTTCAAGAATGGGTTCCAAGCCTGTCAAGATGTGTGTTGCGATGCGATCACATGGTGTGTCATTCTTGAAGGGGACCTCCATTCGCCTTGTTGAAACCTTGCGTCTACTAACTTGTTAGAGTGACTAGTAAAAGGCTTCGTAGTGACTCCTTGCCCGCTCACCATGGCAGTGTTATCGGGGTAGCTCCCCCGGGCAATCGGGAATTCATGACTCATGGGTAAAGTGGTACAAGCTCTGCAGAGTTAACTCCATCTGATATATCAGCCTGCGCTCACGGTCATGAGTGGCCTGGATCCTTTTTGCTTAGTCTGTTGTCCGGAGGATTTTGGAGAAAAGTCAACTTGATTATTTGATAATCACTTGGGGTTAAGGGATATTCTTTAATTTAGATAAACATGTTAGTATTAAAAGTTGACCAACTAAAACTTGACTGCAGCTAAGCTAAATACAGCCTTTTGAGCCTTGCATCCCCATTATGTACTTTCTGAGCGTGGTAAGCTGACGCTTGTCGTTGTTTTACCAATCATCAAAAATCCCGGATGGCTACCAGATGATGATGAGTTCGTCGAGTTCCCGGAGGACATCCAGGATCCCTGAAGATGGTGTGGCCCCAGTCGGTGTCCCTGTTGGCGTGAGAGTCTTGCCGTGACGTACCTGCTGCAGTAAAAGCCGTTGGCTATGATGTGAACACTCTATAATGTAATATGTTAAATACTCATTGTTCGTGCATAATGATGTTCAATTTGTGGTATATGTGGTTTTTGGACTTCCTGGGTCCACATATACTCTCGTTCGGAATTCTTCGTAAATCCAGGTGTTACAAATTGGTATCAGAGCCGAACTGACTGTAGGACGCCTTCTTTAGGTAGAACTGGACACCATCTAGGATTATTTGCAAAATTTTATGCTTTTGATAATTTACTACAAATTTTCTAGTACCCTACCTTTACTCTCTATAAAAATTTCTCATCTAATTCATATTTAAAAAAAGCAGGTCGATGGCGCGCACGAAGAAGACTGCCCGCAAGAGTTTCGGAGGCCGTTGCTCCCACCCTAGCGGAGTACCTGCGCCAGTTCGAACCACAGCAGGACCCAGCGGAGCAGGCCGCAGATGGGGACCCGAGTGACAACTCAGGAGACTCCAGCGACGACGACTCCTCCGACGCCGACAACCAGTTCTCGCTATGACGACGACCAGGGCGGGGACGAGCGCAACGAGGCCCAGGGCGAAGGTGGCGACGACCCGCCACCTGAGGACCCCGTCAAGGGCGACGACGAGGACGAGGAGCCACGCCCTTGCTGGACCCAGCCTAACGTACACCGCCCCAGATGGAGACAAGTTCCACCATCCGAAGCTCTTTCAGCTAGTGCAGAGGCAGTACGCCACCTTCAACGCATCGGTGGAGTACCGTAGCAGGTGGTTCACCCACCCCGAGCACACTGAGTACTAGATGACCAAGGTCTTTGTGAAGACCTGGTGTGACGAGCAGAGGGCGTGGAGGATCCGCACTGCTACTCGTGCGCTGGCTGCTACCTACACTCGGGAGTTCGGTGTGGAGGACGCGGCGAGGCAGGCTCTCTACACCCACCGTGAGCTTGTCTTCCCCACCATCCGGGAGGATGACGACCGCCACTTCCCACGCCATCGCCTTTGGGAGCTTGATTGCAGGATGGTCTCACTGCAGGATGGAGAGGGCGGCCGACGTGCTGCCACTGTACCCTTGGTGGCTGCCCTCAATGGCGCGCTGGATCGTGCCATGCTGGACCAGAAGTCACTGAGGACTGAGTTGGAGAGGCGGGGCGCCAGCAGCAGGGTGGTCAGCCCGACGCCACTGCTCCCTCCATGGCGTATGACCCTGCTATCGTCGCCCCGCGCAAGAGGCATCACCCAAGCTGCACCTGCACCTGCATGACGTTTGACCCATAGGAGTTCTTCACCCCTGCTTTAGAGATGCGGGTACCACGTGATGTTTGGTCGAGTCTTTGAGTCCTTTTAATTTTGAGTCTATGAACAACTGTCTTAATAATGTGGTTACGTGCTTGTTATGATGCACCTTGGATGATTTGGATCTTTGCGTGATTGTGATGAGTGTGGGACTTGTCCACGACCATCATGTTAATACTTTGTGAGCTTTTATTAAATAAATAAGTGGGTGGGGTTTTGTCTGTCAATCTGTGTTCCTTTGAGCAATCAGTGTTAATTGGTTTATGCCCCGCAATCTACAAATCCTTTGGTCATGAGAATTTTATAGGATTAAACTAGAGTTCGGTCTCTGTCATTTGCAAGTGGTTTCACGCTTATACCTATCACCGTTTGAGAATTATAGCTGTTGCAATTTGAGTTCTGCTTGTGGGCAGTTTTTTCCTATTATAAATTCCGAATCTAAAAAAGTGTATACAGTAAAGTTGTGGGAAATTTTGTAACGAATCCAACGATATGCCCTGTGCAATCGGATGATAAACAGAGAGAAAATTATGACTGTTTTACTGCACTCCTGGAAATGTACCTCGCCTGAAAATTTCAGCACTAGTCATTGTACCTATGTAATCAAATGCATATCACAAATTCTTTGTTACCTTGATCCTCTACAAGTATAATTGATCCTTGGAAGTAAAAGAACTCATACGATACTTGTATATGTCACAGATGGTGGACACAAGGAGTGAAAACATGGGTGGCAGGAATCCACCACCACCCCAGCCTGTGTCAATGGAGCAACTGATGGCCATGCAGACGCAACTCATGTAGCAGATGGCGCAGGCCATGCAGAACGCTCAGAACAATCCTCCGCCGCAAGCTCCCTAGCAAGTGCATGACAAACGCGGTGAATTTCTGAAGGGTCGTCCGCCTACTTTCAGCAGCTCACCGGATCCACTCGAAGCCGATGACTGGCTCCGTGCAGTAGGAGCGACAGCTTGACATTTCTTAGTGCAATGACCGTGAAAGAGTCCTATATGCTTCGGGACAACTCCAGGGAGCCGTCCTTGATTGGTGGGAGGCATTTCAAGATGGTCATGCCAACGCCGACCAAATTTCTTGGCAAGAATTTCACAACAGCTTTTGCTCGCATCACGTGCCAGCCGGTATCATGAGGCTCAAGAGAAAGGTGTTTCTCTCTCTTAAACAATCTGACATGTCTGTCAGTGAGTTTAGAGACAAGTATATTCAGCTCTCTCGATATGCCCCAAATGATGTGGTAGATGATCAGGACAAACAAGAACTCTTCATGGAAGGGTTAAATGATAGCTTGCAGTATCAGTTGCTCTCGCATACCTTCAACAGTTTTCAACAGCTAGTTGACAAAGCTCTTGTGATTGAAAGCAAGAAGCATGATATAGAGGTGAAGAAGCATAAGCTTCAAGAAAGGAAGTCTGGAAGCAACAGCCGTGCTCGCTACAACCAGCCCTAGGGCAATCAACAGAAGTACCAGGGTCAACACTCTGGGACCAACCGCTCGCAGTTTCAGTCTCGAAACTCGCCACAGCAGTCGCAATACCGTGCTCAGGGTTCCCGTCCGAATCAGGCCTGGGAACACGCCCGTGAAGTCAAACACCCCTAATGCCTACAACTCCGCAACAACAATAAATGTTATGTGTGTGGAGAAACTGCCCGAAGAGGACCAACTGCCCGAAGAGGACAAACTGGGTTCCTTTGACCGCCCCCAATAACAAGAAGCTTGGTGTTCATACCCCAAGGTAGCAGGGCCAGCAGAGGAATGCTCAAGGCAGGGTGAATCATGTGACTTCTGAGTCAGCGCAGGAGGCTTCAGATGTGGTCATCGGTACGTTCTCCGTTAACTCCTACCCCGCCTCAGTTTTATTTGATTCAGGAGTATCGCATTATTTTATCTCTGCTCATTTTGTCAAGAAACATGCTATGCTTATGCAACCTATGAAGATCAATATGTTGGTTAACTCACCCGGGGGTAATATGAGGGCAACTCTTATGTGTCCTAATGTTAAGCTCAGTATAAGGGGGGTAAAGTTCACAGCAGAGCTAGTGGTTTTGAATTCCACGGGAATAGATGTGATCCTTGGAATGAACTGGTTGATGGCACACAATGCAGTAATCCAATGTGCCACCAAAACTATTTTATTGAGCACAAAGGCAGGTGAGAGGTACGAGATCAAAATAATGACATAAACACTAGATGAGTGCCAGTTGAATCATATGGAAGATATTGCTATCGAGGATATTCATATTGTGAATGAATTCCCCTGACGTGTTCCCCGACTAATTGCCAGGTATGCCACCTGAACGAGATGTTGAATTTATAATCGAACTTTTATCTGGCACTGCACCGATAGCAAAAAGGCCATATAGAATGGGAGTGAATGAATTAGAAGAATTAAAGAAACAATTGAAAGAGTTTCAAGACAAGGGTTACATATGTTCTGGTTCTTCACCTTGGGGAGCTCCCGTTTTATTTGTGGAAAAGAAGGATGGTTCGCAAAGGATGTGTATAGATTACCGATCCTTGAATGAAGTGACAATCAAGAATAAGTACCTGTTGCCAAGAATTGATGATTTGTTTGATCAACTGAAAGGTGCTTGTGTCTTTTCTAAGATTGATCTGAGGTTTGGTTACCATCAATTGAGAATCCGTGCATCTGACATTCCAAAGACTGCCTTTACAACACGATATGGGTTGTATGAATTCACAGTGATGTCATTAGGGTTGACAAACGCCCCTGCATACTTTATGTACTTGATGAATAATGTTTTTATGGAATACCTTGACAAGTTTGTAGTGGTATTCATAGATGACATTCTGGTGTACTCGAACAATGAAAAAGAGCATGACACATTCTGGTGCTACAGAAGCTCAGAGATCACCAACTATATGCAAAACTGAGCAAGTGTGAGTTTTGGTTAAAGGAAGTGTCATTCCTTGGTCATATCATCTCAAATGGTGGAGTGGCAGTAGTGAAACATCCTCGATTTTCCACGAAGGGAAAATCCACAGAATGAGCTATAATATGATAAAGCCAAAGTTGATCTTATCACATTATCATATATCAGTTGATATTACAGTCATACATCGTATATACTTACAAGATATTACATCAACTGAGTAGACACCTATTACAGGGTTATTCTAGCGGAAGCATATCTAGTCGTCATCAGAGTTGGCAGAATACGTTGTCGAGTGAAGGCTCCTCCTTCACAGGTATCCTCAGAGTTATTCTTGGCGCAGCATATCCTTCATCTTCTGAACCAAACTTGAGCGTAGGCACGAGACTGTCTAATCCTTCGTATCTCACTATCTCTATTAGTCAGGTAATCTGCACACCGCCAGATATGTGCAGGCCATGGTCAGCACCGATGAGCTTTAGTAGAAAAGAGAAAACAAAGGATCTGGCGATCCTAATAGTTGGCTGTGGTTCGCATCCTAAGCGCATGCAAGGTAGTATCCAGTAGTAAATATTATAATAGTTCGTCAAGTTTTAACCCATATCACCCATCAATTCTCATCCCTAATCCCACCCATACACCACCTCACACACACACCTCGCGCTCAGTCGACAGGCCCAACTCCCTCTCGGGCATGTCTCAACGGCACACTGCCACCATGGGCACACTGCCGGGCAATCATCATTCAGGGGGAGAAAAGAATACCACTTACTACACCAGTAGAAGACCACAGGAAAGGTCCATAGCCGACAAGTCGGCATATGTATCGATCGATCAACCATACACTCTGCAAGAGGTTTTACCACTCACAAGATTAGCCATCATCGATGTTGTACATACATCTAGGCAGAATTCCGGGTGCTTGCTTGCCTAGGTCGATGCCACCCTACCACTCAGCCCTGGGTAACTTCGGCCCTTACGCCGAAACGCTGAGATTGGGAGACGTAGTACCGGGCCCAATCAGTGGTACTGTGCATCTAGGACGGTTCGGGAATCCCACATCCGTCACCGCCCACCCTAATCACCTCACAACCTAGCAGTAGTGGCACCGCCCTACCAAGTAGTCCAGCCGTCTCCCGCCCATCAGAAGCGAGTGAGCAGTAAAGGATTCCTATGAGCCTGAGTACCAGTAGATCCTAGGTTTGACCAAGCAGGCATCTTCTCTTAGGGGATACTCTCCCCGTGCCATCACGGCACCTCCATTCACGGGGTTTCAACCACGCAGGCTTTCTACCCCAGAACCTCCTCATACACCATTACCCGCCACAGGTATCTCTCGTGGGAATGCCCAGATGCAACTCCCGGGCAAGACTTGCTTACACAGCTCGTCGTGTATCCCACTTGGTCGACTCGACCCTCACCACACACCCAAGACACACGCAGCACGCTCATAGCCCACCAGTCCGGCATTCCAGGCCAAACCATTCCCAGAGGTTCACCACCAGCATCACATCACAGATACAATGCGAGTGGAGTTAGTAAATATATAGTGATGTAATATGCAAGCAAGCAGGTAGGCAGGAATATATATAAAAGAGCATAAGCGCGAAGCTGGGTGGTATAGTAGAGTGGTTGCAAGCAGGGTAGTAATGGCTTAGGTAGTAACATGCATCATATACTTGCAAAGGAATAAATATAAAGCGCTAGCAATTCTAAATATGCAATGTCTAATAGGATTCTCTAAAAGAAGGTGCTGCCATGACACCTGCGTTGTCGAGGAAGTAGTGGTATGAGCACTCCTCCGTTAGTGTAGTCGTTCTGCTGGGTCACCTCCTCCTAAGATCTCCATTCTACGGTTCCTCTCGTCGTCCATGTGCTCCTCCTCCGGTGGCCTCGATCCGATCATTGCTAACCCGGAACGGCTACTCCGCAAACCAACACCAGGCAAGAAACACCCAATACACCAAAAGACGACGAAATACAAGAGATCTATTAACGCTGAAGAAATAATAGAAGGTACACGACTTAGCCCTCTCGGCGTATGTCCGATTTCATCGGGCTAAAGAAACAGGAGTAGTGGTTTGCTAAGCACAAGCATAAGTCACAGCCAAGCCAAAATGGCTTTATAATAAACAGTTTTAGGCCCTAGCTTGTCCACAGCAAACACCACGGTTTATGACCTTCCGATCCGGACGTCACGGATTAGATGGAAATCGGAGGACAGCCAAGCAAAAGAAGGACGTGTGATAACCGATAAGAAATGTTGCACGCAAAAATGCTGGGGTTATTCCACTTGTAGGGTACCAAGGCTGTGATCCAAATGGGTACAATCATACAAGGGTTTAATCACCAAGAATCAAAAGAGAGAGAGAAGTTAGCTAGGCACATCCATATTATATTCTCAGTCACATCTTCAGTGAAGATGGTTTTTAAGCGATCGACCGAGTCGACCCGCATAGGTCCGAGATCTTAATATAGACCATGGCTTCGCTAACAAAATGAGTCAGTCCGGTCTTTGACCCAAGCGCCATGAGCAAAACGGGATCGAATAGAACGGACTAAACGAAAACGAAGAGCAAGGAACAACATAAAGCGGTGGTCTATCACTTCCAACGCACATGCCACGAAATAGATGGGGCGTCAGAAGAGAGCGACAAGTAAAAGACGCAAGTGCGCAAACCACTCGTAGGGTACCACGACCAGGGTGCACTGGCACTAAGTCATTACTCGGATTCCATAGCGATGCGGTTGTCACCGCAAGAATTCAGAGGAATGCGACGGTCGCGTAGGGTACGAGCATACGAGGGTCGGTGCACGAAAAGTCAAAGAGAGACAGCGTGAGGTCAGGTTACACTTGGTATTACGGTCATGGCGGAACGGATCCCGCGATCGCAATGTCCGAACGAGGTACGATCCCACAACCGGCTCAAAGGCACGGCACACAGATAACACAACAACAATAAGATCCAATGATACGACTAAAAGACAAAACAACATGACAAGACTGCGGAGTAGCATAATTCCATAGCATGAAGATAAATAGATCATGTATCACAGATACAATGTACAGATAGAGTGTAAGGATAGGGTACAACAGATACATGAGGATAGGGTACATCAGATATATGAACGGACATATCGTAAGGATAGGATACAGTATGATGGTTAGATGTACAAGGGGTAAGAGTAGGGGTCCAATAGTCCAGCATCGTATATCTATTTGGCTTTCCAACCGTCCAACATTATCTATGGGGCCTCATAACTGGAAACTGGGCTATGGCACGATGACTAGATAGGGTCGGTATCAAAGGAGAAGTGACGAGGCTTGCTTCTACATGATCCGGCTTCTCTTGGCCAGCTGCTGGAAGCTTCTGGCCCGCGGTGGCTGGCTGCGGCTGATCGTGGCCAGCTGTGGCCTGCTGCTGGCTGGTCGTGGCTGGCCGCGGCTGGCCGGGCGAGGCTAGTGGCTGGCCGGGGCTGGCTGGAGTGGCCACAGGCTGGACGGAGATGGCTACTAGTGTTCGGAAGGAGTCAAGATGTGTTCGGGTTCAACGTGGTGAGCGTCAGGGCTTATCACGGTGTCACGGTATCTAAGGTGGAGCTCGGACGGGGGGCGTCGGTGCTCGTCGGGGCGACCAGGCAGGACTTCCAGAGATCTTCTCCCTTCTCGATCGGCGTCCGTCGTGTCCTTCGGCGACATGAGTAGAGTGGCGGTGGTCTCGGAGTCCAAAGGCACAAGGTAAATCCGGAACGGGATCATGGTGGTGGTTTGGGTAGTCCTCGGCCACGCCGGCGTTCTTGGAACACCGGTGGTTCATTTTGGCTGAAAAGGTCTCATGCCGTGTGTGCGAGTGTCCTGAGCCGGAAGAGGCTCGGCCTACGCGTCCCTTAGTGCGGGACGCCATGGCCCAATTGGCGGGTCCAGCAAGGTGACGGTGCTCACCATGGCGGAGAGGATCGTGGCTCACCGTGGGGTCGTAGGTGTAGGATGTTGCTACCGTGCAGGGTGGTCGCAGTGCCGTGCCGATCCGCGATGGTGACACAGGTCCGGCTTGGTGACGGATCTGCTCGTCAAGGCAAGGAGCAGGGTGCCGGCAACGTCGGGTCGACGGGTCCGGTGCGGCTGTTCGGTGGAGCAGCTTTGGCGTTCTGCACAGGGACGACGCACGAGGCAGGTCGGGACGCCAGCTTCTCGGCAAAAAGGGAACGAGCAGCACGTGGCAAGGTTGTGCGGGGTGGTCCTCCTTCCTGCAGTGGTGTGACCACGGCGCGATGGCCGGTTTCAGTTCAGACAGCAACGGGAAGGAGTAAGGAAGGTGCTTGGCATTGTGGCTCACCGGCGAGTTGGAAGGGGGTCGGCGTGGTATGCTGCTGCTGCATCCCACGGAGGCTTGGCCAAGCAACAGCATGGTCAGCAGGGTCACCGCGCGGTGGAGCGGTGGGAGCAGGCCGCGACGTGGTCGGGGTCGCAGTGGCTCGTTCCAACACGGTCGAGGGCGACATCAGTGTGCGGGATGCCTTTGTCACGTTTGTGGCCGGCTCGGTGGCGAGCTGCACACGGCGAACGGGCCGGTGGCGCACACGGAGGTAGTGCACAGCGACCTGGTTCGCGTCGAGGTGGAGCAGCCGTGCTGCGGCTCGGCGTCGGGAACGGAGGCGAGGTCGAGTAGGGTGGCGGTGTGCGCGACGTTGACGCGCCGGCGTTGTGGTTGTGGGCGTGGGTCGATGGTGTTCCGGTTGGCGGTGATGTGGCCACAGCCGGTCGAGGTCGTGCGCGCCTGCTGGAAGCGGTGGCGCAGTGGAGTCCGCGGCCGAACGAGGTCGTGGCCATGGCCGGCGTAGCTGCGGCCGGCACGTCGTGGCGGTGGTGCGGACGCGCGTGGGCAGCGACCAGGAGCGGTGTGGTGGTGGCGGGCAGAGGCACGCCGTGGAGGCGACGTCGCCGTGCAGAGCAGCGGCCATGGTGGCGCGACGAGCACGGCATGCACGCGGTTAGCTACGGTGACCAGTTGCAGCACCCACGGGCATGGCCGCGGGTGGCTTGGCGGCATCGTGCTGGAGGAAGACGAGGTACAGAGAGGTGGCGGCGGCTGGTGGTTGGAGAAGAAGAACAGGGGCATCTACAGCTCGTTTTTTATATGCCCGCGGCTAGGGTTGCAAGGAGGAGCAGCGATCCTCGACGTCCGTGCTCACTTGGGGACGCGTGTTGGTCATCCATCGGGAGAGGTAGCAGGTGGGGGCGCGGGCTCGGTCGTGCGCGCCGTGCCTGGTGGCGGAGGCGGCCGGGATGCTGGGGGCGCCTGTTTTCCCTAGGGCTTAGGGTGAGGTGGCCGCGTGGGCCGTCTTGGGCCTCTGTGCGCACGCGTGGGCCGCCCAGGGGAGAGGGGAATGCAGGTTGGGCCGGCTGTAGTTGAGGGCGAGCTAGGCCACGCAAGGTGGAGGGGTGCTGGCGCGCGGGCTTGATCAGCTGAAGCGAGCTGGGCCACGTGGAGGGAGGGCAAGGAAGCTGGCTAGGCTGTGGCTCATGGTGGGGTGAGGAAGGATGGAAGATTTTTCCATTTTTTTTCCTGGTGGCTGCAGACTTGCAAAGGAGAGGGATGGTCCATCCTTTATTATTTCTAGGAATTGGAAGAGATGTAAAAGTGATTCGAGGTGTACCCAAGGAGATTGAGAAGGAAGGTGAAACAATTCTCCGGTTGCTATGATGAATTTAGATATTAGTTTAGTGTGCTTGAGGAGTTTTATTATGATGCCTCAAAAGAAATCCGATGTTGGTGATTGAAGGATCCAGAAGAGAGTAGCTATGGACTTGTGCACTCCGATGCATAACCCTAGACCCGCTAAGGATTTCGATCAAACCCCTACAATCAATCTACATGAATGCAACGATTTGTTAGTGGGTTAGTCGCGGCTCGACCTAGAGGTTACATGCCTCACACATATTGCAAGAAAAATTTGAGAAAGTTCGGATTTTTGGTTATCGGAAAAACCCGGGTTGTTACAAGTAGACCCAAAAAAGGTGAAAGATGTGTTAAGTTGGAACCCTCCCAGGAATGTTAGTGAAATACGAAGCTTTCTGGGTATGGCAGGGTACTACCAAAGATTCATTGAAGGATTTTCAAAGTTAACCAAGCCAATGACCGCTCTGCTTGAAAAAGATGCCAAGTTTATTTGGTCTGATAAATGTCAAGCAAGCTTTGAAGAGTTAAAGAAGAGATTGACCACTGCCCCGGTACTGGTACTAACGGATCTCACCAAGAGTTTTTCTATATACTGCGATGCATCAAGACAAGGTCTAGGCTGTGTTCTTATGCAAGAAGGAAGGGTAGTTGCTTATGCCTCGAGACAGTTGAGAAAACACGAGTTGAACTATCCAACCCATGATTTAGAGTTGGCAGCAGTTGTTCACGCACTAAAAAATATAGAGGCATTATTTGATTGGGCATAAGTGTGAAATCTATACCGACCATAAAAGCCTGAAATACATATTCACTCAATCAGATCTGAATTTGAGGCAACGCAGGTGGTTAGAATTGATTAAAGATTATGACCTTGAGATACACTATCACCCTGGGAAAGCCAATGTGGTAGTTGATGCTCTTAGCCGAAAGAGCTATCTAAATATGGCATGTATCTCGCAACTGCCAAAAGAGCTAAGCAAAGAGTTTGCTCACTTGAATCTTGCAATAGTGGCTAACACTGTGGAACTTATGGTGGAACCTATGCTCGAGAAAGAAATCCGTAAAGGACAATTGGAGGATGAAGATATAAAGGATATTGCTGAACGCATAGTAATTGGCAAAGCACCGGGATTTAGACTGGATGATCAAGGAATAGCCTGGTTTGGGAAGAGAATCTGTGTACCTGAATCAAAGGAAATCAAGAGATGATTCTGAATGAGGCACATAACTCAGCATATTCCATACATCCGGAAAGTACAAAAATATATCTTGATCTCAAAGAAAAATATTGGTGGTACGGTTTGAAAAGAGACGTGGCAGAGTATGTAGCCATATGTGATACGTGCCAAAGAGTTAAGGCAAAACATCAGAGGCCAGCTGGACTGCTGCAACCCATGAAAATTCCGGAATGGAAATGAGAAGAAGTGGGAATGGATTTTATAGTGGGTTTACCTCGTACCCAACGAGGATAGGATTCGATATGGGTAATCGTGGATCGATTAACAAAGGTTGCACATTTCCTTCCTATAAATACAACCTAGTCGGGGGCAAGACTAGTTCAACTATATATGTAGAGGATTGTTTGCCTGCATGGGGTACCCAAAAAGATAGTGTCAGACAGAGGTACTCAGTTTACGTCTCAATTCTGGGAAAAGCTTGATGGCTCCTTGGGCACTAAATTGACCTTCAGTTCTGCTTACCATCCGCAAACAGATGAATAGACAGAACGGACTAATCAGATTCTGGAAGACATGTTGCGAGCATGTGCACTGCATTATGGGGTTAGTTGAGACAAAAGCTTGCCGTATGCAGAATTTTCGTATAACAATAGCCATCAGAAAAGTTTGAAGATGTCATCCTTCGAAGCATTCTATGGCAGGAAGTGCAGGACACCTTTGTTCTGGAATCAAGCTGGCGAAACCCAAGTATTTGGTCCCGAGGTATTGAGGCAGGCGGAAGAACAAGTTCAAACAATCCGCCAAAATCTCAGAGTTGCACAATCAAGGCAGAAAAGCTATGCACACACAAGAAGGGATCTGGAATTTAAAATTGGAGATTTTGTTTATCTCAAGGTGTCACCCATGAGAGGAGTTAAGCGATTCCATGCCAAAGTAAAATTGTCACCACGGTATGTGGGACCGTTTAAAATTCTGTCGAGAAGAGGAGAAGTGGCCTATCAGCTTGAACTGCCCGAAAGTTTGTTAGGGGTGCATGATGTTTTCCATATGTCACAATTGAAAAAGTGTTTGCGTGTACCCGAAGAAGAAATTCTCTTGGAAGAATTAAAATTGAAAGAAAATCTCACTTATACAGAATATCCTATGAGAATCTTGGAAACGGCAGAAAGAATTACTCGGAGTAAGACGATCAAGATGTGTAAAGTCTAGTGAAACCGTCACTCAGAGGATGAGGCCACATGAGAAAAAGAAGAAGATCTCAGAACAGCTTATCCTCAGCTCTTTGAGTCTAGCGAATCTCGAGGACAAGATTCATTTTAAGGGGGTTAGGTTTGTAACACCCTTAAAAAATCATTTTGGGAATTTAGAATTAAAATTGACCAATCACTTATGTTTTTACTCTTTTGAATTAATTAGGCAAATAATAATTTTATAAATAAGTTGGGAGCTTGATTATTTTGTTGCATACATGCTGGTGCATTTTATTCATGCTTGTGTGCAGGCTAGGTTGCTTGAAAAAGCTTTTCAAAATTCAAATTCAAACTTGTGCAAAATTGTGAAAATAGAAAAAGAAAAACACTTTCTTTTTCCTCCCCCTCCCTTTCTCCTTTTCGGCCCAGAGCTGCTGCCAGCCCAGCTCTCCCTCCCCTCTCTGCGCGCACCCCGTGCCTGCGAAGTGGGCTGCCAGCCCAGTGCCGCCGCAGCGCTGCTGCCTCCCTCCCTCTCTCGCTGACCACCCGGGCCCGCCTGTCGGCCGCACGCGCGCGCTGTATGCGTGGGCCCACGCGTCAGTGGCCGGGGACCTTTCCCCTACCTCGCGATGGTTGGGCGCCGCCGCCGCCGTATCGCCTCCCGAAACAGCCGCCGCAGTGACTTAATGGCCATTCCACCTGCCGTTCTGGCCGAGTAGGGCACTGCCAGCCCTTCACCGCCCTCGCCTGGCCCTATAAAGCCGAGGCCGAGCCCCTCTGCCCCCTCCTTTCGTATCTCACCGCCACACCCAAGCGCCACCGCGCGCCGGAGCCCTCCGGTGACCCTCCGCCGTCCCAGGTGGTGCCGCGCTCGCCCGTGACCATCCCGAGCCCTTCCTTTCCTCTTTCCGCTCATTTCCGTGCTCACCCGAGCGCTCTCTCTCTCTCTGTTGGTTCGCCGCCGACGAACTCCACTGCGGTGAGCTCCTCCGCCTGAACCGAGGCCCGTTTCGTGCTCTCCATGACCTCCCCGTCACGCCGGTGCCCTCCAGTCCGTCTCCCATGCACCGGAACCCCTCTGTCCGCGCGCGCCGGCGAGCTCCAAGAGCTCCGGCCATGGCGGCGCCGTACCCGAGCCAGCCTGAGACCTCCCTGACCCCTCATCATGTTCGCCGTTGCCCGTACTGCGTCCCGGTGCCCTCAGCAGCGCCGAATCGGCTGCTCGCCGGCGACCTCAGCTCGCTGCCCATAGCACGCCGCCGCGCGCAGCGCCAACCCGCGGTGGCCGGCGCCTCCCCAACCCACGTGGTCCACGGTGGACGCGTGGACCCGAGCCGCGCCCCCCGGTCTACACCGCCCGCCGTGAGCCCGCCAACCCGCAGCCGCCACGTGGCCCGCGTGTCGGCCACAAGCCCGACCGTACTGGTGTTTTTACGCAAAAGCCCCTGGACTTCCGAGAAATCAACTCGCAGTCCGGATCAGTTCAAATCCATTTATTTTAAGTCCTGTTTTCTTCTAGTTTGCCCCCTGGTCTTCTCTGGTCTTTGCACCGAGATCCAGAGCGTGCTATTTTGCTTTCTAACCCCTCTGTTTTAGGTTTAATCACGGTAACAGCGTCGGTTTGAATTAAAAGGACTTCAAAATAATATCTTATTTACAATTTAGCCCCAAGAAAATGGTTTTGCTCATATTTTTCTCATTTTAACTCTGATTTCAGTGATCCACGTATCCATGTGTTCGTAGACTAATTCTATTTAATTATTTTCTATCTTTTGATGCATGGTGTATTGTTCTAATAGTGTTTTATATATTTCTATGTATGTGATGAATGGATTGATGCTTGAATGGTGTTGTTCGTGGTATTAGAGGCCGAGTTCTTCGAGGAAAGTATTCACGAGTAGTTCCAGGACCAAGTAGATTTCCAAGGCAAGTGTATATATGGTTCCTTGTTACCTATGGAATGTATTATCATCATAATCATGTGCATTTACCCAACTTGATGAACCATAGGATTTACAAAGTATTTTTGTACCTTATACCTTGTTATACCTATGGGGGATTTGCATTAAGCTGTGTAGTGCTTCGCTCAACCAAGGTTAATATTGATGTTGGTTGATTAACTACTTTATGCAACTTGATAAAATATGCTTTTTAACAACATGGTTATGAGACTAGAGCTGTGAACCCTTTTTAAGCTCTAGTCACCTCCGCTCGGACTTTTACTTAAAGCGGCCACCCAGGATTTTCCCGTACAACCGTGAGGATCATATGGCTCTGATCTTAAATGAGTAACTTGATCAACTCTAGCTTGTTAGTAGTTACCGAAAGGCGCTAGAGGGGAGTCTAGGTTCAAGAATGGGTTCCGAGCCTGTCAAGATGTGTGCTGGGCTGCGATCCCATGGTGTGCCATTCTTGAAGGGGGCCTCCATTCGTCTTTTTGAAACCTTACGTCTAATAACTTGTTAGAGTGACTAGTGAAAGGCTTCGTAGTGACTCCCTGCTCGCTCACCTTGGCAGTGTTATCGGGGTAGCTCCCCCGGGCAATTGGGAATTCACGACTCATGGGTAAAGTTGTACAAACTCTACAGAGTTAACTCCATCTGATATATCAGCCGCGCTCACGGTCATGAGTGGCCTGGATCCTTTTTGCTTAGTCTATTGTCCGGAGGATTTTGGAGAAAAGTCAACTTGATTATTTGATAATCACTTGGGGTTAAGGGATATTCTTTAATTTAGATAAAAAGGTTAGTATTAAAAGTTGACCAACTAAAACTTAACTGCAGCTAAGCTAAATACAACCTTTTGAGCTTTGCATCCCCATTATATACTTACTGAGCATGGTAAGCTGACGCTTGTCGTTGTTTACTAAATCATCAAAAAATCCCGGATGGGTACCAGATGATGATGAGTTCGTTGAGTTCCCGGAGAACATCCAGGATCCCTAAAGATGGTGTGCCCTGTTGGCGTGAGAGTCTTGCCATGACGTACCCGCTGTAATAAAAGCCGTTGGTTATGATGTGAACACTCTATGATGTAATAAGTTAAATACTCGTTGTTCGTGCATAATGATGTTGAATTTGTGGTATATGTGATTTTTGGACTTCTTGGGTCCACATATACCCTCGTTCGGATTTCTTCGTAAATCCGGGTGTTACAATCCTCCATCTATTAAGAAGACTGAATAGCCTGCTGCAGCAAATCCACATACTGCTTGACTAGAAACACGGACTGCAGTGGGTTGAGGGCTTTGTTGTCTAAACCTGACGGCAGCACTCCAAAAAATGTTCCATGTTGCGTTGATGATGATTTGTAATCGCTGGGGATCAGGTCAGGACTGCCAATTTTGTCACCCCGCCATTGTTTCAGTAGTGTTGTTGAAAGAGCAGTGTCCAGTCTGATTGAGCATCGGCTAAGTTTTGAATGCAATTAACAGAAATCTTAGCATATCGTAATAGCTATTTCAACAAGAAAAGTTTAAAGTTGAGATTAATGTGGAAGGGTTACTTTTTGTGTAATAATGGTACCAGACCTGAGGGGGATTGATTTTTTGTTTTTGTTTAGTCACTGACAATTACATGGAACATATCACATTGACTGACAATGCCATAGAGATGGTGAAGCGAGTGTGCCTCTGAAGGTTGGAGTCAATTGGGCCAAGGACACGGCTTACGATCTGTGGCAAATCATGCATCCGATCAAGGACAAGGTGCAGCAGCGTCCTGCAGCCCAGTGGCATCGGCCACAGCCGGGATGGATCAAGTGCAACGTCGATGCTTCCTTCCGAGCTGAAGAACGCAGGGGGTCTACAGGTGTGGCCCTGAGAGATCATGCTGGAAGCTGGTGTGGTGGTCGTGCACAATGGTATGACAATTGTCTAGATGTGCTTACTACGGAGGCACTGGCTTGCCGAGACAGTGTGAAGCTTGGGCGAGAGCGTGGAGCACAGCGGCTCCAGTTGGTGACAGACTGTCAAGTGCTTGTGTCGATGTGGGAGATGCGCTCAACCCAGAACTCTGCCATCGATCCCATCCTGGAGGAAATTCATAACCTGAGCCGGAGTTTCATTGATTTCGATTTTGTTTTCTGTAGTAGATCTTGTAATAGACTTGCCCATGAGTGTGCAAAACTGGTCTCCCGTAACAATTTGATGGAAGAGTGGCTTGTACCTCCACCAGGGTTACGAGAGATTGTGAAGGCTGAGTGTAATCAGTCCCTGAATCAATGAATGAAGCTCCGGCTTTGACGCAAAAAAAAAGGACAATGCCATAGAGATTTTTTTTTTTTTTTTGTTTAGACACGTGTGGAGCTTTATTACCATGACACTACAGCAAGTTGCTAAATAACATAGTTATTTTCTCAGATTCTGGCAATGTTACTTGATTTATTGCATAGAAAATCAGTTTCATATTTAAATTTATTGGGGGGATGTTTGAGATGCTACTATTCCTTTTGTCCAGAATAAAATTTGGATTTGCTATGTTGCCTATGCATCGTGTTATGGATTTTTTTTAGAAAAAAATATTAACCCTGCTTATATTGAAAGCAATGTCAGCCAAACATACCTCCTGGGGTTACCAGCTTACATGTCTAAGCTCCAAAGAATAGAACAAAATCTCTACCCTACAGCATACTACAGAAAAGAACAGAGAAACTCCCATATGGACATATGGCTCCTACCAGCACTAAACCAAGGAACCAAAACTTGAGACAGTGCAAACTAGATTACATGAAGTTTTCAGTGCACTCTTCATCTATGTATTTAGCAAAATATCTTGCCCAAATCTTCATCGCCTCCATCTTCTCACCAGCTCCTGCTGATTCCCTTCCTTGAGCAGGGGGCACCATCGCTGAAAATTGTGCAGAATTGTGAAAATCACATTGGTTGATTCTGCAGTGAATTTCTTCTCGATGGACATTTTCTTACATTCCATAACCCCCATGCTAAAAGAAATACCTTCATGTTATATTTATAGCAAAAATTGTTCATGAAAAATTATGCATGCTTTTTGGGTATTTATCCTATCCTAGAACCTCCTTAATGTTTGACCAGACTGATCTGGCCATAAAGCATTGTACCAGCACATGATCAGCAGTTCCTGGTTTGTTGTAAAGTATGTATATTTTTCCCCCCTTTCCATTTATTTTTTTCAAAGCCCCCCCCTGTTTGAAGTTTCTTCTGTATTGCAAGCCAAAGGAAAATTTTGATCTTCAGGGGAATTTTACATTTCCAAAGCTCCTGTATTCTTCTGTTGGTAACTCCTTGAAATTTCATCAACCTGTACATGGATCTTGTGTAGTAGACCCCTGACTTTTCTTGAATCCAAGTAATTATATCCTTGTAATTATCTTGTTTTTCTCTTTTACGTCTAATATAATCCGTGGCAAAGCTTTTGCCGTTGTTTCGGAAAAAAAGTAACTCTATCCTCCTCTTTACCTAGTTGTACACTTTTAAGCATCTGATTGGCAGTACCACTCCTCAGCTTCAAGTTGGCCTAAAGGTCTTCTAAAGTCAAAATCCCACTGACCCTCATGACAACAGCCCTGAACCGTGCACAGGCTCCTACAACATTGATAAAGTCTAGGTAGCAGCAGTTTTAGGAGTATTTCTGATATCCAAGTTTCTTCCCAGCAAAGTGTTCCCTTTATTTGCCTTAAAGCTTGCCCCATCGAGCTATGGATTCTCTTGTTGAATTAGAAATAGCAACATATGCATGGTGATGGTGATCAATTTGAGATGTTGCATAGTAGAAAGGTCTAACACTGCAATTGTATACCTTTTTCATTCTATATAGATCTTAATTATTTTTTTCATTGGATTATTTGTGAATCCTCGTTCTCGCACAGAATACTAAATTGGTCCCTCTGAATGTAACACTTAATAAATTCTCTGCCTTGATGTTAGGCAAGGCGTCTCTCTCTGCCGGAGCCCGTACTGCAGATTGATGGAAGGTCGAAGCCAACATTGCGGTAAGGTACCACAACATAGCTGTGCAATAAATCACTAAACTGTGCCGCTGCTATGATCATTGATGTTTTGACATGCCATTATCTGCAAAGCAATCTGCTCCAGTGATTGCAGATATCGCAACAATGTCGTTGCTCGTTGTTTGTTTCAAAAAACAAAAAAATGTCGTTGTTTGTTGGGCAGAATGTGTGATGTGTGTCGTTTCAAAAAAAAAAAAAATGAATGTGTGATGTGTCTGTCAAGCGATTCATATGCAACTTTGAGAGATAATCATTACCCGTTAATTAATTTATCATAATGCAGCAGAATTGCAGATGATGTAGTACGTCTCATAAGAGACAGAACAAGACTTTTCAACCCAACGGGTCATTTATGGTTATGATTTATGAACAGCCTCGCCCTCAGCTTAGACCCTTACAGGCTGGCGCTAGTTGACGAGGGAGCCCTCGGCGGCGGCCATGGAGCGGCAGTAATCGGCGACCTCGCGGAACCTGGGCACGCTCCTGAGGTCGACCTTGGTGCCGTCCTTGAGCGTGATGACGATGTCGCCCCACTCGCCGATGAACCTCGGCACGACCACCACGGACGTCACGGACGAGTAGGGGAAGTCGGTGCGGTCGGCGCCGGAGAGCCCCGAGACGACCGTCACGCGGCGGGAGGTGAAGCGGTACCGCAGGATGAAGGCGCGGGACACGGCCGCCAGCGTCAGCGGCAGCCACAGCAGGGTCAGGCCCAGGAGCAGGTTCGCCGCCAGGTCGCCGTAGTGGGCGCCGCCGTCGAAGAACACCGTCTCGGCGCCGCCTTCGCCGCGCGCCCCCGAGGCGGCGGCGGCACGCGCCGCGACGAGCCGTGAAGCGGCGCCCGCTGAGCGCCTGGTTTGTGGGAGGGGGACGGGGTGGAAGCAGAGAGCCGGAGGTGGCGTCGGGCGGATAATGGAGGAGACTGCCGCGGCGGCGGAGGACGGCGGCGACATGGCTGGATTGTCTCTGTACTCGGTTGGGGAAGGATTGGAACTTGGAAGCGCGCGCGGGTGGGGATTCTCGTTTCTGGTGGTTATCGTGCGCGCGGTTTGTGATACGTGGCCCAGCGAGATTGGTACACGTAGACCTCCTTATGCCCACGACTTTATCTTTTAGGGGCCCACGACGGGTCTGGGCCTAATTGCTCTCTTTTACCATTTCAGCCTGCTCTCCAAACTTGGGCTTTGTTATGAACCGGCCGGCTTCCTCCCACTCCCCAACAGAAAATAGGAACAACAGGTTGTCATTTTGGATTCCAAAAAAAAAAAAAATGACAGCCTAAGGTTTGGGAGTGCCCTAGTTTTGGCTAGATAAATTTTGACGCCTGGACCTTATTTCTTCTGGGAGGACGATAGTAGGACCAAAGCTGGTCTGACACCAAGATTAGAGCATCTCCACCGGTTTAAGAAAACTCAATACCCTTTCACTCTAAGCAGTGATAAAGGGAGTTTCAATAAAAAAAATACTATCTCTAACCGATCCCCCTTTTCTTAAAATTTTTCACAATCCCTCGAAATCTCCCCTCAAGCGGTCAAAGTATGGGAAAAATCACCTCTGGAAAATATTATGGAATATACCTCTAGGGGATTGATCAATCTTTGTGACTAATTATTAATCAAAATTTGCAAAATTTCATTTTTTTTTCTCTCACCGATTTTTTTTTTGGCGACAGAAGAAGGATTATATTATATAATAGCTCGATACTATAGATTCGTTACAACCGCTCTGAATCATAGAAAAATACTCACGCTGTGAATAGCGCAACTCAAAACCTAACCTGTTTGATACTTTGCATTGTGGATGACCGCATAGGCAAACACTCGGTAAATAGCCTGAGAACAAATGTCCCACGAACGACAAGCCAACATTCCTGTAAGCGGAATTGAGGAAATTCTTCTTTCTGGTGTTTCCCTTCTTCTTCTTTCTTCCACCGAAGAACGAGGAAAGACTGTTCTGAAACATATTCTCCCTAGTCTTTCATTATGGCTAGATCTAACCATAATAAAATAGAAAAGAGACTGGAGAAAATTATTCCATGGCGACGACATCATCTCCGCCTCGATGTCGCCGTCCGGAAACAAAAGTCTCCATATCGTCATGTTAATGAAGATGCTGACGCCGAGGTTGCCGCCCTCATCTTCAACGATGCCACCATGGAGAAGACGATTCCACCCTTCTCCTTCGCCGTCGCCTGGAGAAGAGAAGAAGGAATGAGATAAAACTCTAATACCAAGAACTTTGATATGAAGAAACACTAACCCTAAAGATTCAATCTATTAGAAAAAACTTATTAAAAATAATGGATCCCCTCTCCCTTCAACCTCCGGCATCTTGTCGGAGGAGAAGGGAGGGGAGACCTAACGGTGATGGACAGGAGAGAGTCGGCTGGCGGCGCCTCTAGGGCAGCCCGTGCAGCTCCGGTGCAATTCCTCACCGAAATATACTGGCGGAGGAGTACACGCTACCCTACACGGTCAATGTGCTAGATTGGTCACCACTGGAAAAGAAGGCATGCAGACATGCGGTCGAGCTCCTCTCAATCACAGTCACGATGATTCCGCGACAAAAGCTTGAACAGTCTGAGCACAGTCACCGGCACTGACCGTGACTCCGACCGCGATCCGCAGACTGGAGATGTGCAGGAAGCGCGCGTTAATTTGTTGCCCGGACGAGCACGATCGAGCTGGACCGGTCCCCAGCTCGTCGATCGGCCCCAGAATGCAGCTGCAGCTGCTCCTGCGTCGCATGGCGCCAGGAAGGAAATTCCCGATCGAGGCGTGGTGTGGAAGTGGAACGCGGCCTCGTGCGTGTCGTGCAGTGCAGCTAGCTCAGCCGCCCCGCCCGCATCGAATGGCATCTCCTTCCTCCTACATGCCATGTGCGCCACACCTGCCTGGCCTCCAGCTGCCCGTTTCGTTAGGTAACGATCACGCCCGGCCGGACCTGGCCGACGCGAAGGCACGCACGCCGGCGCAATGCTCGTCAGCTTTTTCTTGGCCATTGCTCAGAAGGAGAGTCGTCGCCGGACTCAGGTAGGATCCGTTATTGGTTTAATTTTGGTGCGAAAGCTATCAACATATCGGAAATCCTAGCTGTATCACATGACGCCGATCGAGTTGTCTAGTGTGCGGGCGTATGCGCGCCACGCTGCTTGCCATGCCGGTGCCGGGGCAGCCCGTTGTTGCCCGTTTGTGGCCGGACGCCGGAGAGCAGTTGGCGACGGTTCTCACGTCACATGCCTGCGAATCTGCTGCCGTCGTTCCCTCTCATTCCCCTGCGACGCCGCGACTAAAAAACTCGGCGGCGTCGGCGGCTAGTAAAGGTCCAGCACGGGTGGCGTGGCGGGCTGACTTTTGCGGCCGACTCATGTGCGGATTCCATCGCGTCGCCGCCAACGACCGCAACGCAAGCCTCCACCACCACCAACGGTAAATCTCCATGCAATGCAATGCAATGCACGGGTCGATCTCGCGCGATCGATCGCCCCGCGCAAACATGCATGGTGGGACACGGACATGGGAGAGGACACTCAGTCAGGCACTGTGCTGTCACATGGAGCGAAGAGGTGGAAGGAATGGGGGCCAGTGGCCAGGCTGCATCTGCATGCATGCCCGGCCGTGCCCCTGCGTGCTGCTTAATCGAACGCTATTGAACCCATTGATGCAACAGTTTGGACGGACCATATGTACGCGTGTTATTAGTACCAATATACAGTAGTACTACTCCTACCACCCGCTGATCACTGATGAGCCGGCCCCATCCATCCAGCAGACATCTCGTACGCCTCTCGACACTGGAGGGGACGGCACGGCCACGGAGACCCTACCTGGCCACAGCTCCTCATGTAAATTACAGCTAGTACATTGGTTTAGCACCGAGTGGATTAGACCATGGTGCTCTTGAGTCTACCAGAATCCAGATTCACAACTGCACAGTACAAGACTATTCATACAGGGAATGTTCTCACTGAATCTAAACTTTGTTGAAAGATCATTGGACGAACTGAAGTTGTTCGGGTGCAAATTCAAAAGATGGCTAGCCAGCAATCGATTGTCTCTTCCTCTTCCAGCACTCGATTTTTAGACCGTTGATCTCAAGATCCAAAGGTTGACTCTCCTTCTTTCTCCTCCCAACACCAAATGTTTATCTTCCTCCTCGCCCTCGCCGCGGCCGCCATCTTCCCCTCCCGGCCTCCCCCTCCGGCCATGGATTGGAGCTCCCCCGCTCCAACCTGGCTCGGGCCGCCTCCACCGCGATCGGGGAACTAACCACCCAACCAAAATCCCCAACGTCTAGCCGACCCGCCTTCTCAAGGGTCCTCCTTTTTCTAAGGTTAAGTTGTCAGAGTCGGGAGAGGAGAGAGAGAGAGAGAGAGAGAGAGAGAGAGGCTCGCTGGAGTTAGGGAGAGAGAGAGAGAACCTCACTGGAGTTAGGAGAGAGAGGGGGGAGAAGTTCACCAGAACCTAACTCCGAGACCATGCGGAGGCCAACCTCGCCGACGGAGCGGGTAGGGGAGGGCGACCCGTGTGTTGGAGAGGGAGAAAACACCTGGTTACCATTTAGTATTTCTCATGAAAAAGATAGGCTTGTTTAGCTGGTCGAGTGAAGATTATTTAACATTTCGAACAGTTGTACACAAAGTGCAAGTCATTTTTACTGTCCGAAAGAAGTATCATCATTGAACTATACTACCTAATGAGATACTATTTGGTAATCTTACATATTGCGTCCGTCTAGAAAATATGTATAGTTGAGTTTTATGTCAAAATTTCACCGAATTTATAGAAAATAATAGTATCAATATTTATGACGTTTTAACTATATGCCAAATACAATAATAATTATTTATTATTAGAAAAATGTATTTTTATAAATTTGGGTAAAATTAAGAAGGTTTAATTTGATACTCCCTCCATCCCAAATTGCAAGTCATTCCAAAAATCTTGGAGAGTCAAACTTTCTCAACTTTGACCAAGTTTATATAATAAGATAATAATATTTACAATATCAACTAAGTATTATTAGATTCTTCATCAAATATATTTTCATGGTACACTTATTTGGTGTCATAATTCTTTATATTTTTCTCTATAATTTTGGTCAAAGTTGAGATAGTTTGACTCTCCAAGATTCTTGGAACGACTTATAATTTGAAACGGAGGGAGTACTATTCTAGAACTAGATTTGCTTTCATTTCTAGAAGGCACAATATAGATTAAAATTTGGCATCTTTTCCATTTCCATTATTATAGTTTAATGGTTGCCTCTAGATACCTCCCAAACACAAAATTACTCCAAAGCCTTTATATACGTAATCGGACCGGCCCCGCTACTTCTGATGCTGAATTGCTGATCCACCCACAAGGGATTAAAGATGGCAACGGCTATGAAATACCCGCATGTCCACGGATAATAGACCCGCTGGGCAAGGATACGGGTCTGTGAGTCTGCCCGTGGGCACGCATGCGGATACGGTTTTAAACCCAATGGGTATCAGCTAACAGACACAACAATGTTCTACCCGTATCCGCAAACCCGTCAAACCCGCTTCGCAACCTTATCTGCTCCCTTTTGTTTCCACCAACGTCTCCACCCTCTCACTCCTATCTTCTGTTTTCTCTCTCTCGATTTGTCTCATCCAGAGCATTAGACTATCTCTAACACCCAAGACCCAAAATACATGACCTATTTGTCCTTTGGGTAGTGCTACAGACAAAGGATTCAATACTTATTTTTAATCTTCTCCAACAATAAGACCTAAAAGACAACTCTTTCTACAAATGGGTGTCTAGGAGAGTAGATACTCAAATTTAGGTCTTGCCTCTCCTGATACCTAAAATGAGTTTTCGATATAAGTCCTCTGTTGGAGGCTATGGGTCTCCTGCTAGAGACCTATTTTGGGTTTGGGTACCCAAATAGGTCTCCTGTTGGAGACAGCCTTAGAGCAACGAGGGATCCAGCTCAGAGAAGAGGTAGAGAGCTGCCGTGCGCATGCGTGCTGTTCCAGGGCCGAGAAAGCGCGTGTTGCTGCTGCGTGCGCAGCTGCTGCTCGGACGCGGAAGTGCGTGTGCTGTGCGCATGCTGCTGCTGCTCCGTCGCCGCGTCTGCTGCTTGGCCTCGGAAGCGCATGCGCGTGCTGCTCCGCTGCTCCGCCGCCACGTCTGCTGCTGTGCGCGTGCTGCTCTACCGCCGCGTTCTGCTGCTCGGCCTCGGAAGCGCGTGCTGCTGCTCGGCCGCCGGAAGTAGCCGCCTCCGCCCAGTTGCCGTCCGTCGAGTCGCCCGCCCCGCCTCTAGCGGCTGCCGTCGCCTCACCCTCCGGATATTGCGGGCACATGGGCATGCCCACGGGCAAGGCTTACCCGCGGATGGCGGGCGCGGGCACAGGATGGTGCCCGTGACGGGTTACGGGCGCAGGCACGGGCACAAAGTTTTGCTCGCGGACGCGGGCATGAGACACTGCTATCCGCGGGCATTTTGCCCGTTGCCATCTTTACAAGGGATTGTTCTTGTTCCACGAGGTGTGGATCTAACCATGACGTGACCTACGCTTAACGCCATGTACGCTGTAATATTTCCTATTAAACAAGTATTTTCTTGTTATCGCTGTCTGTTTGTCCTCTAATGCACACGAAGAGTCTTTTATCTTCCTATCATAAAAAAATATAAAAAACTAATCTTTTCCTACGTGTCCCTAAAAAAATAACTCGCGACATACACATATTTTTTCCTCCTATGCTATTTCGTCTAGTTTTCCATGCTGTCAAATTGGGTTGAAAAAACACAAATGTCCTTGGATATAAAGAAGAGATAGCCACCTTCTTGTTTTTATAAGCACATACGCCTTCTCTTCTTCTCGACCACAGGCGAGCTCTATGACCACCACGGCGGCACACAAGCGAGCTTCACCTAGGCCACCGCAACAGAGCTCAGACCCCCGGTCACTGTGGGCGAGCTCCGCCCGGAGCACCACGACGGTGCCGTCTTTTTTATAATTTAGCCCTTTTTTCAAAAGCTTCTCACATATATACCCCTGACAAAAAGATTTAAAAAAATGGATCCCGACCTCGGCGCCATGGTCTTTGGCGCCGAGCCAACCAGGAAATGCAAAAGTTGCATTGTAGTTCAATCGGTAAAGCTGCTTGAGTCTAACTTTGCAGACCTGTGTTCGAGTCCCTGCATTGCATGTTTTTTTTTTGCCCTTTTTAAAAAAATATGCAACAACTACATTTATTCACAAAATAAATCCATGATCATAATAGTGAAAGCCTTTTTCCAACTGATATGACCTGTAAAAAAAAATCCATGTACAAGGCATCTCCCCCTCTGCATTTAGATCTTTTTAATGTTTAGAAGCTATACAGATGTTGTGATAATTACGCATATGCTTTTGTAATTAACAAAACAACTACAATTTATCATTTTTTAGAATTAATTTTAAATCTATCTAATTCTATGCTTGATTACCAATGGACATAATCGGCATTTTCATTTGATTTGTTTTACTTAATTAGTGACGGAGATGCTGGCATTGGTCCTTGGGGACATGTTTGAGCGTATCAGCTGAGCGTGTATTTAGCATTGCTCCAATTATCAAGACAGACAGTATTTCTAATGTGACAGTCACTAATATTTATATTTATATGTAGTCCAACCTGTATACCAAATGGTATGGAGATGTGGCTAAATTTATTTATAAATTTATTGGTGCACGAAACAAATAGATATCGAAAATTCCTTGCTGATGATATAAAATATTATCTTTTTTTGAGGGAATATAAAATATTATCTTACTTGCATAACGGAAAGGTCTAGAGTTCGTGAGCATGCGACATCGCGCTCTCTGTGACTTTTTCGTGACTATGTTAATTTTATGAACTTTACTTTTTGATGAAATGTCACTTTAATGATTTTATTTAATTTCACAGTATTGTGTGTTTTAGTAGAAACGTTTAGTTCCTGTAGCAATGCACGGGCACATAACCTATTTATTAAATATCACTTTTATGTCGGTATTTAATTTATCTTGCCGTGCGATCTATGTGTTTTTAGTCAAAATTTAGTTATCCCGTAGTAACGTACGGGCACAAACCTAGTAAAGAAAGAAATATAGAGAACATTAAGCAGCTCAGGAATATTACCTGTAGTAGTAGTCGGTACTGGGCTGCTTCAATGGTATTGCTCTGCTAACTTCATATTAATAGAAATAGTTGTTGCATATTTCGAAAAAAAGGACAAAAACATGTGCATGGTATTGCTCGGCCAACTTCATATTAATAGGAATAGTTGTTGCATATTTCAAAAAAAAAGGGCAAAAACATGTGCATGGTATTGCTAGACCAACTTCACATTAATAGGAATAGTTGTTGCATATTTCCAAAAAAAAGGACAAAAACATGTGCATTTATTTGTATATTATATAAATCTGAATCCCCTTTTATATTATTATGATGATGGATTTATTTAGTGAATGAATGTAGTTGTTGCATATTTAAAGAAAAAGGGAAAAAAAACATGCTTTGCTGGGAATCGAACACAAGTCGTCAAGGTTGGACTCAAGTGTCTTTACCATTTGAACTACAATGCAATTGCTGAATGTTGTGCGCAACAATTATACTTGTTCAATTGTTAGCCGGCCCGGCGCCAAAGACCATGGCACCGACCTTGGCGCCAAAATAGTTGGCACCGACATGTGTAATCTCGGCGCCAATGATGATGGCGCCGAGGTTAGGGTCCATTTTTTTGAAATCTTACTGTAAATGGCGTATTTGTGAGCATCTTTCATAAAAAGGGCTAAATTTAAAAAAAGACGGATGACGGTGCGAGCGAGTTCCCCTGCCACCGTGGGTGAGGTTCGCCTAGGTCACCTTCCCTCGGATATCGTGATGGCATGCTCACGAGCTTTGCCCCGGCCACCGCGAGGGCCCGACGGCGGCGAGCTCGGCCATCTGTGCGCGGATCAAGCGCCACGCGACCTCCAGCATCGGCAATGCCGCCTTGATCTCCGCATTGGCGCGGTGGTTTGGCCAAGCCTCGGCGAGGCTCACCGCCATGATGCGGCCCATGCCGCCACCTTCATCTATCCGACGATCATCATTGACAACGCATTGGCCAGGGCACAGAAGTGGCAAGGAGTTGGAGGGCTTCCCGGCGGCGGTGGGCAAGACATCCACACCTTGCACCCCATGCCGACCATGGGAGAAGAGGGACGAGAGAGAGAAGACGGTATTTTAAACTTTTTACTAGTTGGTCCCACATGTCATGGCTGGCAAGCGGCAAAAGTTAGATAGAAGAAGGACGAAATAGCTTGGGAGGTAATAAAAAAAAAAAAGATAATGTGCATACCGTCTGAGTGCACGTCAACTTTTTTTTTTTTTGATATATAGGAGAATGCCATCTATCTTAATGGTACAGAGGTATAAGGCTCCGAAAATTGAGGTGTGCAAATGCTTTTGCTTTCTTTTACTTTATTTCGATTACATGATACTCGCATGGACTCTATTTTCACAAGTACATCTACAAGATTGAGCTTGCAGATATTAAATTAAATTTTATTGAGTTATCATGACCTCTTAGGGAGTTAGGGTCTATTTGGATCTAATTAACTAAATTTTTAGCAACGTGTTTAGATCGTCCAGCTAATAGACTCATAGATATTCATGTTAAAACAAAAATATAAACCTAAAAGGACATGTTCCCTAAAGAACAAGCCGGCTAAGCCATGCTCAGGGCACGTGCATACACTTCGTTAATTACTGGAGGCATCCAAGCTCTTTTTTACCCCCCTAAAAGAGAAAAACTACGGTAACTTGGAGCAATTGCAAAATATACCATTTATTTAACCTCTAATGCAACCTTAAAATTAAAAAACCAGCACCATAATAGCTAGAGAGTTTTGAGGCGTTCTTGGAAAAAAGGGAAATTATGTATAAAATTGCAAATAACACTAGAGCTGGTCACCTGCAGAGCAAGAGCTGGATGCTTGTTAAGTGAATCTTCATGACTTGTTTTGTTTATATTCTTGATAAATTAGAATATACTCCCTCTGTATAGAATTTAGAAGTCGTTTAGAACAGCGACACGGTCTTCAAAGTATGATTTGACTTCATATTTCTATAAAAACATTTATTGAAAGTCATATATGCATACTTTTACGAAAGTATAATTATAGACAAATCTATTTATATAATTTTCATATTTCTAAACACAACAATTTAAAAGTTATTCATGATTTATATTGCCATTGTTTGACCAAAAATCTTGTCAAAACAACTTCTTTTTCCTATATAGAGGGAGTATAAACTATTTTTATTTAGTCTATGTTGACACTTCTTAGCGCAACCATCAGAGACAGGGTGTTAGGCTATCTCTGATAACAGCGTCAGAAGTGCCCTGAGGGTATTTCTTATGTCTATTGGATAATTCCGCAAGCGCACAGAATATACCGCTGTAGCACTTCACTCAGGAGTATTTTAAAGTATCGTTATTTATTTTTATCCCAAGGGAAAGCAGTTGCTAGGAATAATTAATAAAAAGAGAGAGATCCTTAAGTCTATACCAACTTAGTACCAACTAGTGGTAGGGGGGTAAATCGATAAATAGAGGAAAGGGGTAATGACACCAACACACAACAATTATTAAGATAACTAGTAGAGTATAGCTAGGTGGGAGGACAATGAGTGAGTATAAGACTCCTATGACACTTACTTTACTCTTATGACTTATCCTATCAAATAGATGACTCATACCAAGATAGTACCTTACTACCGGTGTGCAGGAGGTAGTGCGAGACAATAGAGGACAAAACCTGTACCCGAAGCGCCTACACTCTTACGGGAGCCTACCATTTAAGAACTTGCCTAAAACACGTGGAGGGATACTAAGATTAGACAGGGCTGTCACCACCTGCTAGCACCCATAAACAATCCGTGCGACAAGCGGTAATCAAAGGCAAGATCTAGTCTAAGCACCACGCTTACACTAAGTCTCACTATTCTAGTTGCGTACCAACAACTAGAACACCTTATAACAGGCGATGAACTAACACACGTTGAGCTAGGACAAGATCACTATCAAGTATAAGACAACTATGAAATAAAACAAGACACCACAATACTATAAAGAATAGTAAAGACTAAGTAAGAACTTAGTGAAGTAAAGTAAGGATAATATATATTGATAAAGATAAAGTCTTACAGAAGGAAAGGTACAAGAGATATACCAGACTCTCCAGTAGACAACTCCGGAGACTCCGAGCGCAGCTCGACTCGACTCTAACTCCCACACTAGACTAATACTACTACTAAAGAGTAGAACTTTTGTAACTTGTGTTGTATGGTGTATGGTGTGTCTTGAAGAGGAGTGGGCAGCCTCTATTTATAGTGAAGAGTGGAGGGATGCCACGTCAGCGATCCGTGTGCTCCTCAACTCTCCACCCTTGGATCCACCGCCTTGTAACCGCCATAAGATGGACGGCTGTGGCAATTTGAGCACATGGGAAGCATGCTTGGAGTCGGTGGAGGCCAACCGACCTGGCTGGGCACCAAGGGGGTTCGGCCGACCCCCCTATGACTAGTGGGCCCAGCCAGGATCTTCTAGAAGCTGTCCCCACCAGTCGGGGAGTGTGCAGGTGGCTTGGGCCCACTTTCTATGGTTCGGCTGACCCACACCTGGTGGGCTGGGCCCACCAGCGTGGTCCCCATCTGTCATAGACTCTCCCCATATGTTGGTTCTGTCTTGGTTGCTTCGTTTCATGCCTCAATCCGTGTGCCTTTGATCTCCACCGTTGAATGAAAGCACAGTTTGATCTGATGGATGAAATAACTTGGTTGGAGTGTCACACGGATCCTGCCACGTCACCAGAGCCAGGTGGGCCTCATGGGCAGTTCGGTCGACCCATGGGTGGGCCTCCCTTGGCTGTGGTCTCCTCCATTTGATGTTGTACGCAATGTGTTGAAAGGTGGTGGCCTGGGGCAACATATCATGGTTCGGCCGAACCATGTAGTTAGCCCCTAACTGCTCACTTTTGCACTGATTTAGTGTTTTCTGCAATCACAAGCTAAGAGTACATGTGGAACTAGTTATTGATAAAATATGCTCATGATATGTTTATCATCCCTTAAATCCGAGGCCTGTTGACGGTGTTTGAATGTGGAATTTTAGGATATATCCACCGTCAACAAGATCCCCCAAGCTTAACATTTGCTCGTCCCGAGCAAATAATTAAACTTAGCCTCGGTGGATCAGGAGTTTTTACAATGTTCATGTTTCAATAATACCATGTGTACAACTAAATACTTCTCTTTTGAATGGAAAAATTGGCTATAGAAATTCACCCATTTTACCTTAGTCCTTTATGGGGCTAATGACTTTCCCTTTGCCTTAGGTGGTTGAGAGACAGAACAGTTTAACTTGAGCACTACTTTTCTCATTCTCTGCAAGTTTCATACTGAATGGTTTTAGCAATGTTTTACAAAAGACAATTTAATGTTCCTCATATGGTTCTCTCATGTCGCTCGAATGGTGTATGATTCCTTACCAAGGCATAAAGTAAATGTTGCCTTCTCCTTATCATCCTACTTCTAAAAATGGCTTATGTGGAGCTTAAGGTAGGAATGACAGAATATAAATACTTACTTTGCATATGTTGTAGAGTCAAAGCTTGGATCCAAAGAGAGAAGTGTCATGCCCTTAGATCAAGATGTGCAAGTGTGTGGATGATGATGGAATATAATGCTCCTCTATTTGAATTGTATCTCTCTCTAATAAATTTTAGAGACATGGCTATCATTTTTCTTTTATTTATGAACCTAGATTTGCTCAAATCTTTTTCTTTTTCTTTTCCATGGACTTTCTTGTGTCCATCTTTCTTTCTTTTTATTTTCATTTTGCATAGCCTTTTGTCTCTACTACCATAATGACTAAGAGAGATTTTCTATGTCTTTAACACATGGAGCATTTATTTAGTGGAAATGAAAGGCTTGTGATTGCGTACTTCCAGTGTAGAAGCAGCATGTATATATGGTGTGTACGTGATCTTGATCTTGGGAGCATGATAAGACTCTCAATAAGGGTCAACAAGACTTGACAACACTCAATACAAAGCACGTAGCTTAAGTAGAGGGTTTTAGACATGTATAACATATATGGCTATGGTAGGAATTTTTCACCATTGAGGAACAATAAGGTTTTGTTTGATTTAGAAATAAATCTCCAGTAATCTTACATGCTTAGAACAATATTATAGTAGCTCTTGTTTCACTATATCATATCTCACAACAACTTAGACTTAGTTCTAGCATTTAGCATCCATAAAGTTTTCAGGTTCATGATGATTTAAATGAGTCAAGTGATCCATACTCAAAGAAATACTAAGTTATAAAGTAGGACATTAAAGAAACATTAACAGAGCAACTATTCATCATTTCCATGAGGAGGATAAATATTCATGAAACATATGGAAATAAGGGAAATATTTTTGATATTTTTATCTTATGCATTTTTTAAATGCAATAAATTAAAATAATGTAAATAGATAGGATAGGATACTTACCTTGGTGGGGGAGAGGATCTCCCCCAAGCTTGTCCTTTTGCTCATTGTGGCGGTGGGTAGTATTGGAACCATCCCGCCCAGCGTTGTGCTTTCTTCATCTTAGATAGCTTGCAATAGTTGAGTATATTGTTGTGCCATATTCAAGGTTGCATCTTTCTCAACTTGCATTGCGCCCATGTCATTGATGAGTTGGTCCATTTCCGATCCTTGGCTTCGATGACCCCTCGCCCGTGTGGACGGAAGGGGAGTGCGCACTTTTGGAGTGTGCTGTTGAGGCCGTTCCTGTGGACCTTGAAATGTCTATGGAACTTGCCTCATCGCCTTCTTCTTCATATCTCCCTGCATCTCGTGATGTGCTGCCTTGCTCAAATTGAGCGGCTTGTGACATGCTCCTTGTCACCCTTCTTGGTCCTGCAATATTTTGGCTTCTTGCCTTTCGGTCCCAATTTATGGTTAGCGTGCGCAGCGCATACAACCGACGCCTCTCACAAGGGAGAGAGATTTTGGCTGTATGGCCGGGCTAAATCATTTTTATATCACCATTTTCATCTCTTTTTAGGAACTTGAGTACTTATGAAGAAATCTTCGGTTACAACATCTCTAGGAGAGGCAATGTATTCAAAGTAATGTTTTCCATCTAGCAAGTCCATTGTTTCCGCAATGCGAGTGATAAAAGAAGTGAAGAATATGGGCTCGCTTCTATGGAAAATACCAAGCCAAAAGTGCACTAACATTTTAGCAGGTGAAACTTTTATTTTCTTTGTCATGGCATAGAGCAGTCTTAATTCATCATTATAAAGAACTTATACATTAGAGCCAGAAAGAAAAGTTATAGCCATCCAATAGCGGATCAAGCGCAAAGTAGGATTATGGATTTCATCGGTCTTAGGGTCAGAGCAATCATTAGATCCTGTTATAGCTTTCCTAAAATTCAGTTTTATCAAATCTTCTTGTTGCATTAACAAGGTCTAGATGACAGTCATTATCAAAACCAAGTACCATGCTAAAAGCTCCCCATGTTAAATTATAGTCTTGGTTAAACATGCGGAAGTAGACATTATTTTCAGTGGCTTGTAAAGTGCATAGAGATTCAATGGTGAGTTTTTCCATTCCAAGTTCTTGCATTTCCCAAAAACTTCCCCAACCGATTATATTGAAAATAGTATTGAATTCCACGGTCATACCTGTGCTGTCCAAAAGGACAGGGTCGATGATGCCGGTATGTTCATACCCTCGGTGTCGGATGGAGGTGTACCTTTGGTACTTTTCTTGATTTAGCATGAGGCCACTCTCGGGGTCGAACGTCCTCTCGGAAGGCACTCCGAAGCTTTTTCTTGGTGGAGCTTCTCTTCCTTCATCTTCATCATGGCGGGGTCATCAGGAGGAACTCCCTAAGACACTCTTGGCCTTCTTGAGTGCGGAGGAGAACTTCTTCATCTTGCAACAATGAGCTAACACAAGAGCACACTACGATAGCATGGATTAGCGTTAGCGTTAGCGTTAGCTATTCCACTGTTAGTAGTCCTTGCGGGGTATGGCTACCTCCACAAACAAGATTTTGAGAGCAAAGATGAGAGTGGGACAAGCTTCTACTACTACAATATTTTTGGGTTTTTGGTTGAGTGGCTAAACTTAAGCTAAACTTGAGAAAGATCTTACTCAAATGGAGAGAAGAAGGGAGATTGTGTGCTCGGCAGAAATCAGCTAGTTTGAGTGTAAATTTGAGCACACATTGGAAGGGTATTTATAGGGGGAGAAGGGCTGGTGGCCAGGCCACTAGGCCCAGTTCGGTCGACCCCTCCCTTGGTCAGATTTTTGTTGCTTTCTCCCTTGGACATGGAATCTAAGTTATTTCAAATTCAAATTTGCCGACAGGGCTTTATTGATGGTGTCGGCCGAACCAGTTATTACAGGATCAAACTTGCTTTTTCTTTTGAATAGGGAATCTAATTCAATTCAAACACAATTCTGCAGGTTCAGTGTTGCTTTTACCTTTAGACAGGGAATCTATTTGAATTCAAACTCTACTTTCTTGAAAGGATCCAAAACATGGTTCGTCCGAACCAGGGTTTGTCCCCTTTGTGCTTTAAACAGTGTGTCCAGTAAAGTATAGACTAGTGGTGGACCAAAAGTTTTGAAATTTTCAGAGATTCCCTTGTCTAGTGTTTTGTGAAGGTAAAAGGTATATGACAAAAGTGGGGACATGTTTAAAGTGATTCCCATGGACCATGGGAGCACTCTTGCATGGCAAAGTGTCCACTTTTCAGAATTTGGATTAATGTGGGTGTTGGATTCTCCTTGAAGCATATGAGAATGGTCATGACAAAAGAATGGTCGACCAAAATTCAAAAGGAGCTGGTGTTCAAATTTTGGGAACATGATCAGGACACCAGGACAACACCACCAGAGGTGGGTGGGCCCCATGGTGGGGTCAGCCGACCCCACCTAGGTGGTCCCACCACCTCAGGTGTGAGCAGAAATGATCTTTTTCAAGTTTTATTCATCTACTTATTTTATTTTGTTGAAATAAATTATTGTCAAAATTAAACATGAATGCAATGAAGAAAATTCAAAATTGAAATGCACGAATTAAATATGAGATAAATACTGATTTACCTTACCAGCAAGGGCTCCATGTTTTAGGTCCGTAGAGCAGGACCTCTCCAGTTTGGGTTTATTCTTTGAGTGCTTCGATCGGTCCTGGAGAAGGAGACCGTAATGATCGCACCTCTTTCTTCCGCCATTCTTTCTTGGTTGATGCTTGTGATTTGGCGGAGTTAGCCTTGTTTATCACCTCAGCCTTACTTACCAGTTCGGCCTTTTTGACCTTGGCGGTTGATTCTTTCGGCGGGGTGCATATTGTGGCTTGTTTCTCCACAGATTCTTACTTGCCTGTTGCATCGATTTATAACCATTGAAATGACATTTGATTCTCTTACCTGGGAGTTGGAAGTGAACTTGGTCGGATCCCACGTAGATGATGGCATTCACGGTGTTGAGGAACAGCCTTCCCAGGATGACGGGGACTTCGTCATCGGCCCCCATGTCAAGAATGATGAAGTCGGCGGGGATGTATTCGTCTTGAACTTTAACAAGGATGTCCCTTGCTAATCCCTCGAGAAACTGGATGGATTGATCGGCCATCTGCAATTTGACAAAAGTGGGGTACAAGGGTCCCCCTAGCAAGTTCTCGTACATTACCTTGGATATGATGTTGATGCCGGATCCAAGGTCGCAGAAGGCATTGTTGAAGGTGTGTGGCCCGATCTCGCATGTGATGGTAGGATAGTCGGGGTCACTCTTCTTGGCCATGAATGGCGGATCAAGAAGACAACCCGGGTTTTGACTAACCGGAGGCTTACCAAACCTCGTGGAAATTAACTTAACACCCTCAATTGGTTCCTCAGGTTTCTCTGAGATCTTACCTTGTTCGAATGATGGGACAGCTGCTGCTATTTGAGGTAATTGGGTTTCCAATATTTTATTAAAAGCTCAATTGATTTTTCATAGCAGTGTTAAAGCTATCCATTTTCTCACTAAGATTTTCAAGAATCTTATCATTAGCCATTATTTTCTTATTTATGCTATCATTGATTTTAAATTGGCCTAAGACAAGATCTTTGAGAGAAGGTTGATTATCATAAGAATTATTGAAATTATTGCTGTAACTATTACCTTGGTTTCCTTGGTAGAAGGGGCGCGAGTTCCATCCTTCTTGTTGCTGGGGACGATACCCATTGTTGTTGCTGTTGTTGATGAAGCTCACTTCCTCCTTCGTCTCGGGGCAGTTGTTGCCCAAATGATCTTCTCCACCACATACCTCGCACCATGGATCAGCTTCGATTGCTCGTGTGGTGGCAGTGGGTCTAATGGCCTCTTGTTCCTTCTTGGAACTTTCCTCGATCTTTTTCATCAAGAGGTCCATTTTTGCTGAGAGCATGTCCACCTCATGAACGGTGTGCATACCCCTTTTCTTGGGCTGGAGGCGTTCCTCATTCCATCCTTGGTTGATAACCACCTTTTCAATGAGGTCCTTAGCATCCTTGACATTGTGTTGCAGGAATGCTCCTCTGTCTGCAGCATCAAGGTGACTACGGGCTAACCCGGTCAGCCCATGGTAGAAACCTTGGATTAGGAGCCATTCTTCAATCCCATGATGAGGACAGGCTCGAATGTACTCCAGGAGACATTCCCATACTTCAGGAATCGTCTCGTCCACTTGTTGTTGGAAGCTTGAAATTTTGCCACGAAGAGCGCTTGTTTTGTCCATTGGGAAGAACTTCTTGAGAAAAGCGTTGGCACCCTTCTCTCAGGTGGTGACTTCACTCTTGTTGGCATAGAACCATTGCTTTGACTTCCCAAGCAGTGAGAATGGGAATAGACGAAGGCGGATGGCGTCAGCCGAGACATTCTAGATGGTGAAAGTCCCACACACCTCCAGAAAGTGCTCGAGGGCAGATAAACCTTCCGGTCCAGTTCGGACACCCACGGTGCTTCCGCATCGAGCACATTGACTTCTTGGTGGCCGACTTCGATGCCGCATATCATGCTATCCTCGGCCGACCAGCTCTAGCGAAATTCGGGGCCATCCCCAACTACACCTACCTCGTCATGAAGATGCCAGCGCAGAACGGCGTCCTTTCCATTCGCGCCGACCTCCAAGTCGCATATGCTTGCGAGCGGGAGGCCATTGCCATGGCTGAAGCTGTCGAAGAATCCATACTCATGAACATCTGTGCCGCGGACGCAAAGCAAGTAGCTCCAGAAGACCAAGTCATCCCAGAGAAGACCCCACCAAGATCAGCCACCAAGAACAAGGAAACGAAGGAGGTTATCCTGGTCCCCGGCGAGCCAAGCAAGACTACTCGCATCGGGCCGACCTCGATCCTAAATAGGAAGACGTGCTCGTCAGCTTTCCTAAGGGAGCACGTAAGCACTTTCGCATGGAAACCAGCGGATATGCCCGGTGTTCCCAGGAAGTTGATCGAGGACTCCTTGAATGTCTCGAAGACCGCCAAGCCAACCAAGCAGAAGCTCCGGCGATTCTCTCCAGACAAGAAGGAGGCCATTAGGGTAGAGATAGCTCGGCTTCTAGCTGCCGGCTTCATCAGAGAGGTGTATCACCCTGATTGGGTAGCCAATCGGGTGCTTGTAAGAAAAAAGAATAATGAATGGAGAATGTGCGTTGATTACACCGATCTCAACAAACACTGCCCTAAAGACCCCTTCGGTCTTCCACGAATCGACGAAGTCGTCGACTCAACAGCAGGTTGCGAGCTACTCAGCTTCCTCGACTGCTACTCCGGATACCACCAGATCGCTTTGAAGGAAGAAGACCAAGAGAAGACATCTTTCATCACCCCTTTCGGGGCTTATTGCTACAAGACCATGTCTTTCGGATTGAAGAATGCTGGAGCAACCTACCAACGGGCAATTCAAGCTTGTCTCGACGACCTCATCCCCGACGTCGCTGCCGCATACGTTGATGACATCGTCATCAAGACTCGGACGGCTGAAGACCTCATCTCCAACCTCAAAGCAGTTTTCGAGAAGCTGGACAAATTCCAATGGAAGCTTAATTCAGGCAAGTGTATCTTCGGCGTTCGATCTGGCAACTTGCTCGATAACATCGTCAGCAAGCAAGGCATCCTCCCCAACCCAGAGAAGATCAACGCGGTTATGAGGATGAAGCCTCCGACCAATGTCAAAGATGTGCAAAAGCTCACCGGGTGCATGGCGACCCTCAGCCGTTTCATCTCCAGACTGAGCGAGAAAGGTCTCCCATTTTTCAAGTTACTAAAAGCTGGCGAGAAGTTCACCTGGTCGGAAGAGGCAGATACGGCCTTCAGAGAACTAAAACGCTTCTTGACTAGTCCTCCGCTTCTCACAGCTCCAAAAAAGGATGAAACATTGCTGATCTACATCGCCGCGACTAATAACGTCGTCAGCACTGCCATCGTCGTTGAACGAGAAGAAGACGGTCACGCCTATCCGGTCCAGCGACCAGTTTACTTCATCAGTGAAGTCCTCAACGAGTCCAAGACCCGTTACCCAACGGTGCAGAAATTGATATACGCTGTTCTCGTCACCTCAAGAAAGCTCCGTCACTATTTTGAAGGATATTCCATAGTAGTAATCTCTGAATACCGCCTGGGTAGCGTCCTCCGGAACAAAGACGCCAACGGCCGGATCCTAAAATGGGTAGTAGAGCTGGGAACATACTCCATTGATTTCCGCAGCCGAATAACAGTCAAGCCGCAGGTACTCGCCGACTTCATAGCTGAATGGACAGAGATGCAAGAGTCTCCGCATCCGGCACAGGAAGAGTATTGGACAATGTTCTTCGACGGGTCCCTCAGCATCAGTGGCGTCGGAGCCGGAGTACTCCTTATATCGCCCTCCGGTGAGCGCCTCTGTTACGCCTTGAGAATTCACTTCATGGCGTCCAACAACGCAGCCGAATACGAGGCCGCCTTGCACGGTCTCCAGATAGCCTCCGAGCTCGGCATCCGTCGCATCATGGTCTACGGGGACTCGGCCCTGGTCATCAATCAGGTTAACAAGGACTGGGACTGCAACAATGAGAAAATGGACTCCTACGTCGCCGCAATCAGAAAAATCAAAGGGAAATTCCTCGGAATAGAATTCCATCATATCATTCGAAGCGAAAATCAGGCGGCCGACGAGCTGTCAAAACTCGGATCATCCCGGTCTAACGTCCCCGTCGGCGTTTTTATCCAGGATCTGTTCAACCCCTCCATACAGACTGATGGCGATACCAGCAGCTCTGCGACCGACCAGATAGTGGCATATATTCCAACCCCTGAAGAGGACTGGAGAACCCAGTTCATTGATTACCTACTGGAAGCAAGGGTCCCCGAAGATAGGACAGAAGCCGAGCGCCTGGTAAGAAGATCCAAAAGCTATGTCCTGGTCGACAGCAAACTCATGCGCAAGAATACCAAGAGCGAAGTCCTACAAAAATGCGTCCCACGGGAAGAGGGTCTCAGGATCCTTCATGAGGCTCATAGCGGCATGTGCGGCAATCATGCGGCTTCACGCACTCTGGTCGGCAAGATTTTCCGAGCAGGTTTCTATTGGCCAACAGCAGTCCAAGACGCTGAGAAGATAGTCAAAGAATGCGAGACATGCCAATTCTTTGCCAAGCAGACACATGTACCAGCCCAAGAGTTACAGACCATCCCTGCGTCGTGGCCTTTCGCCACATGGGGACTGGACATGGTTGGTCCATTTAAAATGGCAAAAGGGGGATTTCGCTCCGTCTATGTCGCCATCGATAAGTTTTCCAAGTGGATCGAGTACAAGCCGTTAGTCAAGGCTACTGGCAACCAAAGCAGCAGAGTTTTTCAAGGACATCTCCTACCGTTTCGGGCTTCCGAACAGTATCATCACCCACCTAGGGATCAACATTTACTGGAAGCGATTTCTGGGACTTTTGAGAAAGAAGCATATCTGTCAAATATGTATCCGTGGCTCATCCTAGAGCCAACGGCCAGGTGAAGAGGGCAAACGGTATGCTGCTCGAACGCCCTCAAGAAGCGTCTCCACGCAGTCGTGGATAAAAGCCCAGGCAACTGGATTGACGAATTACCGACGGTGATCTGGGGACTTCGGACTCAACCCAGCCGGAACACAGGCGTATCGCCGTATTTTATGGTGTATGGTTCGGAGGCAGTACTACCCGCAGATGTAATCTATCAAGCTCCAAGGGTTGAGGCATACGAAGAAGTCCACTCCAACGATGCCAGAGCAGACGAAGTCGACAAGCTAGAGGAAGAACGCCTGATCTCCTGTGTACGAACTAGCTAAATATCTGGAAGGGATCAGGCGATATTACAATCGCAATGTCAACGGCAGAGCCTTCGCAGTCAGCGACCTCATTCTCCGGCGGAAGCAGAGCAAGGAGGGAGATGCATAAACTGTCATCTCCCTGGGAGGGGCCATATATGGTCAAGGCAGTTACTCGACCAGGCGCATATAGGCTCTCCGACCTAGACGGCGTCGACATCCCCAACTCCATGGAACATCGAGCACCTGCGACGCTTCTACCCCTGATCTAGGGATCATACCAGATATGTGTATTTCTATTTTATTATAAACAAGGGCAATACATTGTTCTCTTCGATATTTTGCCTCCATTACATTTTGTACAGCTAAACGTCTTCGACAATGCTTAAGCCCCGCCATTGCTTAGGCAACACGTCTTCGCTTATGCGTAAGCCCCGCCACTGCTCGGGCAGCACGTCTTCGCCTATGCGTAAGCCTCGCCACTGCTCGGGCAGCAGGTCTTCGCATATGCGTAAGTCCCGCCACTACTCGGGTAGCACGTCTTCGCCTATGAGTAAGCCCCGCCACTGCTCGGGCAGCACGATTTCACCAATGCGTAACCCCCGCACCCGCCGGGCAGCATCTGGTTCGACGCCGCGTAAGCCCTAAAAATGATAGGCTGCCTAACTACGACACTTCATCGACCGCCCCGATATATCGGGTAGCCTTCGCCCACGATAAGCGTAACCCCCGCCTAGCGCGGGCAGCTTCGCTACCACGTAAGCCCCGGGGAACGCCTGAGCCGTTAAGTCTTCGCTAACACGTAAGCCCCGAGGATGCTTGGGCAGTTTAGCAGCGTCTCCAAAAGCCCCGGCAAAAGCACGGGCGACACGCAGGGCGTGTAGTATTATTCGTCGACCATACAAGACCTCGACCATGCTCGGGCGTCTCAATTCAAATCCCCTCTGTGGGAAAAAGCTGAACATCAGCAATCAACATCTTGGCGGCTTCCCTAGCCTCTTCTTCAAGCTGGTCTTCCTGCTCTTCGGTGGTCCCCCGCGCATACCCGGTCTGCACTCAGTCGTTCTTCACTCCTGGGTAGTGCGACCGGACAACTCCAAGCACATGGGCGGCCACATTCTCAGCAGCAACCACGCAGACGTCCTTAAAGAACCGAAGAGCCTCCCGCCACGTTGCACAATGTCAAGGACACCAGGACCTTCGGCAGGCGGTACGGCGGGTGCATACTCAATGATGTCAAGCACAGGCTTAACACCACCAAGCAAGGCGTCAAACCTTCCGTCGGCAGCCTCAAGGCGACCCGCAAGGTCATTGACCTGCGCACGATGCCTACGTCCCATCTCTGACAAACAAAGCACGTCAGTCGCACTACAAAAATAAAAAGAAAGGGGAAAGCCGAACAAAAACAGGCAGCCTGTCATCGTCTCCAGGTTCTTCCGGGCAGCCTCTCGCATTAGCGCCACCTCAGCCTCCAGCTCATCGGCTGCATGTCACAAAGAATACAATCAGATCATCAAACCAAGACATCTTACAAATGGCGAGACGTCACACATACTCCGCTTCGTCGACACATCCAGCAGCTCCTGAAGACCTACATGCCACACAACTGGTGTTCAGAAAGTAAAAGCGGGACGAATGGCTATCAAGAAGAACAAGAGCCCAACATACCTTTGTTCTCCCGCAATTGACGCTTCTCGGACTCCATAAGGTCCGAGCAGTGCAGCTCTAGGGTATCACGCTCCTCGCGCATGCCTGCCATCACCCCCTCTAGGCGAGTCACCTCGGTCTGCAGCTGTTTGTTTCTCTCTGCTACATCCCAAAGGCGGTGTAGGGTTTTCCGGCGATCTTTGGCGGTCTCATACACTGCCTGGAAGACCGAAGGAGCAACAGATTATCAAGCCAATATCGTCAGGATAAAATATGACAGGCGTCACCTACACACGCGACGAAAGATTTCCCAGACGACCAAGAAGCTTCCTCAAGTCCGCGCGAGTATCGCGGATGTCATTCTTTAGTCCATCTATCTCGGCGTCAGCAAGATCTTCCTCCATGGCGATAGTATAGGTGCTCCCCACCATCCGATAGGTGCGAATCAATGGCACGGGCCCCCTTCGGGCGACTTCTTCGATATTCCGCACCCCCGGGGAAGCGCTTGTAGAAGGCTGAGGACATGGCCCTGCTCGCGCCTCCGAGCTGGTCTCCGCTCCGTGATTAGCGCTCCTAGGAGGAATGGCGCCACCGTCCCTCGGCTGCGACGTCCGAGTTTCATCTTCACAACGTGGCTCCTTGACATTCGGACCCTGGAGGAGAAGCCAGAGGCGGCGGCGTAGGCATGCGCGGCTGCTTGGGAGGAGATGGGAGCCTTGCGCATCAGCCGTTGAGGGCCTCTCGGGCGACCTCTGGGGTGATTCATGCTCTGAAGTCCAGCTAGCGCGGAAGCCCTCGGCTACACCAACTTCCGAAGTCGTCATCTTTTCAGCGCCGAGATTCTCAGCGTCTTCATTAGAAGGGTCCCTACATTTCCAAGACAAAATCTCAACACTACTCGGATCAAAAAGGGAGAAATATGGAGAAAATCCTACTTACATTTCTGAGCGACGACGGTTTCGGCCGAATTTCTTTCTTTGACCGGAAGCTCCAGCGGACTGCGGCAGGCGCATCACCCTTACGGCGTTTTGGGCTCGGTTCATCCTGATCCGAGCAAGGGGCGTCGACGGCGGCTTGGGCACGGTCCTCGGAAATCTTTACCGAACCTTCCGCAGCTCGAACGCCACTAGAAGATCCAGCCTTTTTCGACACCGGCTGTTTCCCCCGAGCAGTCCTTTGGGCTAGTGTCTCCTTATCTTCTACGTCAACAGACCCTCTTTCTTCCTCAGATGGTTCAATAGAGTCGTCCTCGGCACGTCCCCGCTGATAACTGTGCATTGGGTCAACTCGGCCCGGCCATTCAGCGGTTGGCACATCGGAGAAGTACACCTTTCGGTCCTATTCATTTATCTTCAAGAGATCAAGCAGAAGTTATGGTACAAATACAATATGAGTGATGGAAGAGCCAGGGCAGTTCGGACCTTACCTCCGGCGGGGGATTCTTCAGATTAAAAGCCGCACTTTGGCCATGGTTCCCTATATGAGAGCCCTTCCCAAAATATTCTTCCAAGACTTCTCTGACTTCAGCTTCGGATAGATCCTCGGATAAGCACCTGGTCGGATCATTCGGACCAGTAAATTCAAAGGCAGGATGAACTCTTTCCCTGCAAGGTTGGACGCGATGAAAGACAAAATTGGTAGCAACCCCAACTCCATTCAGGGTCAAACCCTTGATGATTTCCAGCAACTCGTTCACTTGTCCCAGCTCCTCTACATGTGGTTTCTTCGTCCAGCTACTCTGTTTTTCTGGAATCTGATCCACGGCGCAACGGACGCTCGGTTCTTGGTTGGGGATATAGAACCATCTCTTGCTCCAATCACACACACTGGTATTCAGAGGGATTTGGAGGTAATGTGCGGACATTCCATCACACATTTTCAGATACACTCCACCAGCAACTCGAGAACCTGTGCCGCTCGATTTCACAAGAACGAAGAGATGGCGGAACAGATTGAAGTGCGGAAAAACGCCAAGGTACGCCTCGCAGAAGTGAATAAAGATGGAAATCAAGAGGATATAATTGGCATTCAAGTAGCACAGGGAAATCTGGTAATAATCATGCAATTTGCGAAGAAACGGATGGCATGGCAGACCAAATCCGCGGGTAAAATAGTCAGAAAAGACAACCATTTCTCCAGAGTCAGGCATTGGATATGGTTCACCTTGCGATATTCTCCAGCCACCGGTTGCCTGGTCAGGAAGGAATCCCCAGGACACGAGCGCTTCAAGCTGCGATTTTCCCAATATCGACGGCTGCCACTCGTTCGACATGCGGAACTCCCCCGGCTGTGCCTCCTTTGACTTCTTCGACTCGCGGGTGCTCTTCCTGGTGCCCGCCATGGCAGATCTGGGCAGGGGAGAGTTGGGATCGATGATTTTTACTGTGGCGGCGGCAGGAAAAATGGAACCCTAGACGGCGGTGGAGGAATAGGCGGAGATGGATGCGGATTTTGGGATTTGAATGCGTGAAGAAGACAAAGCAACCGTTAGCCTTTCTATTTATTCCCCTTTCAAACAGCACAGGGGTATTTTCGGTTCACAAGGAAAAGCTATCCCGGGGACTCCGTCGTCTTCACCAAGCGTCTCCGAGCAGCAATGCTCGGGGAAAACATCGTCTTCGTCAAGCGTCTCCGAGCAATAAGCACTTGCTCGGGGACTCCGTCGTCTTCGTCAAGCGTTTTCGAGCAGCACTGCTCGGGGACTCCGTCGTCTTCGTCAAGCGTCTACGAGCAATAAGCACTGCTCGGGGACTCCGTCGTCTTCGTCAAGCGTCTTCGAGTAGCACTGCTCGAGGACTCCGTCGTCTTCGTCAAGCGTCTCCGAGCAATAAGCACTGCTCGGGGACTCCGTCGTCTTCGTCAAGCATCTTCGAGCAATAAGCACTGCTCGGGGACTCCGTCGTCTTCATCAAGCATCTCCGAGCAGTAAGCACTGCCGGGGACTCCGTCGTCTTCACCAAGCGTCTTTGAGCAATAAGCACTGCTCGGGGATTCCGTCGTCTTCGTCACGCGTCTCCGAACAGTAAGCACTGCTCGGGGACTCTTTCGTCTTCATCAAGCGCCTCCGAGTAGCAAAGTGCTCGGGGACTTTGTCATTCAATCAAAAATGATCAGCGATATCATCAAAATTTATGACCCTGACACCACGTAACTATGTCACTTGCTATCAGGCTCGGGGACTAAGTGGATACACTTCACCTGCCGGTGAAGGTATTGGCTCTACTGTGCCAAAAGTGGATACACTTCATTAAAGAGAAGCTTCTTTCAATTTTTTCTGAGCTCCTTACATCCGTCTGATCAAGCAACGCTGAAGATCTGCACCTCCCGACGAATGCAAGGCGCTCGGGGACTAGCTGTGGGGATATAAGCCTATATACCCACATAGTCATACATGGGCCAAGTCTACCGAACAGGCCCGAACTACCAAAGACACGTCGCCCATACGATCTCCAGGAGATCGCGTATATCCGCCGAGACCTTAGCGGGCAAGGAAATAGCTTTCCTAGGATCTAGCCGATTAGTTTCCCAGATCGGCTTGGATTATAATTTGTTATGTATGGCAAGATCAACTTGTAACCCTGCCCCCCGGACTATATAAGACGGGCAGGGGGTCTACTCGATTCATCTAATCTACTATCAATACAACACAGCAACTTACAGGGCGTAGGGTATTACGCCTCGTGGCGGCCTGAACCTGTCTAAATCTCCGTCTCGCACGAATTGTGCTCCCTCGTTCATCTCAGGCGCACCCTCACCGTCTCATCTACTACAGCGGGTATACCCCTCAGTAGACTATCGCCGGTATTCCGTCGACAGCGCCTACACTCTTATGGGAGCCTACCTTTTAAGAACCTGCCTAAAACACGTGGAGGGATACTAAGACTAGACGGGGCTGTCACCACCTGCTAGCACCCACAAACAATCCGTGCGACAAGCGATAATCAAAGGCAAGATCTAGTCTAAGCACCACGCTTACACTAAGTCTCACTATTCTAGTTGCGTACCAACAACTAGAACACCTTATAACAGGCGATGAACTAACACACGTTGAGCTGGGACAAGATCACTATCAAGTATAAGACAACTATGAAATAAGACAAGACACAACAATACTATAAAGAATAGTAAAGACTAAGTAAGAACTTAGTGAAGTAAAGTAAAGATAATATATATTGATAAAGATAAAGTCTTACAGAAGGAAAGGTATAAGAGATATACCAGACTCTCCAGTAGACAACTCCGGAGACTCCGAGCGCAGCTCGACTCGACTCTAACTCCCACACTAGACTAATACTACTACTAAAGAGTAGAACTCTTGTAACTTGTGTTGTATGGTGTATGGTGTGTCTTGAAGAGGAGTGGGTAGCCTCTATTTATAGTGGAGAGTGGAGGGATGCCACGTCAGCGATCCGTGTGCTCCTCAACTCTCCACCCTTGGATCCACCGCCTTGTAACCGCCATAAGATGGACGGCTGTGGCAATTTGAGCACATGGAAAGTATGCTTGGAGTCGGTGAAGGCCAATCAATCTGGCTGGGCACCAGGGGGGTTCGGTCGACCCCCCTATGACTGGTGGGCCTAGTAAGGATCTTCTAAAAGCTGTCCCCACCAGTCGGGGAGTGTGCAGGTGGCTTGGGCCCACTTTCTACGGTTCGGCCGACCCACCCCTGGTGGGCTGGGCCCACCAGCGTGGTCTCCATCTGTCATAGACTCTCCCCATATGTTGGTTCTGTCTTGGTTGCTTCGTTTCATGCCTCAATCCGTGTGCCTTTGATCTCCACCGTTGAATGAAAGCACAGTTTGATCTGATAGATGAAATAACTTGGTTGAAGTGTCACACGGATCTTGCCACGTCACCAGAGCCAGGTGGGCCCCATGGGCAGTTCGGCCGACCCATGGGTGGGCCCCCCTTGGCTCTGGTGTCCTCCATTTGATGTTGTACGCAATGTGTTGAAAGGTGGTGGTCTGGGGCAACATATCATGGTTTGGCCGAACCATGTAGTTAGCCCCTAGCTGCTCAATTTTGCACTGATTTAGTGTTTCCTACAATCACAAGCTAAGAGTACATGTGAAACTAATTATTGATAAAATATGCTCATGATATGTTTATCTTCCCTTGAATCCGAGGCCTGTTGACGGTGTTTGAATGTGGAATTTTAGGGTATATCCACCGTCAACAGTCTACGAACTACAAATACTTATTGTTTTTTGGCAACGACATATTATAATTAAGGCAACCATTTTACATAGAGGTCCTCCATGGAAGACCAAATTACATCGATGTCTTATAAGTGGAGAAGAAAGCAGCATCGTCGTCGAAGGCGCTGAGAAATACGAATACGTCGGCGAGGGGTCGCAGAGGCGTTGAAGGCGTATGCACCCGAATGGACTCATCGCGCAAAACGACTGTTAAGGTTGCGTCGGCAAAGCCCATCAAAGGAGAGTCATGCGGACGACCGAAGGATGATGTTGATGTTGTCATCGGAGGTTGAAGAAGCTCAAACCAGAATCCCAAGCGGAGACGGAGTCGTCGAGCCAACACCAAAGGAGGAGCCACCTGGCTTAGGCTTGCGCAGGACCGGTGGCTGCAGGATGATAGAGCCGAGCGACGAAGGTTGCGGAGATGAGGAGAACGGATCTCGTCAGTAACGAACAGAGGAGGGACCGGATGTAGAGGAGAGGAGATCCACATCGCAAGGGAAGGAATTTATTTATTTACACCGACCTTGGCAAGAGCGTCGTCAACGGTGACTGCAATGAGGATCACGACGCGCGAGGAGACAGGTAGACTTTATCCATCACGGAAAGCTTAAAGACAACATGCTACTAAGAATTAGATACTACATACTAGAAGGTAGAGGCAGGGCTCCTCTCCCTACCCGTTGTGGCGAGGTCACCTGAGATAGGAGGGAAGAGGCTAACAATATCTGGATTTGAAGTGCAGAGAGAGTGAGGGGAAGTTTCTCGGACCTATTTTGAAACCCCCGACGTTGGGTAATGTCGAGCTTCATTTGAACTGAAAATAAACGCTGATTTTAATTGCTACTAACTTATTGTGAGAGAAAAATACTATTTCGTAATTGTTGATTAGGCAAGCGAACGGGACGGCCGTGGCTCGGGAGCCCACAATTACTTGAGTTGTCTGTGCCCTTTCAATTCCCATGCCACCACCAACCGATCACGTCCTGCGGTCGTGCAAGGCAATCTAGCGAAGCCCGACTCCGGCAAACTAGCTGCCAACATTGAGACAATGCATGACGTACGGGTACGGCGCATGAGATGAGAATTGAGATCAAACCTGCAACTGGTAGAAAAACGCAGCCGGCAGCCTGGGCATAAACATTCTTTTTCACTATCTATTAATCAGGTGTAATAATTAATGCTGTAGCCAGGTATCTGTAACACAGTATATGCTCATGTTTAATACAGTAAGAGAGATAGATACAGTAGTTGTTACTACACGTGTTGTGCTTGTGCCTAGTTGGTCGTATGCACGGACTTAGCTAGGATGTGATAAGATTGATTGGGCGGCCCTGTGAAAAAAACAAGTTGCCTTTTTGCAGTAGTAAGTGGTTGGTGAACAACCTCTGAGGGAAAGTGGAGAAAGCAGGCCCCAGGGGAACATAGATAGCTGTCCCAATGTGTTGCTGTTGCCCATGCTTTGATGTTCCCTTATATTAACCTTATATTAAGTATACTTCGTTGCACCGTAACACTTAGAGTGTTTGGTTACATAGATATCTATAGATGGAACATGAATATCTCTGGACAGATAGTGTTTAGTTGTATGGATTATCTGAACCTAGATATCTACAACAGAGAATATTTTGGGTAGATGCTGGATATCCTGGTCTTCAGAAATATAGCGGATAAAGGATATACACATGTTGATTAGCATATGTTTAGTGTGACAATTAGAGTAGTATAATAGTAATTAACATATTTTATTTTAAATTAGTGATTATAATGATAAGATTAGTCATATTTTTTGTAATTAGTTATTATTATTTTTAAATAATAGATATAATCAGTCAAGTATTCTCATCCCATGCAATCTCATCCATCCAACCAAATAGAAAAATAACTCATCCAATCCATGCAACCAAACATACAACATGGATATTCATATCTCGAAATCTATGGATAGCCATATGTCATTCAGTCTTGTCCTCAAACCAAACACACCCTAAGATGATCTTAATTTGTAGTGCTTAATTGACCACAAGTTCCTAAGAATGGCAGTAGATGGAGCGAATGTTCCTGGCCAATGCGTCCATTATAACATGCAAGTGCAGTACATTTGGTCGTATTTTTTTTACTAATAACCTCATTAACCTTTGGTGATCCTTTGGATTATATTATAACATTATACTATCTAAATATATTCAGAAACATTGTCTGCAACTGCATTGGTCACACATACGTAGAGAAACAACTACCACACACTCAGTTTTTTATAGAGAATAGAGAAAAAAAAAAGTAACACGGCGCTTGCTGATGTAAAAAAAAACAAATCAAAGTAACGAGAGAGAGAGAGAGAGAGAGAGTACTGTTTTGTTTTTTTTTTGAAACTAGAGAGTACTGGTCTTGATCCGGGCAAATTTGAAAAATACCATGCATCTATACAACTTACAACACTGCTTCACAAATTCACAAATTTATATATGTGTCAACAAAAAAAAGGAAAAAAAAACGCAAAGGCAAAAAAACAAAAACGCAAAAATAAAGATACTATCAAAACTCAAACCAAAACCTACCTATTTAAATTACACTACCTCTCCGCTTATTCCCGTTACAACCCCTTGCCACCATGATCTCCATTTCCCAAATATAATCATGCACAACCTTTCCTTCCTCCCTCCGTTGCTTGCTGCACTCGCCAAGAGAATTAATCCAACTTGATGAATTCCTCCATGCTACTATTTCATTGTATCGTTGATCGCCATTCTCGTCATCTCAATATGCCATTGTGAAACATTATTCCTCGTGATGGAGATGAGGATGCGATCAATGGAAGTGCTGGTGGTCGGCCCACGGCCAGAACGGTGGCGGCTCGTCGACGCCGCACAGGAGGTTGCCGAAGCTGGTGGTTTCCACGGCGCCGCCGCCGTTGCCGTGCGGCTCCATCTTGGGGCCGGAGGTGTGCAGGAGCTGGTCGATGTTCACGCCAGCAGGAGTAGGGCGGCCGCCGACGACGGAAGGGTAGAAAGGGATCATGCCGCCGGCGCCGTGGTGGTGCTGGTGCGTCGGTGGCGGAGGGTCCATGGGGCCCTCGGACGCCGGCGTGCGCGAGATGTCGAGGTTGATCTCGGAGCTGTTCTCGCTGCGGTTGCTGCAGGACGCCTCTGTCTCCTTGTTGAGGTTGATGAGCTCCGACGACCCTGCCTCCCTGCCGCCCTTGAGTGCCAGTATCTGCATCAGAACCGATCGATTGTTGGCCGTTATTATTAGTAGTATAAATAAATGTTTTGACCCCAACCACAATGCAGCATATACAATCGGCATTGCTGATGTCGAGTTCCAGTGATCACTAATGCAACCTACTACTCCCTCCGTCCCAAAATAGATGACGCTATGGGAAACGTGCGGGTCAAATTTTCTCAACTTTGACTAGATTTATAGAAAATATGTGCAATATTTTTATTTTAAAATAAATTTGTTAAAAAACTAGATTTAAAGATCTTTCTAATAATACTAGTTGTGTACGTTCGATATGAATACTTTTTAAGATAAAATTAGTCAAAGTTAAAAAAAACTGACTTCTCAGGAAGCGATAATGTCATCTATTTTGAGACGGAGGTAGTAGTAGCTACTAGGACACTTGTTCCTTCCTGCTACTAGCTGCTAGTACAGGCTTGACGCGAGATTATTGGTACTACTGCACGGCACGGTCCCAAAACTGATCAGTATCGTAGCGTCTGATAAAAAGAAAACAATGAGTACTGACCATTCGTCTTATTTAATTTTTTTATACAAATAATAAATTAAATAAATTTATTATGAAAATATATCTAACAATAAATAAGTCATAACAAAATAACTAATATTTATTATAAATTTTGAATAAGACGAACGGTCAAACAGAGATCGTAGAAGTCAAAGAATTGCATCCTTTTGAGCACGGAGGGAGTAAGTACATTTGCAAGCACTCGGATCCCAATCATAAGAGTACTGATTGTTCCAAAAGCTGGGCAACGTAGTACATGGCGCACGTCATTTGCAGTGCAAATCCGACGGAAAAGGTGCACACACATGCATAGGAGTAGTACGCTCTGCTCTGCGACGATGCGGACCGGGACCGGAACGGCCATGATGAAGCTATTGACTGACAGCGCCAGCCGCAGCATCTTCCTCGCTCATCGATCAGACTCGACGCAGCTCTGCCCGCATATTCTGCTGGTGACCTTTCCAAGAGCTACACACACTCTCTGCTCTGCCTTCGCAGTTGCTCCAGAAGCAAGATTCCACAAAGGCAGGGCCAGGCGGTGGCGGTCGTACTAGTACGTGTACTAGGCGCGCAGCGCAGGCAATGAGGGGCAAAGGCAGGTGAAAAGGCAGCAGCGGGCAGGGCCGGAAGGGCGACGCATCCATCCAACAACCTTTTCTCTGCTGCGTGCACTGAAACCCACATGGATTCCAGCTGAGCTGTGCGGCTAAGCTGAGCCGTCACCCACCAATCATTGAGCTGGGACTGGGAAGCCAGCCATGGACATGGACCGACCCACGCCCAGATCAACATCGCGATGCGGATCACAGTTCACGCACGCACATACGCAGGCACGCACGCTTAGATCCGGGACGGCGGCGCCGATCGAGTAGCCGCCGCCGGCCGGCCGGCGCGCGCAGAGAGAGAGAGAGAGATGATCATGCCATGAGATGATCGAATTGTTTGTATGTAGGGACAGACGGACCTCGGCTTGGAGCTTCTTGTTTTGGGAGAGGAGGGCGTCGTTGTCGGCCTTGACGGCGTCGAGCTGGCGCTTGAGGGCGTCGTAGTCCTTCTCCAGCTGCTTCGTCTTCCACCGCGCGCGCCGGTTCTGGAACCAGATGGCCACCTGGCGGGGCTGCAGCCCCAGCGCGCGCGCCAGCTGCAGCTTCCGCTCCGGCTCCAGCTTGTTCCCGAGCTCGAAGTTCCGCTCCAGCGTCCGCACCTGCTCCACGTTCAGCCGCCGCTTCTTCTCCCCGGCCTGGGACCCGTCGTCCGACAGCTCGTCGGCCTCGTTGGCGATGCCGCCGCCGCCGCCGTTCACGTCGTCGCCTCCGACGACGACGTCCGCGCCGTACATCGGACGCTTCCCCAGCATTGGCGCCATACCTGCATCAACAAACCAACCATGGGCCAGCAGCGCATGTCAGGACCAGCTAGCGCGGATGGATCGACCGGATCAGTCGTCGGAGGAGGCTGTAGTGATGATCGATCTGCATGCGCGTCACCTCGGAAGTCTTGCAGGGAGGGGCATTGAGACGAGGAGAGGAAGGGGTTGTGGTGAGGATGAAGGGGAGGAGCAGGGAGGTGGTGCTCATAGGTGGTGGTGGTGATGGTGATGCTGCTGCTGTTCTTGGGGGTCATGATCCGAGGGTGTCTGCTGCATTTGGAGGAGGAAGTTTGGAGGGAAGAAGGGCGAGGGTGAGGACGCCATGCCATTGCTGGCCATTGGCCTCATCAAAACAAGAGGGCAAGGCGCATGGGCAGGTATTTGAGAGAGAGAGAGAGAGAGAGAGAGAGAGAGAGAGAGAGAGTGGCGAGGAAATGCAATGCAGCTACAGCAGGGGTGGTGGTTGTTATAAAAAGAAAGAAAAGAAAAAAACGAGACTATATAAAAAAACTTCTCAAGAAAATCAAACCAAATTCTAGGGGCCCCTAACGACGACATTCACTTTTGCTATTGGTACAAAGTTAAATATGAATTTACAAGAAAAATTACTTCCCTTCTTAATGAAACACGTGCTGCGCTAAGCATGTTCTAGAAAAAAAAAAGAAGAAAATTACTTCCTATGTTCAAAATTATAGTTCATTTTCTTATTCACAATCAAACTTCTCTATCTTTAACCAAGTTTATAGAAAAGTGTGTCAACATCAATTTAGTTTTGCAAAAAAAATCTCAGTGACACATATATGTCTTGATAGCGCGTTTGCTTGAACCCGTTGATGTTTTTTTAGAAATTTGTTTAAAATTAGAGAAATTTGAATTAGGACAATACTAAAGTGGAGTAGAATTTAGAATGAGGGAGCATATCATACTCTAATGCTCTTATAATTTTGAAAAAAAAAATATAGCCAGGGGTTTTGGTTTTCCAATTTCTTTACGAAAATACTAGTTGGCAGCTGGCTCAAGGGCAAATAAGGGACTAATTTCAAAAAGGCTAACCCTCAAAATGACTAGGATCCTATATTCTACTGTTCCTTTATCTTCTTTATTATGCAGAACCTACATTTCTTTATGCAACTTTTCTTATCTTTCCGATGTCCTTTTCATTGCTTTATCCTATTACTGAATGATGATCCTCTACCCATACAATGCCAACGTGCCCAATACCAAAGGATATAAGTAGAAAAACCTGTGTGTTGGTGGTTAAAGAATAATGATCCAAAGTACGTGTAGTATGAGGGACTGTAGAATGATGAGGGATGGTTGGCACAAGGAAAACACATACCAAAAAAATCGACTCAGTACATTGCACAAAATGTGTGTCTACATATTGACAAGAATCTAATAATTACAAATGTTTTCATCATAAAGCTGCATTGATGATGGCCCAATGACACTATGACAGTGTACACATGATTCCAACTTGATGGAGAAATGAGTAGCGTATCTCACTCCATCATATAGCAGGCTGCAGTAGCGCAATCATGCGTGCTTTTACATGCATACGAGAGAACATTAAAGTAGCAGGGGGTGTTTGGACTTTGGAAAGTCAAAGTGCAATCCTTGGGGAAATAATGGATTCAGGGCATCATCTCTATCTAGTTGAACCCTTTTCATAGTATAGTAGTAGTAGTTGCTAGATGCTACATAGGCATTTATTGGAAAACCAGGGCGCCATTATATTCATGTCCAATTTTGGTCCTTGCAACCGTTCGGTCATTAGAAGTTCGGATGTCGCATGCAAGTCCTCACATAGTTTTCCAAATTTTAGTTTCACTATTTAGTAATTTTATATTAGATCATTTATACTGATAATTTGTAATTAATTATTAGCTAAATATTAATTACAAAATAAATCATATCAAGTTTATATTATAACAATGAAAAATATTAGCCAAATTATTGGTAAGACATTTTAAAGTTTGAATGCTAATATACATTTACGTCTAATATAAAAAAAGAATGAATGGAGTAAATAACAAGTAGAAGCAGAGTTAAAATTAAGTATATCTAGAAGGGGACAAAGTGCTAATAAATTATTAAAGGGGTAAATTTCAAGAAAATACATATGTATTTTAGTGTCCATAAGAGGGGCACAACATGCACCAAGTATCAGACACATGTCTACAAGCGTGGATTGTTCGACTATGCCACACTTCCTCGATGGCACTACCTGCCGAAATCCGAACTATATCTACACCAAACCATTCCACCAAAGATTAGTGGTTTCCAACCATTTCAGAGATTCACTAGGCAGCAGGCGAAGAGTCCACTGGTGGCTATACTTTACAAACCATTTTTTTTGTGACTTTACTTTCCTAACCCTTTAAGATTAAACTTGATCATTATAAGTTTTGAAATTCTCTTTTGCTTAGCACTACTACCCTTTTTGAGCTCTCACTTCAAGCTCTATCACTTATCTTAATTAAATGACATGGTGCATGTTTCAAATAATCAATTTTGCTATTGTAGTATATTTAAGAACGTACTCTAAGACAAAAAAAAATCCTTATTGTTAACAACTGCAATAATCACAAGACCAATTTGATGGCAACAAAACTATAGAAGTCAACAAGAATAAAATTTTAAAAATTAAATTCATATTCATGACTTCATAAGATATGTGATGTAGTAATAAGGGCCGCCAAAGTTAATGGCAAGATTTCAAACTAATTATATATTTTTAAAAAAATATGTCATGCAATGCAAAATTATGAAAATCGATGAAAATCATGTAAATCAATCCCTTGAAGTAATTAATAAGATGATGATAACTGGATTAAACCATATGAAATATCTATTGTCTAATTTGTAGAAGTAAACAAAGAGGAAAACATTCAATTTAATATAAAAAAAATGTTGTATTAGATATATTACGTACACTATATATGTCTAAAAAAACTCCAACCCCCAGTTAAGTGAATTGTAAGAGCTCCTTTGCATTGCTCTCCTCAACCATATTTCTTCTTCGAGAAAAGGAACCTTGCATCCTGACCGACCCACACGTTTGGCAGCGCGCACGGCGCACACCGTCGTTGGTACAGCTAACCATGAGCTAGCTAGCACTAGCAGCGCACCAATACGTACGGGGTATTTGAACGTTTCATGTGTGTACGTAGTGACACAGTAGTGTAGGTGACGCCGACAGAAGCCCATGGCAGATGGCACCCCCACACACCCCAACTACTCGACCCCATGCGCATATGGATGATGCTGCCCCTGGATTGTGGCTTGCGTTAGCGCGCGGCTCCGATCGATCCACCATGACACCATCCCACCACGTTAGGAAAAAAAAATTCGGGCAGCGAGGGATGGACGGCAGCTGAGGGCTAGCTGATTATGTACGCCGTGCACCGCGTCGCACGCATGTGGACCGTGGATCGCGTTCGGTGCACGTCGTGGGCTCGTGCCAGCCGTTGATCTGTGACGACCGGGCGTCTGATGATGTGATCGCGTCGGTTGACGACGACGGTGCGGTTGCAACAGGGGCCAATTGAGGATGGATACAATGCAATGGAGCAGGCAAGATTGGCCCCCACACGCACAGCGAGACGTGCAGCGTACATGGGCGCGGGCCCACCATCCGGGGTGGTGCTCCCTGGCCCTGCTAGTGAGAACCGGGGTGGCCCCCCTTGGCCTGGCTGGCCCTGGCGTCCGCGCGAGGCCGCCAGCGGCACATGGCCTTGTGTTGGTTAGGAGGAGGGAGGAGGAGGTGGTGGGACTGGGACTCTGGGAGAGGCTAGCCGGGCTGGCCGGCCGCGTTTTCCCTTGGATTTGGATTGGACTGGACACGGCTAGCACTGCCCATTAACCTCACGCTACGTTGTCCGTGGATGGAGCGCTCGATGGATGGATGGACCGACTCTTGGCTCTGTGTGCTGTACATATGTCATGCAAAAATAGGAACGCGAAGCAGGATTACTAAAATTACACGCCATCGACTTATATACTCCCTCTATTTATTTGATTATTTTTTTCTTCTCAAATACGCAAAAGATTTACGTATCATTGCATTAAGAAGAAGAGTTTGACAAACATACAACACGCTTCTGAGAACGCCGGTGGTCAAAACAGCCGTAGCTGGACCATCCTAACGGGAAATCTCTAGGTCGATATAACATAAAGAAACCACCGAAGTTGACGCTATGGCACGAAGGTGGCGTTGCGCCTTCACGACCGTCTCCGCAGCTGAGCAGCCGGGAGGATCGCGTCTAGCGCCTCGGCCTCTTCTTCAGTCATGTCGCCGCCGAGGAGCTGTTCATACTTCTCGATCGCTGCTGCGGAATGATCTTCGCCCGGCCTAATGTAGCCCATACGCTGCATGATCGAGACATCCCCCCGCTTGGAAGTATGAACTCAAGAGAGGGGCTGAGCCGCCAACCGTCTACTCCGTTTGGCAGTCTGGACCATCCTATTTATTTGATTATACAACTATAGAAAACGTGTCAGTTAAGTAACTTAATTTTAATCAAATTTATAGTAAATAACATTAGTGTTTGTATTTTTTAAATAAAATTATTATAAAACTATATTTCATAATTAATCTTGTTATACTTATTTTGTATATAATTTAGTCAAAGTTCAAACGATTGAATTTTTTAAAAAGCAAGAATTGTATGTTCAAATAGTTAGGCCGGAATGCGGAACATATAGATATATGTTTACATAAATATGCATGGTCACGCTAGCTTATTAGCTACTTGCGGGTGTGTGTGTGTCAGTGTGTGTGTGTGTGTGCAGCTAGCAAGCTCCATTGTTTTGTGTTTTTTGCATGGTAGTGGGTGTGTACAGCGGGAGCAAGGCGTTTGGAACCTTCTCCCCGCGCCCAACCGTCACGTGCCCCCACATCTCGCCAGCATTGCATGCATGTTCGCCTTCTCGCGTTATATGCATCGTCCATATCCACTTGCTCATCCCGCCCGCCGACGGCGACGGCGCGCGATTCCCCTCTTCCATCTCCGATTCTCCATGTGGCATCAGCATGACATGCGCCGCAGTTGTTAAGTCCTGACTAGTACTACTGCTGCTGCTAACTGCGATTCTGCGAATGAACGAAGGACGTCGCGCAGCAGCCAGGTAGTAGCAGGTCTCAAATGTCAAATCCTGGGGCAGAATGGAATGTCCCAGTAGAAAAATTAAGAGTAAAATACACCGACGGTCACTAAACTTATGCTGTTGTGTTATCTCAGTCCCTAAACTCTTAAATTGTCCGTTTAGGTCCTTAAACTTGTCTATCTGTGTCATCTCGGTCCCTAAACTTATTCGACTGTGTTATTTCGGTCCCTAAACATGCAAATCATCTGTTTAGGTCCTCAAACTTGTTCAGTTATGTTATCCCAGTCTATAAACTTATTCAGCTCTGTCACCTGAGTCAAACAGAGCGATCTAAAAACTTGATATAAAAAAATAATTTATAACTTTTTCGTATGAACTCGAATAAAGGACAAACTTTATATCAAAATTGTAGCCCTCGATGCGATCTAAAACTTTGTAGTTGAAATTTTTTTATTTAAAGTTGTTTAGTATCTCAAAATTTAATTTTAAATTTTAAATTTTAAATTCTGTAAACTTGCAATAATATTTTGGAATACTAAACGACTTCAAATAATTTCTTTTTCAACTACAAAGTTGTAGATCGCGTTGAGGGCTACAATTTTGATATAAACTTTGTCTTCGTTCAAGTTCACATGAAAAAGTTATAAGTTATTGTTTGATATCAAGCTTTTAGATCACTCTGTTTGGACCCAGATGACACAGCCAAACAAGTTTAGGGACTGGGATGACACAGCGAAACAAGTTTGAGAACCAAAACGGATGATTTACCAGTTTAGGGACCGGGATGACACAAATGAACAAGTTTGAGAATCTAAACGGTCGATTTAAAAGTTTAGGGACCGGGATGACATAACAGCATAAGTTTAAGGACCGCTGGTGTATTTTACTCAAAAATTAATAAAACACCCATGGCATGCCATCGTGTCAGAGATTGCTAATCACGCGACCTATATGTAGTGTTAACAATGCAGAGCCAGAGAGTCGTCGTCGTTGCAGCAGGATCGCATCGCATGCAGTTGGCTACTTCGGTCGTTTTTTTTAAAGACCGGTTTCCCGGGTTGTATTAATAAGAAGGAGAATAGAGTTATACAACTAAAATTGCGCGAGCGGCGCTCCCCCTACTGCAGACCGTAGCGGGGGTTAGAAGAGTACAACTAATTACTCACTACGGGTTGATACAAGCTAGTGGCATGAGCTCTTTTGCTCCTGCAGTCGCTCATAAGGCGGACTCCTCTCGTATCATCGTGAAGGATTGGGTGACTGTAGCATCGGCATCCCTGAAGATCACCACATTCCTTTGCTTCCAGAGGCACCACAAAGTCTGAATCGCCAAAACATGTTCCATTCGGGGGGCAGCTCGGACTAGCGATAGAAACCAATCCTCAATGTCCGCATGCTCATCCCATCTTCGCGGGTTCTGATTACTACATTGGCTCCAGGCAGCTATTATTTCCCAAACGGACCTAGAGAAGGGTCACTTCACAAAAAGATGATGGGCTGTTTCCAAACACCGTCGACAAAGGCCACGTAAGTAGTTGTTTACCCATTGCCTCAACTGCAAGCGAGCTGCTATCCAAAGACGATCTTGGAGAAGTAGCCACAAGAAGAACTTGTATTTTGGAGGGGCCCAAACATTACAGATCAGCTTGGGAAATTTTGAAGGTAACCAACCCGCAAATTGAATGGCATAGGCAGTACTTCGGTTGCCTCAACTGCAAGCGAGCTGCTATCCAAAGACGATCTTGGAGAAGTAGCCACAAGAAGAACTTGTATTTTGGAGGGGCCCAAGCATTCCAAGTCAGCTTGGGAAAATTTGAGGGTAACCGACCCGCAAATTGAATGGCATAGCAGTACTTCGGTCGTTGACACTGAAGTCCCTTGCATTGGTTCGATCGTCCTGCAGCTGTCAACAAACACACACGTTTCTGAAGAGCCAAGTGGAGCATGTCTTCGCTTCGCGCTTCGCCAATCTGACATGTCGTTGCCTCGTTGGCACACGGCTATTGGATTGTCTTCAGCAACGACGAGTCTACGACAGTTTCAGTATCGTCATTTCACTTGGGCCTCAGGCCCATGGTCTCTGATTTCAGTCGGTCTCAGGCCCATCCATCGATCCTAGCTAAGTTGTGCTTGTTGTGCAGCGCTGGCCAACTTATCTGAATTTTCTGCCGTTGCCGTGTTTAAATTTTTTTTGACAAATATACACAGCACAAAAGACAAAGTCAAACGATAGATCATTGTGAGACAACGAATTCAGCAACGCAAACTCTTGGCTGACATGTTGGCAAACTCTTAGGGGGTTTTGGTGTGATTTGGGTCCGATTTTCACTAAAAGACCGAGCTGCCTTTCTTTTTCCCCCATCTTAATAAAAATTGCTACAAAACTTTTGCGACCTTTAAAAAAAACGGTATATGGTGCCATGGTGGGGTTGCATCTCAGGATGTGACTCAAAAACCAGCTGTGACTTGGTAACGGAGGAGTGATTCTCTTCGAGAATCTGCTCCATGGAGCACTCTCAAACAGGGCGAAAGATGTCCTTTGGATTCTGAATATTGATCCCAATCAAGTTTCAGAATTTTATGAAGCTCTTCGTGTTTCGACAGACGCGCTGTGCCGCTGTGCACATCATACTTTCCTATTTGTGTGAGTGAACAACCCATTTTTCTAGTATTTCGAAACAAAATTTCGGAATGAGGTTCTTATACTTGGCGACAGCTACTTGTCCAAATTCTCCTGATATTTTTCCCTGCACCCAAAGCTGCACGCGTCTGTAACAGCGTGCAAGTGCTACAAAAGAGAGGCTCCAAAGCCAGAGCCCTGTGTCCCCTGTGAACAGGGTCCTCGAATCAAGGGCAGCGGAGATGCGTACAGGAAAAGCAGCGCGAAAGGGAGAAAATCAATGATTGTTTGACTAAACACGGCCCTAAACCAAGGTTAAATTCACTAGCTGCTACGACCAAAAAGTATAAACAAACAAAACGAGGGCCATTCTCCACGAAGAGGAAAACACACACACACACACAGAGTACATGGCAGACCACCATTTGAACTTCCCTCCAAAAGTTCAGACTCCCAAGTCTGAATGTTCCAAATCCAATTATCTTCAGGAAAAGAGAATGTTCAGCACCTCCTCCAAATACTATTACTATTCTTTTTAGGCCAATCGCTGCATCGGACAGACTATTTCGTGCACTTGTTGTAAATCCCAGCACTTATACAAGTCCTAATCCCACTGCTAGTTTTATATCCCCAATGACAGAGTACTATAAAGATCCTAAACCCCAGAAACCCCGATCCCCAAACATTAGCTCCAGCTCATGAGCTCATCCATTCCCCTGCTTAGTAGAACTCGTCAACACTATGCCTCTGGCTGCTTGATCACATTGGCATCCAGAACCAGAAGTGGAGCCAACTCCTTCACATTACCAGCCAGGCAACGCCGTTGTCCCACTTGGCGTTTCGGCCGTGTCCACTGGCGCCATGGGGTGCACCACCTCAAGGCAGGCCCGTCACGACCTCCGGTGCTGCCCGTCACCGCTGGGGGCGCTGCCGCGCAGCCAGTCTTTCCCGGCTCGGTGCCCCAGCGACGTCGGAGTCCATGTGGTGCGGCTCACGTCGTCCACGCTCGGCTCCCTGGAGCTGGACAAGGCCCTGCCGGCGCGGGCGCCGCCGGAGCGCGCGCCCACGACGAGGCTGGCGCCGCGCACGCCCACCATGACGCCGCCCAACGAGCCCGAGGACATCGACGCGTGGGCGCTAATGGCCGGCCTCGAGGACCACTCGCCGCTGCTGGCCGCGCCGTTCGGCCGCCACTCCTTCTCGTTCCCGATCGCCTCGGTGCCGCAGGAGCTCACGGCGTCTGCCAAGGTCACGCCGCTGCCGATGCCGAACGGCGGGGAGGGGAAGGCGCCGGCGCGGAGGGCGGTGCTGTACTTCACGTCGCTGCGCGGCGTGCGCGCCACGTACGAGGACTGCTGCCTGGCTCGCGCCATCGTCAAGGGCTACGGCGTGCGCGTCGACGAGCGCGACGTGTCCATGCACCGTGGCTTCCGGGACGAGCTCAGCGGCCTCCTCGGCGGCGGCGCGCTGGCCAAGTGCTGGGCGCCAGCAGCCGGGGCCGCCGCGCTGCCCAGCCTGTTCGTGGACGGGGAGCTCGTGGGCAACGCGGAGGAGCTGAAGCGGCTGCACGAGGCCGGGGATCTCGCGGCGAGGCTGGCCGGGTGCGAGAGCGCCGCCGCGTCGGCCGGCGAGGCCGCCGGCGCGTGCGAGGCCTGCGGGGACGTGCGCTTCGTGCTCTGTGAGGTCTGCTCGGGCAGCTGCAAGGTGTACGTGGAGGAGGACGACGAAGACGAGCCGGAGGAGGAAGGCGACGGATGCGGGGGCGGGTTCCGGCGGTGCACGGAGTGCAACGAGAACGGCATCGTGAGGTGCCCCGTGTGCTGCTGCTGCTGCTGCTGAGCCGAGACGAGACGTCCCCGCGGAGTCGGATACGCGACGCGACGTGACGTGAACAATTTTTTTTCCCGCTCCCCTGCGTGCACCACACCCAAGTGGTTTTGTGAAGAATGATCTCCTGTAATCTTGCGTGCGTGATCAACGGCGCGCGGCGATCGTGCTGTCATCTGTGTCTGGATCCGATTTCCAGGGAGGAACCAAGTTCTCCAATTGCGAACCAACCAGATCTTTTGCTTTTGCCGGCCACAGCGGCAGTGGACTGCTTCGCGCTGGACGCGTTTTCGCTCGCGACACGGACGGTGGTTGGAGCAGTTGGGGGCGCGATTCGAAGCCGGCGCCGGCGCCGGCACCAGCGCGGCGCGTTTTTGTAGTATGCGACCGAGCAAAATCGAGGCGGCGCAGGAACCGGACAATTGGAGCAAAACAAGGCGGTTGCATTGCTGCTGGGACCAAAAATCTCAAACGGCGGACAATACACAGTAGAGTAGAGTAGTATAGGCCTCTAGCTCTAGACCAATCATCATTCATCAACATCATCGATCGTCTAGTTGGCTGTACTACGGCACTGCACATTGGTGATTGATCGAATAATCCTTCCCCTGACGATCGGTCCGCTGTACTGTAGCTACACACAAAGACAGTGACACGACAGGAGCCCTCACAACGCACCAGCCTTAACTGACCTACTCGCTCCTTACACTAGCTAATAGCACTAGCACAGAGACCTGACCAGACCTTGGTAACCAGCTGGTGCTGGATGCTCACCTAGTCACCTCCACCTCCACCTCGCCACGCCTATCGACCACACGTCCACACCACAAAACAAAACAAAAACACACAGCACATGCATGGTTTCTCGTTTCGCCTGCTTCTTTATTCTGTTCAACTTCCAAAATAGAATACAGCTTTTGCACGGTTGGGTTATGTATGGGTCTGTGCCGCCGTGCCGTGCCGTGCTCCGGCGGCCGGCCGGGGCTCGATCAGTGGCCGCCCGCGCTGACGGCCCGGAACTGGCGCTTGGAGATCTTGGGCAGCAGGAACACGCCGACGACGCCGCCGATGAGCGCGAACCCCGACGCCAGGCCGAACGCCGGGATGTTGCCCTTGCCGAACAGCGCGTCCCAGGGCCCCGCGCCCAGCGCGATGATCACCTGCGGGATGACGATGGAGATGTTGAGCACGCCCGTGCACAGCCCCTGCCCGCCGCCCTTGGTCGCCGCCAGCTGCGCCGTCACCGCGAACGGCACGCTGTACAGGATCTGCATGCATTTTTCCACAAAAAAGACACCGATCGATCGATCAGGAATTCAGGATTCAGGACACGCGCTGTCCAGCGACGACGTGGCCAAAGGTGCAGTGCTTACGGCGAGAGGGACACCCAGGAAGGCGAAGAGGACGAGGCAGACGGCCTTGATGCTCGTGCTCGCGGTGATGGCGTCCTGCACGTATCCGTGGAAGTCCTTGAGCGACCAGTAGCTGATCAGCGCGGTGGCCGCCATGGCGACGCACACCATGAAGTTGCTCGTCACCCACACCACCCTCGGCCCCAGCTTCCGGCACATGGGCTCGATCAGGAATGAGCTGAATCCTAGGATAATCTGCACGTACGGTTCACCATTCAGTCTCGTGGTCAGCTATATATCTGTCACTATGTACCGCAGGGCAGAATTTGCAGCGTCTGGAGATGAATGAAACGAGACTGGATCTTACCGAGTTAAGCAGCAGCCCGAATGCGCCTACTCTGACACCTTCGTTGAATGCCGAGATCTGAGCAGTGGTGCCCTTGGGGTCGCCGTGGTAGATCTCACGGCCCATCCAGTCGGTGTCGTAGAGGATGAACGGGAACCACGAGAGCTGCAACGACAGTGGCATCGTCAGCCGTCAGTACAGTACAGAATTGTCATGGTCTACTTGATCGATTCAGAAGCACTCTGAAACCAGTGAGCTACACTAGACAGCGCTCTGGATGGCAATAATGGCGTACCCAGGTGAGGCCAGTTACGAGAAGCACGGACGGCATCCCGCGGGGCAAGTTCTTGAAGCCCTTGAGCACAGCGAGTGGCCCCGTAGGTTCGGCCTCAACCTCGCCATTTGCTTTCGTTGGGAGGTTCTCGTTTCCTCTGTATGGTACTTCCTTGGCGAAGATCAGGGTTACAGTCAAGCACAAGACTAGGAACACCTGTTGAAATACATAAGATGTGTCTGTATTTGCTGCATTGGGAAAGAAAAACACTGCACGAACGTTTTCATGAAAAGGTAGAACTTACCACAGCCACCAGAAATGCACCTTTCAGGTTTGCACAGGCTTCACAACAGGCGTTTGTTTTAAGGAAGGGAAACCACCTGTATGTGATGACACCAGCAATTCAGAATGCGCGTTTTCAGTAAACCAGTTTCAGTATGGAAAAGTTTATGTAGAAGTGGTCCTGGACTTACTTGTGCCAATTGTTTGTGGAACCAGAGGAATAACCTAGGATGTTTCCCAGCGCCATCCAAGAACAGAAGATTGAGTTGGCTGCACTAGGCCCATGATGACCTGTCGAGCCAAGAAAAAGTAATTAGAGATCTGGTCACAAATTCCACTTATGTCATAACTGGCTAACCAGCAATTGTTAGAGAAAAAAAAAACCCTGAAATGAATTGGCCTAGAAAGTTACCGCACAAATCAGCCATCATAGCACGTGCTGGACCCTAGCAGTTGGATGGTAAATGTCAGATTAACAACAGTACGTTTTACCAGAATGCTTTATCTGAATGTATTGATAGAAACCCACTCACTTGCACAGTATTGTTGGAGAAGTCAAGGAGCCAAAACCCCAGAACATATACAATTGCAGCATGCCAACGAGGACCATGATAGAGACTGTATTGCACGTCAAGTATCAGATCAGATGCTAATGATACTGATACCAAACAAAATCTAAAGATATTGTATTACGCAGAAGTAGCCCCCAGAAAAAAGCAGTTTACCTGCAATGCTCCTTTGTGTCCCCTAGAGCCGATCCGATGTCTGACGAAAATCCAACAACAATGACCTACACAGCATGAACCGAAAAACATGAATCCGGAACGTTTAAAGAAAAGCCAGGGAACAGCAAAGTTGCAGTTCCAACTTTCAGGAACAGAGAATGTAAGGTTCAGAGGTTCTCACAGCAATGCAGATCAGCATGCATCCCACCAGGATGAATGGCCTCCGCCTTCCCCATCTTGCTGTACACCTATCACTGTACAGGCCAACCAACGGTTGAACCTGCAGGGTCGAAGGAGAGAATTCAAGGATTAGTACACAGTAACAGTAACAGTAGTGAAAAGCAACAGCAAGCGCAGATGCTGTATTAGAATAGAATCGATTGGTTCCCGTGCTTACCACTAAGCCAGCAATAGGACCGCATAGCCACATGAATGAAGTGAGGGCATGTGAAAGCCCCAGAGTCTGCACAGGTACAGGTAAAATTCAGACATCAGTGATCACTGATCTGACATCAACTGTTCATCATATATAGGATGAGCATGTAACTAGCAGTAGTTCATTCATACAGTTTAACTTCAGACCAACTAATTCAGCCTGTTTAGCACTACAAAGAAAAACTTTGTACTAGCTGTAGCTGATTCAGGGAAATCAGCCGATAGTTCTAAAACACTACTCCCACATGTTTCAGTTATGCTTTTTTTTTAAAAAAAAAGAACAGGAGGGGTTTTGACCCCTACTGGATTGAATAAATAAAAGTTGAGAGTAACGAACATGAAAGAACAAAGGAAGCGACGGCTACAGGTTACAAAGGTTCAGTTATGTTGTCATGAAACACTATTTTATTAGTTGGGACTGTGCATGCTGACAGTCAGCTGACTCGTCTAGGCACTACTACTGACACCGCCAGACCGGACATATCAGCATGTTTTTTTGACTGAAAATAAACGCTGATTTTGGCTCGTGCTGATTTATTGTGAGAGAAAAATACTGTTTCGTGTCTGAAAATAAGCGTTGATTGATCAAAACAACAAGCTGTATATCTCTTTCTAAAATTAAAAGAACAGACGGAAAAGGGAATATATCTGGCATTCTGGCCTGAAGGTTCTTCTGTTTTAATCGGACCATTCATCAGGTTGCTGGGTGCGGATAGGCAACGTGCCAGATCAAACCTGTAAGATACGCCTGCACATGTACCAACCGGCCCGATGGCACTTGGCTCAACAATACTATATGGCCTATGCCCCACGGCAGGCAGAGCATAAACTTTATCCAAAGTTGCCCGCCGAATAGGCACGGGTATAAATATTCTATTCGGACAATAATGAAGGTTTCCTTTCTCTTTGTGGACGGTACGGTTAGTAACAGTAAACTAGTTTTTTTGTTTATTACGGACAATCAGTGAAAGCTCAAAAGAAATAACTTAAATTTTGTTTGCCATAGGCACGCTTGGATATATAGAAGGCATGCTTAACTTAATTAACTTGATCCACCTTTCGGTTGTTCCCGGCCCATGGCTACAGAAAAGGGTGAGCGAAATGATAAAATTTTGTCCAGCTTTCTAGAACACCCTTTTCATTTCTTGTTCGAAATGATTATGTTCTTGGCCCTGGAACCATCTCAAATTCGACATGATGGAGAGATTTATAACTAGAGCCTTTATTCTTCTTCTTGCTATGTTATGTTATTATTAATAACAAAACGAAAGTATGGAAGGTTGCAGTTTGTTAGGGAGGACCATACGTAACGTGTGGCCTTTGCGTTTGGAGCTTTGGACGGCGGGCCTATGGTCGGTTACGAACAGGTTTCCTTATCCGGCCGCCGGGGTGTAGTAGCACTAGTAAGTGATCTTGGAACTTCTGGGCTTGTGGCTGGACAGAGAGAAATGAATTCATTTGACGAGAGAGACCACGCGGCACCGACCGTCTTCCTTCCTGCCTCTTTTCGGGAAGGCTATCTATCTGCTTCGGTCATGCTAGAGACTCAAGGAGTAGCTACTGGCAAATACGAGGTGTCAGATGAAGTACACTAGTACATTAATACTGCCAGCATACTGGCACGTAAGAACAATATACGTACTCGTAGTAGGTTGTACATAATGCCAGTGCCCACTGTACGTCACACACACGCCTGCCGTGTGCACAGAAACGTTTTGAGAAGGTTTGACTTTTGTAGAAAGAAAGAGAGAATTAAGAGGTTGTTCTTCAGAGAGAGCTGGAGGTTCAGACCCTACGTGGTGGCAGTAACTGGGTAACTGGTGTAGAGGAAAAGTAGGGAAAGAGTACATATTGGTTGGCGGAGCAGGAAATAGGGGAAGCAGGATTTTAGTTTAATTTTCGGCAGAGGACAATTAATTTTTGTGGCCAAGGAGGATGCATGATCGGTCGTTGGTTGATCAATCGGATGTATCAATTCGCAGTGTACACTCAGCTCCTCCAATTAATTAATATAATATAATATAATTAAGCAAAACGACACACATCAATCAATTAAGTAGAAACAAAGTGTACTACGGTAGCTATCAGCTGCGCAAGTTTGGCCACACACATGTGCGTGCAGATAGGTACTTATTCTCGGTGTCTACGTACTACTCCACCTTTATTTTCCCCGTGAGTTTGACGAGACAAAGACAAGATGAAACATCCACTACATACATTAAAACGACGGGTCATCGAAAAGCTACTATTATACCCTTTTCAAATTCAAACTAGTACTCGTTTAAATATGTATGGGACGACCTTATAAAAAATGGCTGAACCAAAATAAACATGCATCACGATCGCGGCAGTATACTTATGTAATTCATCCGCACAAGCAGAACTGTACGTACACGGCGCTCGCCGTGCCGCCGCATGCATGGGCGGGGGAGCGGCGCACACGCCAAAACATATTTATTATTGTACGTATTTATTTATTTAGTTATATGCATGATGATCTCGTACACCATGCACACGCATGCGCATGATGTTGGTGGGTGATGATGAAGGGTACTGTATTTATGTATATGTATGTCATGTACTCATGTCTATATACCTGCACGTAGGGCGTGAGGAGGGAGAGCTGCAGCGCCCAGCCGTACTGCACGCCGCCGGCGACCATGCCGGCGAGGATGAGCCTGCCGAGGCTGATCGGCGCGACGTGGTCCGCCGCCGCGGCCCCGCCGGCGCCGGCGCCGCGGACCCCCACGGACAGCTCAAGCTCGCCGTCGCCGCGAGCCATGGCGCCGGGACCTCGGTCGTCGGTGCAACCACCGAGATCGATCGATCGCCCGAGCTAGCTAGCTAGGATCGATCGATGGACGGAAGAGATATATTATCGAAATCGAAGGGACGATCGATTGATTAATCAGCGGGCGGGAGGAGCAACAAGGAGAAGAAGAAGATCTTTGTTGGGACGGAGGCGCAGGGCTCTCGGGAGACAGACGAAAATGGAAAGTGCGAGTGAGCGAGCGAGAGCGGGTGTGTGTGGGTGTGGGGGAAGAGGAGGAGGAGAGCGCGCGCGTGGAGTGAGGAGACGTGAGGTGAGGTGAGGTGTGGGTGTGGTGGGTGTGCTTGGAGCGGGGGAGATGGCAAGGCATTTTAAAGGCCGTGGCGCCTTGCGCGCGACGACCCCCGCCGGCCCAGCCCGGCCCGCGGACCACGCTAGCTATGGCTTAATGGCTATGGGACGCCGAGCCTGCCTGCCCGCGGATGCGGCCACTCGTTCCGCCATCCTACTCCTACCGGGGGGCACACTAGCTAGGGCCCACAGCACAGAGCCGCGCCCACAGGGATGGCAGGCAGGAGGATGCTGCAGGAGGGGAGTGACTGCCACCTTATCCGTACTACTAGCTTCGTCATCAGGCTGCGAATCCTCTATCCCCGGGTGCACCTACTACAGTTTCGACCATGAGGGAGGCGCCGCCCGGATCGCGTGTGGCTGCCTGCGCATCATCATTGTTCCTTCGGTAGCTCGGCTGGCTAATCTGTTCGCGTCATCAAACGCACAGCCTACCCCGTACTAGGTCTTTTGTGCATGGTCCACTGCGTCCGCGTGCGTGCGCTCGTCCAAGCAGAGAGTGACGTGTGCTGGCGATAGATGCAGTCACACCATCGATCACGTACGCCGCACGAGCCGCAAGCCCGCCGCCGCTCGAACGGGAGGGTGTGTACACAGCATCGTAATACACGTAAAGTGGCTCCAAAACATGTGGTTTACACCATTCTAGGCTGCTCATTTTGGAGCGCTCCCACTGATTTGGACCTGGTCACTGTCTATGGATGAATGCTCTCTTCCTTCCAAATAATCGTACTCTCTATGTCCCTAAGTACTTATTAAGCTTTTAGTGTCAATTTTTTATTCCACAATACTTGACCTTCTCAGTTCTCAATGTATTTTTTTTCCAATACATATTTTTTCCCAATATATTTCTATTTCTATTTATCTCTATCATATCTATGATGTCATTGAGAGGAATACAACTAATATATATATATATATATATATATATATATATATATATATATATATATATATATATATATATATAATTAACACTAGAAAGCCGCGCGGCTTTGCCGCGCATGGCCATTGTTAAAGCCACGCGTGGTCGTCATTGTTAGATATTTGTTCTTGCTTTGTAGTTAGGCACATGAGTATGAATATTGGTACCTAAATGGTTCTTTATGTAATGTATTAGTTTTTTCGTGTTATTGGGAAAGAATCATTTGTGGATGATTGTACATGTTAACCGTGGATTTTTTATTTTGTTGTGTGTGTGTGTGTGTGTGTATATATATATATATCGATCCCTATAAAAATCAAACATGAGTTTTTTTTAATGAGTGTCAATAACGGTACCTAAATGGTTCTTTATGCAATGTGTTAGTGTTTTTCCGTGTTATTTGGAAAAAATCATTTGTGGATGATTGTACATGTTAACCGTGGATTTTTTATTTTGTTGTATATATATTTCGAGCCCTATATAGATCAAGCATGAGCTCCTTTTTAAAATTAATTTATTTATAGCATGGAATAATAATTTGTTGGAACATTTCAAATTTGTCTCAAATTTTTTGTAGAGGTTGGAAACATAACAAAGCAGCCAGAAAACAAATTATAATATTTTTTGGATAAATATTTTGATGTGTAGAAATCATGGAAGGTTTATTTATTAATTAAAATAGGTTATTTTAAATCATTTTAAAATTCTTTATTTTTCAAGTTTCATATTTTTCCTGTATAAAGTACATCATGAAGAGGTTACACAAAAATTTCATGATTTTAGAAGCTCTATTTATTTTTATATGAAATAAACAAAATCAGCATGTCATGGGATTTAATAAAAAACATAAAAAGGAGATAGCCATTTGGGCTGAATTTGGCCCAGTTCGGCCCACGTACAGCCCGGACGTGGTGGCAGGCCGGCCCATAGAATGGCCTGGACGGTGGGTTGATTTTTGAAAAACTTTAGGGGCTTTTTTGCAAGAAAACTTGAGAGTAGGTTGGACGGCGGGTTGATTCGCTATAGTTCGAGGGGTTTTTTTGTAAAATGATAGGGGCGGGCCCTGATCTTGGCCTTCTGTTCGGCCGATCGGACGGCTGAGATCAGCCAGGCAACGTGGCATGTTCTTTGGCAAGAGAATGGTGCGCGATTCGTATCAAGAAGATAGCTTAAGTTTCAAATGAGAATAAACATTGATGACCTATATATGGGTGCAACGCAAAGCATGACAACAAACAACAAATACCTCAGCTTTGCTAACAGGGTGTAAAGTAGTTGATACATTTATGATATCTATATAGAAAATTAGAAACTACACAACATAAAAATGGGTATTTGTGGGGGTATAAGTTCGCATACCCGCATAGTCATACTTGGCCCTAAGTCTATCGAGCAGGCCTGAACTACCAAGGACACGTCGCCCATACGATCTCCAGGAGATCGCGTATATCCGCTGAGTCCTTGGCGGGCAAGAAAATAGCTTTCCTAGGATCTAGCCGATTGGTTTCCCAGATCGACTAGGATTGTAATCTGTTATGTATGGCAAGATCAACTCGTAACCCTGCCCCCCGGACTATATAAGGCGGGCAGGGGGGTCTACTCGATTCATCTAATCTACTAGCAATACAACACAGCAACATACAGGACGTAAGGTATTACGCCTCGTGGCGGCCTGAACCTGTCTAAATCTCTGTTCCGCACGAATTGTGCTTCCTCGTTCGTCTCAGGCACACCCTCACCGTCTCATCTACTACCGCGGGCATACCCCTCGGTAGACTATCACCGGTATTCCGTCGACAGTTGGCGCGCCAGGTTGAGGGTGTGCCACCTGATTCCATGGCGAACAAGGTGATTTTTTCAAGCTCCATCGAGCTCCCGACGCCGGGTCAGATCTTCACGGTGGGATCCATCACCTGGGTCCTCGGCACGAACGGCGAAGGGGTGATTCTGGACGCAGCTCAAATCCCCTGCGTGTTGCCTGCGACGAAAAGGCTGCCACGCTACGTTCGAAAAAACATCGACAAAGACGACCTGATCGGGTCTATAGATCGGGTCACCGAGAAGCTGTCAGAGGGACTCCAAATCCTGGAGTCCGTGTCATCCACAACGCATCGCCCCTCTTCGCTGTCCCCCGACACAACACTAGTCGTCACCATCACACCTCTCGAACACATCGTCGAGGAGCGACCTCGGGCGGATCGTCCTCCGAACGGCTACTTGCCGCTCGGGCTACAAAACAGCTTCGCTCAAACTGCTGCGTTAACACGCCGGCACCAGCTCCTTCATCACCCCCGATAACGTCCGCCCCGACAATGATGATCAAGAGGGTGGCCTTCCCACCGATCTGCCCCCCATCAAGCAATTTTTTAGGGGGATCGGTCCTTGCCATCAGCAACGACAGCGACCCGCCACCCAATGAGTCCGAAGAAGCCCGAGCAGCTCGCGAGGCAAGGAACGCCGATCGCAGACAACGCCGCGAGCAATAAGCTGAAGCAAGGAGGACTGCGGTGAAGAATCTGGAGCTCGAATTTTGCATGCTCGGGCAGTACGAGGTCTGCACGACTCCAAGCGCTAATGTCGCTGTCGCGATCGCCGAGGCCAAGAGGCTACCCCAGACCCCAGAGCTCGGGCGGCTCACCGCTCTTCTCCAAGCAACTCAGGTCCAGATCAACGAAGGAAGACAAGCGCCATCTCATAGCACGGCATCGGCTACAGAGCTCGTCGGCGAAGATGTTGAGATGTCTCGCGGTGGTCGGAGACCTCATCGGCGAGACGGCGACCAAGAGGTGAACCAATCCGACCTCCGCGCAAAGCTGAAGACCAAAGACCTACGCGGCCGCATCGAGAACAGGAGAGAAGCCAGACACTCAGCAGAGGCCTGAGCGACGAAGAGAGTATGATCAGACGCACGGCTTCCCCAACGACAAGACCGCCCCGGAACTGCCATTCACGCCGGCACTCCGAGCAGTTGTCTAGCCTCCTAACTTCAAAGTTGTCGGCGTCAAGACTTACGACGGAAGAGCCGATCCCAACAAATGGCTCAACGTCTACGAGATCGCCGTCCAATTCGCCGGTGGAAACAGGGATGTGATGGCCAACTACCTCCCGGTCATGCTCAGCGCCTCCGCCAACAACTGGCTTCATAGTTTGAGGCCGAACTCCATCGACACTTGGGATTAGTTGAAAGAGCAGTTCGTCAATAACTACCGCGACACCTGCAAGCAACCGGGCACGAAGTATGATCTTGAAAGACTTCGGAAAGGCTCTCGGGACTCCCTGCGAGACTACATCCGGCACTTCTCGGAAATCAGAAACGACATCCCCGACATCACAGATGCAGAAGCCATCTCCGCGTTTATGCGCGACCTGAGGCCCGACGAGGAACTGCGGAAGAAATTATACCGCACCAGCCCGACCACGGTTGCCGAGATGCTACGCATCGCCAACAAATATGCCGATGGAAACGACGCAACTCATCGCTCCATTCACAGTCGCCTTCGCTTCCCCGACCAGTCGCGGAACCAAGAAGAGGGCCACCGAACTGATCGGCACCAGGATGATCGAGCTCCTCGGAGAGACTACCGCCGCGATGACCGCGACCATCGACGACGCTCAGAACACCGCCGCTACGACGAACCCGAGAGCTCCAGGGCTGGAGAGAGGCGCCGCCACTACCAAGTTTACAACACCCGACCAGCCCCAAAGCGCAATTACGAGGAGGCCTACTCCAAGCTCCTCGACGCCCAGTGCCCCGTCCACAAGCACCACAAGCACACCATGAGGGAGTGCGAGGGTTTCTCCAGGATGTTCCAAGCAGAAGAGAAGAAGAAGGCTCGCGTAGAGTCTGACAGGGACCGGCGCGACGACACCGACAAGCCTCCAGGCTTCACTGACGCACACCGAACCGTTTCCACCATCAATGGTGGACACGTCACCATCGAGTCAAAGAGGGAGCAGAAACTCGTCAATAGACATGTCAACTCCGTTGCCAATTCTGACAGCGCGATCGCTGATCCAAGGCTTCCTCCTTGGTCCCACCAAGACATCACCTTCAGCAGGGCCGACCAATGGACCCAGATTCCGTACTTGGGTCGCTTTCCATTGATCGTCGATCCAGTCATATGCACGACGCGTTTCCGGAAGGTGCTCATCGACGGCGGCGGCGGCCTCAACATCTTGTTCTCCGGAGCTGCCAAGGAACTCGGGCTAAAAGAAGAAGACTTGCGACCCACATCAGCTCCCTTCTGGGGTATCGTCTCGGGACAGTCGTCATATCCTCGAGGGCAGATAAGCCGCCCGGTTCAGTTTGGGCACCTACAGTGCTTCCGCATCGAGCACATCGACTTCTTGGTGGCCGACTTCGACGCCGCTTATCATGCTATCCTCGGCCGACCAGCTCTGGCGAAATTCGGGGCCATCCCCAACTACACCTACCTCGTTATGAAGATGCCAGCGGAGAACGGCGTCCTTTCCATTCGCGTCGATCTCCAAGTTGCATATGTTTGCGAGCGAGAGGCCATTGCCATGGCGGAAGCTGTCGAAGAATCCATACTCATGAACATCTGTGCTGCGGACGCAAAGCAAGTAGCTCCAGAAGACCAAGTCATCCCAGAGAAGACCCCATCAAGATCAGCCACCAAGAACAAGGAAACGAAGGAGGTTGTCCTGGTCCCCGGCGAGCCAAACAAGACTACTCGCATCGAGGCCGACCTCGATCCCAAATAGGAAGACGCGCTCGTCAGCTTCCTAAGGGAGCATGTAAGCACTTTCGCATGGAAACCAGCGGATATGCCCGGCGGTCCTAGGAAGTTGATCGAGCACTCCTTGAATGTCTCGAAGACCGCCAAGCCAACCAAGCAGAAACTCCGGCGATTCTCTCCAGGCAAGAAGGAGACCATTAGGGTAGAGATAGCCCGACTCTTAGCTACCGGCTTCATCAGAGAGGTGTATCATCCTGATTGGGTAGCCAATCCGGTGCTTGTAAGAAAAAAGAATAATGAATAGAGAATGTGCGTCGATTACACCATCTCAACAAACACTGCCCTAAAGACCCCTTTGGTCTTCCACGAATCGACGAAGTCGTCGACTCAACAGCAGGTTGCGAGCTACTCAGCTTCCTCGACTGCTACTCCGGATACCATCAGATCGCTTTGAAGGAAGAAGACCAAGAGAAGATGTCTTTCATCACCCCTTTCGGGGCTTATTGCTATAAGACCATGTCTTTCGGATTGAAGAATGCTGGAGCAACCTACCAACGGGCGATTCAAGCTTGTCTGGACGACCTTATCCCCGACGTCGCTGCAGCATACGTTGATGACGTCGTCATCAAGACTCGAACGGCTGAAGACCTCATCTCCAACCTCGAAGCAGTTTTCAAAAAACTGGACAAATTCCAATGGAAGCTTAATCCTGGCAAGTGTATATTCGGCGTCCGATCCGGCAACTTGATTGGTAACATCGTCAGCAAGTAAGGCATCCTCCCCAACCCGGAAAAAATCAACACGGTTATGAGGATGAAGCCTCCGACCAATGTCAAAGATGTGCAAAAACTCACCGGGTGCATGGCGGCCCTTAGCCGTTTCATCTCCAGACTGAGCGAGAAAGGCCTCCCATTTTTCAAGTTACTAAAAGCTGGCGAGAAGTTCACCTGGTCAGAAGAGGCAGATACGGCCTTCAGAGAACTCAAACGCTTCTTGACGAGTCCTCCGCTCCTCATAGCTCCAAAAAAGGACGAAACATTGCTGATCTACATCGCCGCGACTAATAACGTCGTCAGCACTGCCATCGTCGTTGAACGAGAAGAAGACGGTCATGCCTATCCGGTCCAGCGACCAGTTTACTTCATCAGTGAAGTCCTCAACAAGTCCCAAGACCCGTTACCCAACGGTGCAGAAATTGAATATACGCTGTTCTCGTCACCTCAAGAAAGCTCCGTCACTATTTTGAAGGATATTCCATAGCAGTAATCTCTGAATACCCCCTGGGTAGCATCCTCCGAAACAAAGACGCCAACGGCCGAATCCTAAAATGGGCAGTAGAGCTGGGAACATACTCCATTGATTTCCGCAGCCGAATAACAGTCAAGTCGCAGGTACTCGCCGATTTCATAGCTGAATGGACAGAGATACAAGAGTCTTCGCATTCGGCACAGGAAGAGTATTGGACAATGTTCTTCGATGGGTCCCTCAGCATCAGCGGCGCTGGAGCCGGAGTACTCCTTATATCGCCCTCCGGTGAGCGCCTCCGTTATGTCTTGCGAATTTACTTCATGGCGTCCAACAACGCGGCCGAATACGAGGCCGCCTTGCACGGTCTCCAGATAGCCTCCGAGCTCGGCATCCATCGCATCATGGTCTACGGGGACTCGGCCCTGGTCATCAACCAGGTTAACAAATACTGGGACTGCAACAATGAGAAAATGGACTCATACGTCGTCGCAATCAGAAAAATCGAAGGGAAATTCCTTGGAATAGAATTCCATCATATCACTCGAAGCGAAAATCAGGCGGCCGACGAATTGTCAAAGCTCGGATCATCCCGGTCCGACGTCCCCGCAGGCGTTTTTATCCAGGATCTGTTCAACCCCTCCATACAGACTGATGGCGATACCAGCAGCTCCGCGACCGACCAGATAGTGGCGTATATCCCAACCCCTGAAGAGGACTGGAGAACCCAGTTCATTGATTACCTACTGGAAGCAAGGGTCCCCGAAGATAGAACAGAAGCCGAGCGCCTGGTCCGAAGATCCAAAAGCTATGTCATGGTCGACAGCAAACTCATGCGCAAGAATACCAGGAGCGAAGTCCTACAAAAATGCGTCCCAAGGGAAGAGGGTCTCAGGATCCTTCATGAGGCTCATAGTGGCATGTGCGGCAATCACACGGCTTCACGTACTCTGGTCGGCAAGATTTTCCGAGCAGGTTTCTATTGGCCAACAGCAGTCCAAGACGCCGAGAAGATAGTCAGAGAATGCGAGGCATGCCAATTCTTTGCCAAGCAGACACATGTACCAGCCCAAGAGTTGCAGACCATTCCTGCTGTCGTGGCCTTTCGCTACATGGGGACTGGACATGGTTGGTCCATTTAAAACGGCAAGAGGGGGATTTCGCTCCATTTACGTCGCCATCGATAAGTTTTCCAAGTGGATCGAGTACAAGCCGTTAGTCAAGGCTACGGCAACCAAAGCAGCAGAGTTCTTCAAGGACATCTCCTATCGCTTCGGGCTTCCGAACAGCATCATCACAGACCTGGGATCAACATTTACTGGAAGTGATTTTTGGGATTTCTGCGAAGAAAAATGCATATCCGTCAAATATGTGTCCGTAGCTCATCCTAGAGCTAACGGCCAGGTGGAGAGGGCAAACGGTATGCTACTCGACGCCCTCAAGAAGCGTCTCCACGCAGTCGTGGAGAGAAGCCCAGGCAACTGGATTGACAAATTACCGGCGGTGATCTGGGGACTTCGGACTCAACCCAGCCGGAGCACAGGAGTATCGCCATATTTTATGGTGTATGGCTCGGAGGCGGTACTACCTGCAGATGTAATCTATCGATCTCCAAGGGTTGAGGTATATGAAGAAGCCCACTCCAACGAAGCCAGAGCAGACGAAGTCGACAAGTTAGAGGAAGAGCGCCTGATCTCCTGTCTACGAACTGCTAAATATCTAGAAGGGATCAGGCGATATTACAATCGCAATGTCAACGGCAGAGCTTTTGCAGTCGGCGACCTCGTTCTCCACCGAAAGCAGAGCAAGGAGGGGATGCACAAACTATCATCTCCCCGGGAGGGGCCATACATCGTCAAGGCAGTTACTCGACCAGGTGCATATAGGCTTTCCGACCTAGACGGCGTCGACATCCTCAATTCCTGGAACATCGAGCACCTGCGACGTTTCTACCCCTGATCCAGGGTTCAAAACAGATATGTGTATTTTCATTCTATTATAAATAAGGGAAATATATTGTTATTCTCGATATTTTTGCCTCCATTACATTTTGTACAGCTAAACGTCTTCAACAATGCGTACGCCCCGCCACTGCTCGGGCAGCGCGTCTTCGCCTACGCATAAGTCCCGTCACTGCTCGGGCAGCGCGTCTTCGCCTATGCGTAAGTCCCGCCACTGCTCGGGCAGCACGTCTTCGCCTACGCATAAGTCCCGTCACTGCTCGGGCAGCGCGTCTTCGCCTATGCGTAAGTCCCGCCACTGCTCGGGCCGCACGTCTTCGCCTATGCGTAAGCCCCGCCACTGCTCAGGTAGCATGATTTCACCAATGTGTAACCCCCGCACCCGCCGGGCAGCATCTGGTTCGACGCCGCGTAAGCCCTAAAAATGATAGGCCGCCTAACTACGACACTTCATCGACCGCCCCGATATATCGGGTAGCCTTCGCCCACGATAAGCGTAACCCCCGCCTAGCGCGGGCAGCTTCGCCACCACGTAAGCCCCGGGGACGCCTGGGCCGTTAGGTCTTCGCTAACACGTAAGCCCCGAGGACGCTTGGGCAGTTTAGCAGCGTCTCCAAAAGCCCCGGCAAAAGCACGGGCGACGCGCAGGGCGTGTAGGATTATTCTTCGACCATACAAGATCTCGACTATGTTCAGGCGTCTCAATTTAAATCCCTTCGGTGGGAAAAAGTTGAACATCAACGGTCAACATTTTTGCGGCTTCCCTAGCCTCTTCTTCAAGCTGGTCTTCCTGCTCTTCGGTGGTTCCCCGAGCGTACCCGGTCTGTACTCGGTCATTCTTCACTCCCGGGTAGTGCGATCGGACGACTCCAAGCACATGGGCGGCCACATTTTCAGCAGCATCTACGCAAAAGTCTTTAAAGAATCGAAGAGCTTCCCGTCCACGTTGTACGATGTCGAGGGCACCGGGACCTTCAGCAGGTGGTACGGCGGGTGCATACTCAATGATGTCAAGCACAGGCTTAACACCACCAACCAAGGCCTCAAATCTTCCGTTGGCAGCCTCAAGGCGACCCGCAAGGTCATCAACCTGCGCACGATGCCTACTTCCCATCTCTGACAAACAAAGCAAGTCAGTCGCGCTACAAAAAAAAGAGAGGAAGGGGAAAGCCGAACACAAACAGGTAACCTGTCATCGTTTCCAGGTTCTTTCGGGCGGCCTCTCGCATCAACGTCACCTCAGCTTCCAGCTCAGTGGCTGCACGTCACAAAGAATAAAATCAGATCATCAAACCAAGACATTTTACAAATGACAAGACGTCGCACATACTTCGCTTCGTGGATCCATCCAGCAGCTCTTGAAGACCTACATGCCACAAAATTGGCGTTCAGAGAGCAAAAGCGGGACGAATAGCTATCAAGAAGCACAACATTCCAACATACCTTTGTTTTCTCGCAATAGACGCTTCTCGGATTTCATAAGGTCCGAGCAGTGTAGCTCCAAGGTTTCACGCTCCTCGCGCATGCCTGCCACCACCCCCTCTAGGCGACTCACCTCGGTCTGCAGCTGTTTGTTTTTCTCTGCTACATCCCAAAGGCGGTGTAGGGTTTTTCGGCGATCTTCGACGGTTTCATACACTTTCTGGAAGACCAAAGGAGCAACAGATTATCAAGTCATTATATCATCTGGATAAAATACGATAGGTGTCACCTGCACACGCGACGAAAGGTTTCCCAGCCATCCGAGAAGTTTTCTCAAGTCCGCGCGAGTATCGCGGATGTCATTCTTCAGTCCATCTATCTCGGCGTCAGCAAGATCTTCCTCCGTGGCGACAGCATAGGTGTTCCCTACCATCCGATACGTGCGAATCAAAGGCACGGGCCCCGTTCGGGCGATTTCTTCGATATCCGTACCCTCTGGGGAAGCGTTTGTGGAGGTCCGAGGACATGGCCATGTTCGCGCTTCCGAGCTGGTCTCCGTTCCACGATCAGCACTCCCAGGAGGAATAGTGCTACCGTGTCTCGGCGGTGACGTCCGAGCTTCATCTTCACAGCTCGGGTCCTTGACATTTGGCCTCGGAGGAGAAGCCGGAGGCGGCGGGGTGGGCATGCGTGGCTGCTTGGGAGGAGATGGTGAACCTTGCGCATCAGTTGTTGAGGGCCTCTCGGGCGACCTCTGGGGTGATTCATGTTCTGAAGTCCAGCCAGCGCGAAAGCCCTCTGCTACACCAGCCTCTGAAGTTGTCATCTTTTCAGCGCCGGGATTCTCAGCGTCTTCATTAGAAGGGTCCCTACATTTCCAAGACAAAATCTCAACACTGTTCGGATCAAAAAAGGAGAAATATGAAGAAAATCCTACTTATATTTCTGAGCGACGACGCTTTCGGCCGAATTTCTTTCTTTGACCAGAAGCTCCAGCGGCAGCGGCAGGAACATCACCCTTATGGCGTTTTGTGCTCGGTTTATCCAGATTCGTGCAAGGGGCGTCGGCGGCGGCTTGGGCACGGTCCTCGGAAATCTTTACCGGAGCTTCAGCAGCTCGGACGCCACTAGAAGATCCAGCCTTTTCTGACACCGGCTGTTTCCCCCGAGCAGTTCTTTGGGCCAGTGTCTCCTCATCTTCTTCGTCAAAAGACTCTCTTTCTTCTTCGGATAGTTCAGTAGAGTCGTCTTCGGCACGTCTCTGGTGATAACTGTGCATCGCGTCAACTCGGCCCGGCCAGTCAGCGGTTGGTACATCGGAGAAGTACACCTTTCGGTCCTGTCCATTTATCTTCAAGAGATCAAACAGAAGTTATGGTATAAGTACAGTATGAGCGATGGAAGTGCCAGGGCAGTTCGGAACTTACCTCTGGCGGGGGATTCTTTAGATTAAAAGCCGCACTTTGGCCACGGTTGCCTATATGAGAGCCTTTTCCAAAATATTCTTCCAAGACTTCTTTAACTTGGGCTTCGGATAAATCTCCGGATGAGCACCTGGTCGGATCTTTCCGACCGGTAAATTCAAAGGCAGGATGAACTCTATCCTTGCAAGGTTGGACGTGACGAAATACAAAATTGGTAGCAACCCCAACTCCATTCTGGGTTAAACCCTTGATGATTTCCAGCAATTCGTTTACTTGTCCTAACTCCTCTACATGCGGTTTCTCTGTCCAGCTATTCTGTTTTTCTGGAATCTGATCCACGGCGCACCGGACGCTTGGTTCATGATTGGGGATATAGAACCATCTCTTGTTCCAGTCACGCACACTGGTATTCAGAGGAATCTGGAGGTAATGTGCGGACATTCCGTCACGCATTTTCAGATACACTCCACCAGCAACTCGAGAACCTGTGCCGCTCGATTTCACAAGAACGAAGAGATGGCGGAACAAATTGAAGTGCGGGAGAATGCCAAGGTATGCTTCGCAGAAGTGGATAAAGATGGAAATCAAGAGGATAGAATTGGGATTCAAGTGGCACAGGGAAATTTGGTAATAATCAAGTAACTTGTGAAGAAATGGATGGCATGGCAAACCAAATCCTCGGGTAAAATAATCAGAAAAGACTACTATTTATCCAGAATCAGGCATTGGATATGGTTCACCTTGTGATATTCTCCAGCCTCCGGTCGCCTGGTCAGGAAGGAATCCCCAGGCCACGAGCGCATCGAGCTGCGATCTTCCCAATACTGACGGTTGCCATTCGCTTGACATGCGGAATTCCCCCGGTTGTGCCTCCTTCGACTTTTTTGATTCGCGGGTGCTCTTCCTGGTGCCTGTCATAGCAGATCTGGGCGGGGGAGAGGTGGATTCGATGGTTTTTCTGTGGCGGCGGCGGAAGAAAAATGGAACCCTAGATGGCGATGGAGGAATAGGCGGAGACGGATGTGTGTTTTGGGATTTGAATGCGCAAGAAGATAAACCAACTGTTCCCTTTTTCTATTTATTCCTCTGTCAAATGGCACATGGGTATTTTCGGTTTACAAATCGTTTGTTGCAGAGAAAAGCACCACTCGGATACTTCGTCGTTTTCATCAAGTGTTTCCGAGCAGCAAAGCTGCTCGGGGACTCCGTCGCTTTCGTCAAGTATTTCCGAGCAGCAAGGCTGCTCGGGGACTCCGTCGCTTTCGTCAAGTGTTTTCCAGCAGCAAAGCTGCTCGGGGACTTCGTCGCCTTCGTCAAGTGTTTCCGAGCAGCAAGGCTGCTCGGGGATTTCGTCGCCTTCGTCAAGTGTTTCCGAGTAGCAAGGTTGCTCGGGAATTTCGCCGCCTTGTCAAGCGTTTCCGAGCAGCAAAGTTGCTCGGGGATTTCGTCATCTTCATCAAGTGTTTTCGAGCACTAAAGCTGTTCGGGGACTTCGTCGACACTTCACAAGATCAACAAGGATAAAGATTTTGACCCTGACACCACGTGACTGTGTCACCTACTATCAGGCTCGGGGACTAAGTGGATACACTTCACCTGCCGGTGAAGGTATTGGCTCTGTCCTGGTAAAAGTGGATACACTTCGCTAAAGGGAAATTTTTTTTAATTTTTTCTGAGCCCCTTACATCCGTCTGGTCAAGCAACACTGAAGGTCTGCACCTCTCGACAAATGCAAGGCGTTCGGGGACTAGCTGTGGGGGTATAAGCCCGTATACCCGCATAGTCATACTTGGCCCAAGTCTATCGAGCAGGCCTGAACTACCAAGGACACGTCGCCCATACGATCTCCAGGAGATCGCGTATATCCGCCGAGTCCTTGGCGGGCAAGAAAATAGCTTTTCTAGGATCTAGCCGATTGGTTTCTCAGATCGACTAGGATTGTAATCTGTTATGTATGGCAAGATCAACTCGTAACCCTGCCCCCCGGACTATATAAGGCGGGCAGGGGGGTCTACTCGATTCATCTAATCTACTAGCAATACAACACAGCAACATACAGGACGTAAGGTATTACGCCTCGTGGCGGCCTGAACCTGTCTAAATCTCTGTTCCACACGAATTGTGCTTCCTCGTTCGTCTCAGGCGCACCCTCACCGTCTCATCTACTACCGCGGGCATACCCCTCGGTAGACTATCGCCGGTATTCCGTCGACAGTATTATTATGTTAGAAATTGAATATAAATAGATTAAAGATAATAAATTCTGGTTATTTATACATACTAGTTTACTTACTAAACTTTTAATCCTCGTGTACCATAAGACTCTAAACAGTGCTAGAGCAGAGGTTGATTGGCTATAGCTAGTTATAACGATGGGTTACATTAAATATAAAATGTAGCCACATGGCTTTCGTCCATAGCAAATCACGCACATGTTTCCTCGTATAGAGTAATTAGCAAATCTATCATGATCGAATAATAATCACTCAGCATCAGCGCACAAATAGGGTATCATGCTAGAAAATGTATAGAGAGAGATGGCGCAAATATAATTAAGGTAATACATTTATGCACAAACTTTTAGTACTATTGTTTCATGAGATTTTAGAACAATAGTTGTTATACAATGTACATGAGAATATTGCTCCTTTTTCTTAGTTAATATTATCAAAATAAAAGGTTATTTCTGATAATAAGCATCTAAGGGTATTTAATGGCAACAATCCAAAAAAAAGGTGAACAAAAATATCTTCAAAAATTCTAGGTTAGTGAGGTAGGCCGTTTTTCCAAAAGAAAGCTAAAGAAAAAGGTTATTCCTGATAAATAAGCATCTAAGGGTAGCGACAATAATCCAAAAAAGTTGGACAAAAATATCTTAAAAAATGCTAAGCGTTAGTGAGGTATGCCGTTTTCGCCAAAAGAAAGCTGCAACCTAATAGTATATGAACGAAGATCTTTTGCATTGCTAGTCGCAAGTTAATAAGGAAAATGAAGTGGATATGGGGATAAGGCCAAAAGCTTATTATTCGTCGTGGAGTATATAATGTTGGAGACAGCATCATCATGGCCATCCTGTTGTGAGACCATTGATCGAGAACATTAAGCGCTTGATCAGTGGAGGAATAATCTGACGCAGGCAGCATGGCCTGAAGCCTGGAAGCGAATTTTAGAGGCCTCGGGCCTGCAGCAGTTGCATCACTTGCATGTAGTATGGACCAGGGAGAAAATGATGCATGGCTGCAAATGGAGACGATTCGTTTTTTTACCCGGGGCCGGAAGTCCTGAGTAGTAGTAAGGGAGTTGGGTTTTATCTGGAACAGGAACATCCATGGACATTGGGAGAGCGAGGCCACGACATGCGCCTCCAAAGACGAAAACGATGCTGGAAGGGTGTTGCCATCGTCTGCCCCTATCATTAGTGACAGGCGAGGACTTTCGTCTCTGAATCCCTCTACCGTCAACGCTGGGGCCTGGGCCCCTGAGCAATGGCGTAGCTAGGATTTGTAGCTATGGTGGTCCATCGTTTAAATTTCCTTTTAACCGATATAAATTTAACAAGTCGGCACACAAGTATGTAAGATTACAGACCACAATTAATGAAAAGGGCTTAAAAAGTTCACAAAATAGATTAGTACCTTTCAGAACATAGAATTAAAATATTATATACATGTAGCATCCTTCTTTTTGATTCATACCCGCAGCATCCTTCTTTTTTATTCATATTTCTGGAGAAGAGAGGCAATATCACTACTCTTTATTTTTAACAAATCTGCAGTGAATTATACAATGTTTCGATTCACCAAACCAATAATCCAATACTGTAGAAATCATATAATTAAAATTAAGTGCTTATTTTCAGCTTTTCTAGAGTATTTTTTTCTTAAATTAGTTTTATACACTTCAGCAGTTCGTGGCTTACCCATTGGTGAAAGCCTGAAATATGGATCCTCTGATCCTCGATGAAAGAAGCCAAAAGAAAAAGGCGATGAGTATAGAATAGGGCCTTTGCTTAGCATTAGCAAATACCAATTGAATCTTCATCTTAGGTTTACGATGACCGTACATAGCTGTTGAGTCGCTGCACACCTCTGATTGCTGAATCGCTGCGCTCTTGAATGCCTGGAAGCTCCTTTGAGTCCCTAACTGATGGCCGCACCACTCCGCTCTTGCCGTAGCAGCGTGCCAGCGTCGCGCCGTCAGCCGCACGGAGGATGGAAGGAGAATACGAACGGTTGCTCCGAGTCTGATGCGAATATGCAGTGTCACAGCCACGCGAGTCAGAAAGGCAAGCGACATGAAAATTCTCCGTAGCTGACTCCATCCATGGGCTTCGGTTCAGCCAAGTGCAGGGAGGTCCACGGCCCACAGGGACCACCCTGTAGCTCCGCCAGTGCCCCTGAGGACCACAGTCATATGTGCTACAATGTAGTAGCCGTTAGTCTTTAGAGTCGTCGATCAAGGGCAGCCTATGGGCTATGGCCATTGCCTCGGTAATTTGGATCGGAATATCGGATGCGAAGGTTGTTTTGTGAATGTTTTAAATTTTAAAATCGATCAAGGGCAGCCTATGGGCTATGACCAAGGTTGTTTTGTGAATGTTTTAAACTTTAAAATCGATCGGAGTGTCGATATGATACCAACATTGTCTGAAAACAAATATGAATACCGATTTGTCAGAGTTACAAATATTAATATATGTGGAATATGGATGAGTTGGGATCCAGCAGACACAAATCAATGTTTCTTCAGAAATGAGTAAAAGCAGATGTCATATATTATATGTTTATTTTCAAATTCTTCAAGATACTTCAGTAAAATACCAAAAACATTATAAATTCTCGAATATCAAAAGCAGATGTTTAAATTTCAGACAAAAGGCTCAAATTTAAAAAAATTTGCAAAAAAAAAAAATCGTAATAACCGTGTACTTATATGTTTCTTAATTTATTTTAGGCTTATTGAAATATTTCAGTGAAGAACTCACTTCGTAGTTCGTACTCTCATATGTTTTAGAAAAATATAACCAACTCTACTTCACACCGTTTTTTGGCTAAAACTTATCTTGACGACCTTGGTGGCTTGCACTAGTACACAAAGTGCAAACTAATTTTATGTCTGTATCGACAGGGAAGGGGGAACATTATATTCTTCTAGATAAATTTTTGTATAACAAGAATCACCCAATCTCCTAAGTTTAGTTTCTGCTTCCGCTATTGTCACTCTTAATGGATATCTGATATGACTAATATCCTAAGGATAATGCTTTTATTATATTCGTGTCTGATATCTAAAAAGGAAAAAAATATTCATAGCTCTATTCGTTCTGAATATACAATAAAATATCTGTTTAGTTCCACTCTATATATGTTTATATTCCTAGGCCAAAGTCAATGAGGTGTAGCCTTGTTTAGTTCCACCGTAAAACTTTACAACTTATGGCATTGAATGTTTAGACACATGCATGCAGTACTAAATATGATAAAAAATAACTAATTACGCAGATTGCGTGTAAAAATTACGAGACAGAATTTTTAATCTAATTAGTCCATGATTTGACAATATCGTGCTACAATAGATATTGCTAATGGCAAATCAATTAGGATTAATAAATTCATTTCGTGATTTATAGAAACTGTAATTTATTTTCCACGTAACTAAATAAGGTACGTAGTGTGCCGTGCAGTGCACAACCACGTTGTGATACCACACCATGAGTCCAAAACACGAGCCGCCCCAGCAAAAAGGCCATGACAGACTATTGGCCCCTAGCTAGCTAGCGCGCCGACGACAGATCAGCCTATATCTATATTCGATGACACAGTATTATTATCTGTACTGTAATAGTACAGCCCAACGGCCCAAACAGTCCGTGGGGAGACGCCGCTCCGGACAAGATGATCGAAGCCGAATCCAGCAATAATTCTGCTGTGGGTTTGCACCGCCGGGCCTTAGTTCTACCTCTTGCATGTGGCAACTGATGTTGAGCGCAGCGCCCATGCGCATGCACCTGGCCTGCTCCGAGAGGTGTAGACGGTCATGAGAGGGGGCATGACGATTGTACACATGGAAAGAAAAAGAGAGAGCAGAGCATATATATACTGTACAGAGTACAGGCGAGATTTCACTTGCCCGGCCATGGGCTCGATCAAACACCATTTAGTTTTGTGCAGAGTAGCTGTTGTAGTACCTAAGCTCCTGAGTGGTACTGTACTACAAGTTTTACAGCACTCAAGGATATGGTAGATAGAGATGCGTCAATTCATCGTACGTGTACGTATCCACTAAGTATAGCGGCCACGTTGGTGTACTGCCAAATGCCAAAATCCAGTGCCAAGCATCCCCAAAGAGGCATCAAATGCGGTGTGGTCACCTCGCATCACACATGCATGGACACGCTTGCACACGCCGCAGGATCCTTCTTTCTGGATCACTTGCAGCGATGATTGCGCAGATTCTCTGCAGTGTACAATCGACAACCTGTACTGTACGTATAGTCACTCTTGATGTACTTATACTATACGCTGTCTATACTACACTGGTACAATAGTCGTAGTTTTCTTTTCTGAAATCCTGTAGCTGCTGTTGGAGATATGATGCCCGATCGAGGAGTTTTCTGACTTTGAGAACACCGAGCGTTTAGCTTCAGAAAGGCTGTGTTCTTTCTCCTCGGAGATGGAGACCCATATATTCGTAGATAAGGCTATCTCCAACAAGGGTATGTATACAGAGATACAAATGCAAAATGGATTTTCAACTGTACTGTTTCAACCTCCAACAGAATACCCATAGCAGAGCCCATTTTAGGTCTCATAAGAGACACAACCTAGATTTGAATCTCCTCTCTCCTCGAAACTCATTTGCAGAGAGATTCTCATTTAGGTGTTGTTGTTGGAGAATATTAAAAATGGGTATTGAATCTATTCACTGTAGCGCAACCCAAACGTAAAATGAGTATTGTATTTTGGGTATTGTTGTTGGAGACAGTCTTAACAAAATGGCGGTGGCCTGCGCAGCTATCCAATGGGGGGGTATACTGTATAGGGGCGACGAGATAAGCGAGGAAAATATGAGATATACGCATGCGTTGCAATTGCAAGCAGATGGAGTGGGAAGGCTATAATATACACCTTGGTATCCGTATCTAGCTAGCTGAAAGTGGATATTGATATCAATCATGCACTTCTCGTTGTTGAGAGAGAGCGGAAATTCGAAACGGAATAACGAGCACTACTAGTCGGCATGCATGCATGAGCTTTATTCAAAGCGCTGGGAATTTTGGGATGATGGACGGATTGATTTCGAAAAGCTGATGCAGAGCACCGGATCCATACCGGCGAGATTGGACGCGAGGATCGGCCTGCTGGCTTGCTGGATTATTACGTAGCGAAACCTGATGCGGCCAAGTTTTTGTTCCGGCCGGCCCTGTGGAATTATTCTTCCGACGATCCTCCTCTGCAATAAACAGATGGATGGAGATGATCAGAGAGAAGAAATTCCATTTGGTCGTCACCATCACATTCACACACGCCGGTGCCCATTGCGCAGCGTCTGGCATGCCGCTTTCAGCGGCCCTGTTACTACTCCATTGCTATGCTTCGTACCATTGTGAATATACACTACTGAAGCGCTATTCGCTAATTTGTCATGACTCGATGCGTGGCAACTGGCAAATGGTATGGGTCTGTTTGTCGTCCAACGCAGGAAAGAACTGAAGAATGTTTTTTCCCCATGCCTGGAATTTGCCCAACAAGTCAAACCAGATTGAAACTGCTCGATCATGCATGGAGTGGAGCCATGGACATGGCGGACCGATGATGGGCGATGGGATCATGTATGGGCGTCCAACTGGGCCCTATAGCTAGTCAACCACATCATCCATCAATCCGTGTGTGTTTCGTACTCCAACACAACGGAGGATCTGAATTCTGATGCGTACAAGGGCTTTACGCTTCCCGAGTCTATCCGGCGGCCGGTTTCCCAGTACCGAGGCCGCAGTTAAATCCGATCCGCCGTGGACGACGGATCGGACGGGATAAGGGAGAAGAACGCGATGATGTGGCCGGAACCTAACTGCAGCAGCCTACTCCAGCTAGCTACGCCTACCAGGACCTACGACTACCTGTCCGTCGTCGCAGACTAGCAGGTACAGGTACTACAGTATACTTAGGCGCTAAGCTTGTGCCGTAGCACGTGTGCTCGCCGGCCGGCATCGATCGCCGATGGGCCAGCGGGCATATTCTGATCGCCATCGCCGACCGGTTCACGCGCACAGTCGGCGCCGCTCATTGGCAGGCAGAGGCAGGCAGGCAGCCTCGCTCGCGCTCTCGCCCGCTGCTCCTCTCCATAATTGGATGCCCTGGGCTGTCGACCTGACCGGCCGGGGCCTCTGGATCTCGCGATAATTGGATGCCCCGCGCCTGCGGCGCACGAATGCTGCGCAGCGCAGTGCGGGCGCCTTGTCGTCTCTGCGGCCGATTCCTTCCAGATCGATGGGTATATGGATTGTTCAGTGCACTCCACACGGTCGTCGTTGTGGCGCGCGTGGCGCGGTCATTTTCGAATCGGACTGGAGGTGCGCGAATTCCGGTATAAGTACTGTGTGCGCCCCCGATAGTTACTCCCTTTGCTTCTAAATAAACTCCTAATAAATTATACAAGTTTCATAAAAAATCATATAGAAAAAATATAAAGATTTATTACGCTAATAAATATATACTATAAAATATGTAACGAACAAACTAATGATACTTAGTTGAGAACTCGACATTGTAAATGTGATTATATCCTATTATATATATAGGCTCTGTTCACTTGAACTTACCAGCTACCATCAGCCGGTCATTCAGCAGTGTTTTTCTTTTAGAACAATCAGTCAGCCAGCCGTACAATCCACCCAGCCGAACAGTGCGATAAATTTAGTTAAAAGATGTATTAACTCTTAAAGATTCTTTGAATGACATCTAATTTTAGACAGAGAAAGTAGCTTTCTTGTTGTTCTTGTTCTGTGGGATACTATACCAAAGGCGCCTACTGCGACGACGACGTACATGCGCGCTCGATCGTCAAGTTTACAAACAGTATTCTTCCTTTTGGATTTTTGGAATAAAAAATGTCACTGCCATTCAAGTGTACTCCCTCTGTCTTCAAATAAGTTATTTTCTTTGACTTTTGGATTTCACGTTTGACCGCTCATCTTATTTAAAATTTTATATAAATAATAAGGTAAATAAATCATTAGTAAAGTATTTCTAATGATAGACTAAGTTATAACAAAATAAATAATATTTATACAAAATTATTGAATAAAACAAACGGTTAAACGTGAAGTCCAAAAATCGAAGAAAGTAACTTATTTGAAGACGGAGGGAGTATATACGTATGCACATTTGAGTTTTCGCTGTAAACCGGGGAACTACTTGAGAGCATGAGCATACAGTATTAGGTATTTTGCCCACTACTACGTACGACTCGCGCAATTAGTGATCAAGTGGATAATCTAGAACGTGTTCCATTCAGTACCATTCTACTGATTCCAAGCCGTCATCATGATGATTCATGACTCTAAAGCGCGCTAAAAGTGGGTTTAAGTAGCGTTGAGCCCGTCCGGTGAGCTGGCTCCTACGTGGGCAAAAGTGACGGCCATTACTCATTATACTCATGAGAGACACGTTTGAGCAAAAGTGGCGGGGCCGACGGGTTTAATTAAGTGCCTCGTTTGTTTTGGGTAAATCCATGTGTGTCACTTTCGTCGTCCTAGCTAGCACAACCTTGGAATCCATGAAGGACTCCTCACTAGTGATGTATGGGACACGGCCGGTGGCGAATCTCTAGGATATCATGTTATGGGGTCAAGCACTAAGCAGCGAGGTTAATGACGTGTTATTCTCTATTTGAAGGAATAATTTGTTGGTGGGTAAAAGAACATTTTAGTGAGTTTTCAAGAAGTTAAATGGTCCGGCAACCTCAATAAATACAAGTAATTAGTCCCTATTCAGAATCCATATGGTACTTTTCTCCAATACGTATTTTGTAGCAATGGCTTCATTGGTTCTGCGTGCCAATGGTTTCAATGTATGGGCCTCTTTTTACTTCTTATGATCAACGAGTACTGGGCGTTGTCACCTCATCGCGCCTTTTACCAGGCGTGGTGTAGATTTCACTAGGGTGCCACGGGCTCCACCACCTTATTTCCTGATGTCAACCTCTTGTCCCCAAGCGTTCGTCGTCGCCTTTTGCTTCTTCTCTGAGGCGCAGTTTTCTCTTCTCTAACCCTAGAATGCATGAATAGGCATGGTATAAATAAATAATTATGTGTTGATGCATGTATTGGATAAATAAATGGATATATATATGCTAGAGGAAAAACCGATAAAATACAATTTTATATGCTTGGATTGGGAATTAGATGAATTTTGGTTGATGGTTAGGGCTTATATGAGCTGATGGATGTATTATGTTAGACGAATGCTTGGATAGATTTAATTTGATAGTTTATGGATGAGTTGTAGATGCTATATCTTAGGGCTTAGAAGAATTAGTTGATGGATGGAATATTCTATATGGATGAATGAATAAATAGTCGAATAATTTACTAAATATGATATGATTTCACTGAATATAATAAGTGACGAGATAATTTAGAACATGTTCCACCACTAATTCCTAGTTGCCATCATGATAACTCATGACTCTGAAGCGTCTATGTTAAGCCCGACTAGTGAGGTAGCTCCTACGTGGGCAAAAGTGACGTGCATTGCTCATTAGAGACACGTTTGGGCAACAATAAGGGGGCCGGCGAGTTTAAGTGCCTCCGTTGTTCAGGTAAATTCATGCACATCATTTTTGCCCTAGCACAACCTCGGAATCTATGCATGACTCCTCACTAGTGACGGGCAGTGGGGAATCTAGGATATCATGTTATTGGGGTCAAGCACTAAGGAATGAGATTTCATCAAATACATGTTAATTCTCTATGTAAAGGAGTGATTTGTAGGTGAGTGAAAGAACTTTTAGTGAGTTTTCAAAAAGTTAGATTCGGCAACCCTCATAAATACATGTGGATTCGCTCCTGATCAAGGACCATGCGAGACTTCTCTGAGACGTGCTTTGTAGCGGTTGCTTCTTCTATTTCTTCCTGCTTGTGGCTTCAAGGTATGGCCTCTTCTACTTCCTAATTTCCGATGATCTATGAGTGATGTGCACTGGAAGCATTATCGCCCCTTTAATTACCGAGTGTGGTGTGGATGCCACTAGGGTGGCATGGGCTCCACCACCTTCTTTTTTGACGTCAACCCCATGCCCCCGAGCATGCATCGTCACATTTCGCCTCCTCTCTAAGGTGGGGTTTTCTCTTCTCTAACCCAAAAATGCATCGATAGACGTGCTATAAATAAATGATTATATGCTAATGCATGTATTGGATAAATAAATGGATATATATGCTAGAGAAAAATTATGGAAAATACAATTGATATGCTTGGATTAGGGCTTAGATGAAGTGGTTGATGGGTCAGGGCTTATATGAGTTGATGGATGCATTATGTCTTAGATGAATTATAGATGAGTTGTTGCATGTTATTAGGGCTTAGCAAAATTAGTTGACGTATGGAATATTATGTATGGATGAATAAGCAGTTGAATAATTAACTAAATATCGATTTCAATGATATCATGGATATTAACATAGCTCTCATAACCATGATGCTTATCAAAGATTGACCTGGGTAGCATCTTAAGGCAAGGGATGTATAGATCTATCTAGATCTACTTGACTATCTCTTCCTCATGTCTTCGCTTATTGCTATATGGCTATATGTTGGAATGCTAAGACTTAAGAAATGACAGTCAAGGGCATTTAGATGTATATATAGATATCCTCTTAATATGTTATTTTTGTGGCCACAAGGTTGTACCTAATTCTAGATGATGAAGAACCTCACCCCGTTGCCCCCTTTGGCAATGATAGTCTCACTCTCTTCATGCCCAAGTAGGTTCCACCACTAAAGATGGTTTGACTAGTGATCATAATTATATTATTCTATACTTGCTTGATAATCTAATTCTTTTTTAAAATGAATAAAGCATAAGAGTTTTCGACTATATTAAAAAAATCATGTACAGGGTAAAACAACAAAACAACGATATATAGCCCTAGACGGTTATGTAGCCACAACACCAAAACAACTAACAACGACGACCAATCGGAATGGGACTCCAACACCTGCAAAAAAAAAAAAAAAAACATCAACTTGCGCTCAATGCTGCTATACACCATTGACGTGTCACTCCATATACTCCCCCGTATTAGCTGGCCAGTTATAACACCACACACCCTTGACAGAGTTGTCAAGACGAAAACCTCAAGAAAACCTCAAGACATCACTTGCGCCTTTGTTCGCAATGTTATCTTGTACTGAGGTAGCCTCTACCAAGCTGGGCTAGTAGTTGTAAGCCGTGTAATCATCATTGCCATTAGATTCACTTGTGCCATCTCATGACATTGTCCCACACTGGACTATCTAGTCCATGTGATCCAGGGCTATCCATCATAGTCCCCGCAAGGCACCAATCCAATATGTAAGCAGTTGCATGTGATTGTCGATGTGTTAGTTGACCTCGCTCACCAAGATTTAGTAGCTCTCGACAATGTATCTGTCAACCGAAGATAACAAAATACACGTAGATCTCCAGCTAAGGCCTCCTTGCACCAAGACAATCGCCATAATATGAGCCCGTCGATGCCACACCATGCAGGTCATATTAGCAACACACTCCCTACATCTGCCACCTCCTCCCACGATGGCCTAGTGTAAGATACAATTGCCTAAACGTTGCCAAGTGTAAGATACACGTATGTCTTGTTGGCTCGTTAGCATCGAAGAATATCAAATAAAGTGACCGGTAGTATTTTCTTGAAGATTAGCAGTTTGGTATGCATATCCAAATGTATTCGTGCCTTTCTTTAATTTATCCCCATCTTTCTTTCCCTTTTGGACGAAACATCAACTAGGACTAGTAATAAATAGGAGCAGCACGGTGATTATTTTATCCCTACAAAACTAGAGTATTCGGTTCTGAATTCTGATAACTGCAAAGCGACAAGTTTTGGGGACCGAATAGTCAAGAACGTGATCCACAGATTCCAAACCGGCGTGATCGTAAAAGCGAGTTTAACTGTCGAGGCGGAGGCCTGATTGATGAGATCTTAGACTTAGATTACCTGTCAAGCTTGACCAGCAGCAAAAGTTGACGTACTGGCATTGCCTTTTGATACTTGTACCGGACCATGTTTCGTGGAGCATCTGCTTATCATCGGAAAAGGAGGAGTAGATGACTAGTAGATGAGTGACCGGCAGGCGGCGGCCGGGGCGGTACATACAGCGATGACGACGGCGACGACGACGATTCAGCCGTGTGGCGATCTACCGATCGAGAATATACGGCGGTGGACCAGTAGTGCAGGTCTCTACAGGGCTCCAGGCCTACCTCTACCTGCACGCATCGCCAGTCATATTATTCCTGCTCCTGCACCTTTTTGCGATTCTTGTCAGACGAGAAGAAAATGGCCCGCCGCCCGGTTTGGACGACATGTGTGTCTGGACGTGGGCGCACGCCCGGCGCAGGGGAATCCGGCGCGTCGCAAAAAGGGCCAGATCATCGAGCGAAAGGGAATCCTTCTTCCTCCCCACCGGCGCCGCGCGAATGCATGGCCGCCAGACCGCCACGGCCTCCGCGGTGGAGTGGAGGTGGTCAGGTGGACACGCCCGCCGCGCGCGGCCTCACGTCCGTCCGCTCCTGCGATCGGATCCCTGGCACGAGGGGGCACCGAGGCTAGACGAACTGGTACACGGCACGCGGGCGCCGCGGGGACAAACGGGACGCCAACGAACCGTCGCACTCCGGCACCGGCCACCACCAACGCCACCACCCACCCACCACCACGACAGCCGGCAGGCGCGCCGGCCGGTGCACTCAGATCGCCTCCCTCGGCCCCACCACGCCTGGCTGCGTACGTGTCACAGCGTCAGCGATTCTGGTGGCTGCCTACCTGGCGCCACGCGAGTGGGAAACTTTTTTTTTTTTTGAGTTGACGCGCGTGGGAAACTGGGAATGGAGTGACCGAGCGCGCACCGTCCGGGAGGGCCGGGCCCAATTCCTAACTTGGCGCACTTCGCAGTCCCCACACGGCAACGGCAACGGCACCGCTCGCCCCACCTGGGTCCAACAAGTCTCCCCTGACTTCTGTGGCGTCCGTACCGCCATACGACACTCCCTGGCCCAGGCCTGGGGCCATTCCACCTGGCCCACACGTTTCAGCTTTGCGCCAGTACGGGAACCTCCGTCTCCTGGCCCAGAACGCGGCCCAATTTGGGGAAAAAAATTATCAGTGTTTATGAAGCCGGACATGCACCAAAATACATAGCACCGGCTCTATTTGGCAAGAACAGTTCAGGCGCCACAAACCGGTGTTGATGATCGATCAAATGGTTCTGCGCTAGAAACATTTATCCATGTGAAAATCTTGCTACAAGGAAAAAGTCTACGATACCTCACCAATACATCAATCCACAACCAATTTTTTTTTTTTTTTTTGGAAATCAAGTCAAATAACTGAAAGGAAATATATGTTTTGGTAGTCAGTCGTAGGATGAGATCATTTTTTTCTAGAAAAAAGGAACATACATGGATCATGAAAAGTGATCTTAAAAATGTAATACGCGCCTGAAGGGTAAATTTAAGCATATATGATCTAAAAGCTAACTGTCGACTACAGTCCAATTTTTTTCCTAAAACTAAAGGAATCGGTCGGTTGGTTCCTACCTCATCATAAAGCTATCTGTTCTTGGAATTTTGTCAGTTCCTACCCTTAATTATGGATGGTAAACAAAATCCAAGTAACACATAATAGTAAGTGGCATATAAATCAAACTGAAGTGAACTAAAACTCTGATGCATGATAAATTAAAGTGAAAATATTGCATCAACCATGTTTTGTTTATCAACCTATCAGGTGCTGTGAATTACATCAATTTGTACAAAATTTATGTGCCCATAGCAACACATGGACCAATATCTAGTTGAGTACTGTATAAAGCTCTCTCTCTCTCTCTCTCTCTCTCTCTCTCTCTCACTCAAAAAAGAAAGAAAAAAAAATAGACTGAAGCAAAGAAAACATGAACGGAAATGTGGTGACAAAAACATACGAATGAGATTGTCCATTGCAAATGGGCTAGCTAACGAAAGACTAGAAGAAATGACAGCCCAAGTAAGGTGTTGGGCCTTTTGGGCCCCGTCTACCTCTTTTCAGCAACTACTACTACTACAAAATAGCATGGATAATATCAAAAAAGAATTTTTTTAAAAAAATATTAAAACAGTGCATGGAGAAGCCAAATAAAAATAGGTAAGTTAGAAGGGAACACGAAATAAAAATAACTTTAGATTTTATTAATTTATTGCTCGATGATTTTATTGTAAAGGATCATTCTCTCGGTGTCTTTTTCACTCAGGACTGGGTATCCATGCCAGGTGTTATACCGGTGGCTTCAGGGGGTATTCATGTTTGGCATGTGCCAGCTCTGACCAAAATCTTTGGAGACGATTCCGTATTACAATTTGATGGACAAACTTTATGACATCCTTACGAAAAAGCACCTGGTGCAGCAGCTAACCGTGTGGCTTTAGAAGCATGTGTACAAGCTCATAACGAAGGGCGCGATCTTTATTGTTGGTTGGAAGGAACTCCACCAAACGGCTGCTTGCACAGCGCTAGTGCTTGGATGACACGTTAAATACCCAAGCATGCTGCTTGCGAGAGTGCATGTTCTGAGTTCATCATTTTCATCCGCCTCATTTTTCTATTATATCACTATTTTAGTAGAATTCTTCTAGCATTTAAGACTAGTAATAGTATATGAGAATCCTCACTAGAATGTATTCGTAGAGAAAATTTATACTGAAACTTGAATGATAGGATACTAACAGAGACCCACATCACTGGGAGAAGTAAAAACATATTAGTTGTGATGGAATAAAAATGATGGAGACACCATGACCACATTCCTCACAAATTACCACTAAAATCAAGAACGAACCCATTATAATACATTTTCAAATTTAGGATGGGATGGTTTCTTAAACTAACCACTTGAGCAACTTCAAGAGGTCCTTACAATGTTAACCCTCGAAATTTATTATTGAAGGCTCTCTTAAATAAATTGTATCATCTAATTACTTTCATCCACATGAGCTCCCTAATATTTTGCCTCCAATTCTGACACATCATTAGTTAGATTAGTTGGATATGAATTTTTTTTCATCCACTCATGACTCAAGCCATGCAAGCAATACACGGACAGGAGCAGCCCCATGTGCACATTGGTGCTTGGGGGCGCGCCGGCATTTTCCATTTATGCGAGGAGCAAGCTTGTTTTTTCGGAGTGACTAAATCTTGGGAGAAGGCTTAGGGAACTGTTGCGCTGGTGTTTTTTTTAGACCATGCAAAGATTAGTTTTTGGTATTGTTAGACTTCTCTTGGAGATGCTTTAGGTCTCATCGTGTCTTCATCCTTCCTATTTATTTGATCCGGGGGAACATGTATAGGGGTGGAGGCGCAATTGAAAATGTTATCATCTCATCTCTACGCTTAAGTATAGCACTACACCTTATCCATCCTTGCAACGAAGCAACGGTTTGGGCACTTCACTAAATGTAACACCCCTGATGGGTGTTACTGTCAATAAAACCAGCCATGTCATCATGATTGCATGCAAATCATCCTGCATTCAACCTTTTTAGTGTGCATTAACTAAAATAAATTTTATTCCTGCATATGATTGTGCATAGGTGCTTTAGAGTGACTTATTATGTAAATGTTTTTGTTTGTGTGTATCTATCTGAATCCAATCCGAAACTAAAAAGAAATTCATTTATAAACCCTAGAATCGGACCTAAAACTCTAATTCAAAAACTAAAAGGAATTGGATATAGGGTCTTAAATAAAAGTTGTGCATATTTAAAAGTGGAGCAACTTCTATTTTGGATAATTTTGAAGTTGTTAAATAAAATTTCAACTAAAACCCTACCCTATGTTTAAAAATTCAAATTTGAAATACCAATTCAAAAACTATTAAGAATTTGATCAAACACTTTTAATGAAAGTTGTAAAAATTTTCAAATTTAATAACTTTTGTATTTGGGGATTTTCAAGTTATCAAGTTAAATTTTAAATAAAACTCAAATTGGTGTTTGCGGATTCAAATTTAAAATATCATTTCAAAAATTATCAAGAATCTGCCAAAACTCCTTTAATAAAAGTTATAGGTATTGTCAAGTAGAACAACTTTTATTTTTCTGTATTTTCAACTTATTAAGAGAAATCTGGAGAATTTGACTGGATTAAAATTGAATTTCGAAATCCCTATTTACCCCCTTTTATATTATTCAGAATCCATTCAAAATTTGAATTTGGTTCAAAAACTAAAGTTGTTCAGAATTAAATTTACTACAACTTTTATTAAGGAAATTTTTCAAGTTATCATACAAAGTTGAGAGTAATTTAACAAAAATCAATAGGAGGATAGGCTCTGCTACAGTACTCGGGAGGGGTCCGGTCCTTTGCACCCCTACGCGGGCAGAGCCGCGCGTGCCGCGCCGCACGCTGGCGATGCCCAGGGCCGGCCGAGCCCTGTCGACAGCGGGTCATACTCGTGGGGGCCCCGGCCACGTCTGGGATGCGCCTCGGCTCTATAAGAATCCCACCGTCGCCGTTTTCCTCCTTTCTTCCTCCATCGCCGCCGCCGACGAGCTCTCTGTCAAGTCCGAAATTCGCCGTCCTCACTGCTCCAATCTCCAATTCTGTTTGCCATAGGCTAGCCACCTCTTGGCGCATCTTTTGAACCACCTAACATCACCTATAACCGCCCAAAGCACCGTGCGGCTCGCCTTCGTCCCGAAGACCGGCAGAGCGCCGCCGGGTTTAAGCTCAATGTGGCTAGTTCGCTCAGGCGGTTCCTTCTTCCTCTTCTCCCTTGTTTCTTACTCGCCTTGAAGCTGTGAGGTTTAAAAGCTAGACGGTTTCCTTGGTCGTCTGTAGAGGACACCAGAACGGGGAGTCGCCATCCGGAGCCTGCCGCCGGATCCGCCATGAACGTCACCGGGGTACCTCCGAGCCATTGTTGGTATTTTTAACATCACTTCACGTTAAGTTGTCATCCCTAACATGATGCCAAAAACCAAAGGTAAAATAATCTTCACTTGCCTCCTAAAAATAATACTATAGAATATCCGCAAGCGCACAGATAATTCTCCTATTGTAGCACTTCACCCGGTAAGTATTCCGAGTATCGTTGATTTGTTTTATGCCAAAAGGATAAAGGTGCCATTCTACTCATTAGTATAATCTACTATGATGATTGGAAAGATAAATGTGGAGACCTATGATAACCCATAAGTCCAGTGCTTTAGCGATAAATAAGTCAATGATAAATGGTAAATGATAACTGAGTAAATGAGGTAAATGGTATTTCAGAGATAGAATATAAAGACTCACTAATGTAGTAAGACAATCTCGAGATTCGGGTAAAGTAAAGGAAACCTATGTAATTACTTAATACAAAGTCTACAGCCTACGCCACATTACACATCTTCATCTATAGCATAATCAACTCAGAAAACATCATAAGGAGCATCATCTAATGAGGATATTAAGACACAAGGGTCACCTCCTTCGCGACCGCGCTCTGCTAGTCCTACATACGGGGGGTGGACTACAGAGGAACCAACACAGCTGTCACCTAGGCGGGCTACCACAGGACCCAGCATGTCAGGGTGCCACCGTAGGTACACAATATATCTAGACACCACGTCTACATAATGCATACCACCTAACTCACTCGAGTACTGAATTAGACGCTTTACGATCATACGACAATAATCATCACCAATCATAAATATATCGAATATGCAACTAGAATAAACTAAGAACTGAATAAGTAGCAATATATTAAAATAAAGTAAAGTCATAATGAGGTACAACATAATATTACCGATCTTCAGACGAACGGATCTGGAATCCCGAGCGTAGCGCCCAACTCTACTTGAACCTTACTAGATGTCTAAACTATGAACTTGAAGAACTAGAGCCCTATTTCTAATCTCTGGAAACCCTAACTTATGTCTACTCTTGACGAATGAAGCAGGAGGAATGAATTGGTGCTCTGGGAGGGGGGTCTGTCCCTTTATTTATAGCCCGGTGGGATGAACGTGCGCCGTGGGATCAAACCGACTTGAACAAAGGGCCCAGATGACTCCAGAGAGGCGGTGGAAGAAGACTCCTGTTGGTGGGCCGAAACCCTAGCAGGGGGCGCCGGTCGGCCCCACCCTGGTAGGTCTCGGGCCCCGGTGCTTCGGGTGTGTTCTGGATGCTTCTAACTTGCTGATGAAGTATGCTTCTGTCGCGATCAAGTTTCGTGGTAATTATGCTCTTTAATCCTTCTTTTAAGCCTTTCTGGAATAATCCCTGGAAAGTACACAATTCACCAAAACTCGTGGAATTCGTCAGTAATCACCCCTATACTTCTATTATTGATCTTCCCTTGGCATTAGTTGACGGTATAAAATTGGTACTTAACGACCATCAACAATACCCCCAAGCTAAGTCTTTGTTAGTCCCTTAGCAAAGTTGACTTGAAATAATTTATTTAGGGTTCCATAAAAATGTATTTCTCTCAGGCGGGCGTCTTTGCACCCATTATTTTACTCTCTCTTTTTTGGCACATACCCTTTTGATATAGCATCTTTCAGGCTCATACTTCTTTGGTATGGCATCTTTTAATTTTATAACCCACACTTTCTGTTAGACTTTTAAGAGAGAAACTTATACATAGAGTGAAAACTTTTTGTGCATGTGAATTCAATCATGAATGCATAATAGAATAGTCTACTTAAATTATATTAGCAGAATAAATTATTATATTTGTTTTGATTTTGATTTTTAAAATGTCTGGAGCTTAAGTGTCACTTAGAATGAAATAAATAGCAACTCAAACCTTCTTATATCATATCCATCAATTACTTAGAAAAGCTTATGCTACCCACTGATATCAAGTTTCAGAATAAATTTTCATTATAGATAAACTTCATGCAATTCGTAGGAGAATTTAAATTTAAATACTAAGTAATTGCAAGAAATTATATTTAAACAATTTAAATATCTTTTCGATTTTTCTCTAGCTTCAAGTTTTAATTATTCTAAAGACAAGTTGAATGCGGAATTTAAACCAAACTTAATTATACAACCTATTATTATTATTTTTTTGGATTTTTATTTTTTAAGCAAGCAGAAATTTAATGCAATAACTAAAGAAATCAGTAAATAAATTTTTATTTGGTTTTCTTGTAGTTTTTAGCAATATTGAAATTGACAGAATTAAAGACTGAATTAAATACCAAAATAAAAGGCATATATAAAGGTGAGAGGCACTCACCTAGCGGGGATCTCCCCCAAGCTGGATGTTGATCAGTAATGTGGTGGAGGTGGTGGCAGGTATCCCATCTGATGTATCAAATACTCTAATCCGCTCTTTGTCTGCTGCTGTCCCAGATATATCTGATCCAGTCGTTGGTCCATAATGTGCTGCCATTGTTCATGCTGGTAGAACCTGTCGTCGACCTTCTGCTGCCACTGCTTGTGCTGCTGCAGCGTGTCACTTATCGCGTTCTGTCTCTGTTCAATGTTAGTGAGACGCATAGATAAATGTGGAAAATCATCAGCGGTAGTAGAAAAGTGCTGCTCAGGTGGGCGATAGTAGTCATCTTCTGGTGGTGCGTGGAACGGATACGGTACACCAGCGGTGAAATTCGGGTTCCCGCGTGTGGAAAAAGATGCTTGCCCTCTCTGAAAATTAGTTGCTCCCCAACCCGCTGCTGCTGCTGCCAATGAAGATTCTCCTTGTTGAAATGTTGGCTGTTCCTCCCATCCTGTATGCGTAGTCCATTACTGGCGTGGCTCCTGCGTTGATACCTGTTCACCAAAATTGACATAATGGGAATAAGTTGGCCCGGATGGTGCTGGACCAGCTCCAGTGAAATTAGCTCTCGGCGTCCTGCTGATGCGCGCGGACGGACATCTGCCAATATTAACTCTTACAGCTGGAAAAACAAAATTCTGCACAGAATAAATTCCTAACTCCCTATCTGGCAGTTCAAATCAAAACTATTTTATTATTTTGGCGTTTGAGCATGTGAGCACGAAAGAAAAAATCATAACCAATAATTCTGTGGGCATCAGAAATATAAACAAGTGAAGCATTTGATAATAAACCTAGCCCTGCAGCTAAACGAGTAATCCAGAAAGTAAAAAAATACTACACTTTTCTTAAGGAAGGGACAGTTCTCCAATAATTTAACATCATTTTTAAAGGTGACGCTTTCCTCTTTTTAATTATTATATATAACAAATGTAGTTCATCTTATTTAATAGTATTTAACTCCTCTCTAGGAAAGAATGTAAAAACTAGCCTTTTAAGCATGAATCTTAGTGTGGGATGATGAACTTCTTTAGTAGTATATTTTTGTTTTCTCTCAGGTTTCTTTGCAGTGATACTCTCTAAAAAATCATCTTTATCAAAGTCTTGAAGAGTTTCAGAAATATTGACCACACATTGATTATTGAATCCTAATGCTAAACTAAGAGTTTTCCAAGAGAGGGTGAAAGGTTTATTAAACATTCTAAAATTAACCTTATCATCATCAAAATCTAGGGTCCTAATAAATTTTATAGTGAGTAATTTGCTATCCCGCTCATTAATTTGTCATGCATTTTTCCATCCAACCACTACTAGAAATGTGTTCATCCATGACGATTCACTAGTGATGATTACTGTTTTCGTCACCGAAGGCAATTATTCTATGACGAACTGTGCAGGTTCATCATTAGTCAGAAGTGACGGTCCTTTGGCACGAAGAATAATGACGAAAACGTAATAATCGTCGTACAATAACAACACGAAATCATCATTGATTGTTTGGCTCGTGGACCACCTGGAGGACATGGGTCCAGCTGGATTTGCAGCCTTCCCCCTCCATTTTTTTCGGAAAAAAATAGCTCACAGAGTGAGCTTCGAACCCGTGACCTGCAGCTAGGTTGAAAGATGCCTTACCACTAGAGCACTCGGCCTTTTCTAGTAAAGGTATGCATATTTTTTATTTGTAAAGTTATGATATGGTAATTAATCATAGATGTTGATGTGGCGCCGTGGTCCCACCAGAGCGCCCCAAACCGAGGACGTGGCGCAGCGGTCCCACCAGCGGGCGTGGCGGCGAACACGTGGCACAGGGACCTGCGGCCCTTTCAATTTGTGCAAAAAATTACACCCGCAGGGGGAATCGAACCCACGACCTGCCACTAGAGAAGGAGGAGGCTTTACCACTGCAACGCTCAGACCTTTGTGGCATGCATGTTTTTCTATTTGTACTGATAATTTGGTATTTTGTTATTTTATTTACTCGATCGAGTTGATAGGCCCTGTACATGATCGTTTCAACGTCCCACGTCCGTGGTGGCTAGGCGTCCGTGGCGGCTGATCGTGAGGCCTTCCATGGCCCTATACCGGCGGCGAGGCGTCGACGTCGGTTGATTGGCGTCGTCCGGCCGAGCAGAGCGGCACCGGGCAGCGGCAGCGCGCCTGTGATAGAACAGTAGCGCCGACGAGCAGAGCTACGCGTGGCGCGCGATCAGATCGGCGTCGGGCAGCGGCGGCGCGCGTGGAACAAAGCAGCAGCTCGGGCTAGCAGAGCTGCGTGTGGAGAGCGAGCAGAGGACGCGCGAGCAGAGTATCGCTGAGTACAAGGTTTGCTTTGGTTTTTGAATTTGTTTACATACATGCATGTGTTTGCTTTGTTTTTGAATTTCGTTGAATTTATTGCTCGAATTTAAGGAATGAGTATAAGGTTTATTGTACTGTCAAAACAGATGGATAGAAGCTGGATTTTTGGGGCACCATTCATACCTGCATATGTGAAAAGAGTTGAAGAGTTCATAAAATTTGTTGGTGAAAGATACCCCAAAGACAGCCTGATACTTTGCCTGTGCAGCAAAGTCTTAATCAAAAAATGCGGTCTCAGCATGATGTAAGTGAGCATATACATATTTATAGAATGTCAGCTACGTACACCAGGTGGATTCAACATGGGGAGTCGGCGGATACTGAAGTGGTTGAGAATTTGGAGCACGAGGTCGAAGGAAGTGATCATGACTTTGGGATACATGTCGATGTGGCCGATGATGACTATGATGAGGATCACGGAGTACTAGAGATGATAGGAGAGTTGTATGCTGCGGCAGAGGCAGAGGGAGAACAGCCAAGGTTTGCAAGAGTCCTTGAAGATGCGAAGAAGGCACTTAGCCCGAGATCTAGCCACTCAAAATTCTCTTTTCTGGTGAGGATGTTGTATATCAAGTCTCATTATCGAATTGGCAATACAACATTTTCCGTGATGATGAAGTTGCTGTCAGAAGGATACCCTCAGAGTGAGTTGCCAAAATCATATGACGAGGCCAAAAAATATCTTAGGGAATTAGGCCTTGGATGTGAAAACATCCATGTGTGCCCGAATAATTGTGTGTTGTTTCGGAAGAGGTATGCTGAAGACAATGTGTGTCCAGTATGCAAGGCATCTAGATGGCAAGATGGAACTGGGACCAAGAGGGTTCCACAGAAGGTATTGAGGCATTTTCCACTTTTGCCAAGGTTGAAAAGAATTTTTACTTCAAAGCGAACTTCTGAGGAAACACAATGGCACCAGAAAAAGAGGACGCCAGTCGACAATGTAATGAGCCATCCAGCTGATGGGGAAGCATGGAAGGATTTTGACAGGAGGGAAAAAAACCTTTGCAGATGACCCGAGGAACCTGAGGCTTGCCTTAGCTACCGATGGATTCAATCCATTTGGCAACATGAGTACCCAGTATAGTATGTGGCCTGTGCTTCTGACACCGCTGAATCTCCCACCATGGGAATGCGTGAATCCAGCAAACTGCTTTATGGCATTACTCATCCCAGGTCCAAAATCTCTAGGAAAGGATTTTGATGTGTTCCTTGAGCCCCTAATTGAAGAACTGATTGATCTATGGAAGGGTGTCAGCACCTTCGATGCTTGTACTGGTAAGAAGTTTGACCTTCGTGCTGCCGTGCTATGGTGTATACATGATTATCCAACATTGAGCACGTTATCAAGGCGAACAACAAAAGGGTATTATGCATGTATTCATTGCGACAAGGATCCGTTGTCTCGGGCAATAAGGAATAAGATATGTTACATTGGACATCGTCGTTACCTTTTTCGGGGACATGCATGGCGAAGAAGCTTGGCTTTTGATGGTAAGCATGAAAACAAAGACGAGTCAGGCAAGTTCACTTTGGAGGAGGTCCTAGTGGAGCTAGAGAAGGTGAAGGATGTCAGGCCAAGGAAGCATCCTAACATTACTGGAAATAAAAGAAAGCGCAATGAGGGTCCAAGGATTTATAGCCACAAAGTTGGGTTATGGAGATTGCCATACTGGAAACATTTGAAGCTTTCACATAATCTTGATGTGATGCACACAGAGAAAAACATATGTGAAAACATTCTTGGCACATTACTCAATGTACAGGGCAAGACCAAGGACACAACCAATGGTAGACTAGATTTGTATGATATGGGCATAAGACCCGAATTTCACTTGCAGCAGCATGGCAACTTAGTCATTGCTCCACCTGCTCCGTATGTCTTGGGGAAGGATCAGAAAATCGCGTTCTGCAAGTTTCTTAAAGGTATCAAGTTTCCTGATGGATATGCCGCTAACCTAGCAAGATACATAAGTGAAGATGGTTCGAAGATCCAGGGAAAGCTGAAAACACATTCTTGCCACATACTCCTGCAAAGAATCATACCTGCAGGCCTAAGAGGACTAGTGAGGAAGGATGTATATGAAGCAATTGCAGAGCTCGGGACCTTCTTCAGGGAACTATGCAGTAGAGATCTACGGATTGATGTTGTGAAATGGCTGAAAGAAGAAATTCCACTGATTCTATGCAAGCTTGAGAAGATCTTTCCACCTGCCTTCTTTGATGTCATGGTGCACTTGGCTGTCCATCTTCCTGATGAGGCACTGCTTAGAGGTCCTGTTCAGTACGGATGGATGTACCCAATTGAAAGGCGACTAGGCGCTTTGAAGAATTTTGTAAGCAACAGGGGTAGGCCGGAAGGATCAATTGCTAACTCATATATGGCAAGTGACACCTTGACCTTTTGTTCTAGGTATATGGAGGATATTGACACAAGATTTAACCGTGATGATGGAAGTGATGGAGAGGTGCCATTGCCCGATGACATCTCTGTTTTTAAGCATGGTGTTGCTCTTGTTGGATCTGATAGGAGGCAGTACATTGATGATGTTGTCCTGAATAAGTTAGTTTGGTATGTGCTAAGTAATTGTGATGAAGTTCAGGAATATGTGGAGTAAGTATAGTTTATATGTTTGAGTTTTAGTTTTTTTTAAAGTTTAAAATTATTTTGATGACTAAACTTTGCTCTGCAGCTTGTACAGGGCCGAGCTAGAGGAGCAAGGTGCACGTGATGTTGATAGAATAGTTGAAAAAGGATTTGCAAAGTGGTTTAAGTGTCCTGTAAGTCACTACACATTTTGTTTCTAGTTTCAGTAAATGCATTAATATCCATATGTAATTGGTGAACTGATTACTTTTGTTGCAACAGATTGCGAACAAACGCAAGGAGAATCCTGAATCGGTTAGTGAAGGACTGTGGGCACTGTCATGTGGCCCAAATCTGTGAGTTAAGACTTGTGCAGCTTGCAAGGTCAATGGAGTGCGGTATAGCACTGTGGATCATGAGAAGTTCCTTCTAACACAAAATAGTGGTGTAGTGACTGAAGGTTCACATAATGGGAAAGACGTAGATTTTTATGGAGTCCTTAAAGAGGTAATTGAGTTAGAATATAACTCGAATCTGCAAGTACGTCGGACGGTGGTTCTATTTCGATGCGATTGGTTCAATCTAGAAGGCAAGACGAGAGGCCTTCGATACGACGGGCATTTCAAATCCATAAATGTGCAGTCATTATGGTACAAGACTGATCCTTTCATCTTAGCAACTCAATCGAAAAAGATATTTTACCTGCAAGACACATCTTTAGGTAAACATTGGCGAGTTGTGCAGAAATTTGAACATAGGAATATGTATGATGTGTCTGAAAAAGATGAGGCCAGTCATGATGTGCATCAGGATGAGTATGGTTCTGATACTGAACATGTAGTGCAAGTAGATGCTGGAAATGTGGTCATGCAGAATGTTCAAGGTGGAGAAGCCACTGTAATTGAAGGAAATTTAGAACAGATTATAAAAAGCAAGAACCAACCTATTATTCATGAAGTGAGTGAGGATGAGGAGGAAGATGAGACAGCAGAGCAGTACTGTAGTGATGGTGGCAATGATCACATTGATGACATGTCCCTAGATGATGAAGATGATGATTTCTAGTATGGACTTCATGACATGTCCCTAGGCTGCACTATATTTTCCAACAACAATTTATTATGTTTATTTGTTCCTCTACAAAGACATTTGTAAATTAGTGCAAATTCTAGTAGAAAGAGCCTTGTGTTTATAGTTCTAATTATTTTTTCTATTAGCATTAACCTAAGAGTCCTGTGTTTTGCTAGAACAATCATGTAGTCATTGAGGTGTGGCTAATTTTCTGAAACAACAGAGCATATGGACAACTTCTATGAAAATTCATCTGACATGTGGATGAATTTCAATTCAAATTGCACATACAACCACACAATTTAGAAAACCATGGACCTGGAATCCACACATGCTTTACACACATATTTTCCAAATGACAATAGGATCAGTTTTTGCAAGTGACAAAAGGTACAGATTCTACACTCATGTATTCCAGCTCAAATGAAAAAAAGTACAGGTTACATGTATTCCAGGTCAGGTGAAAAAAAGGTACAGATTTACACATCTGGACTATGGATTACATGCATAGTACTCTAGTAATCTTAGAGCAGCAACATTTAGCACACTAACTACATGCAAACTGGTTCTGTCACTTTAGAAGATTGGCATCAACTACGGCCTGCGTCCTCCTTGTCATCCAAATGCAGTTTGCAGCGCCGAAGTGAATAAAACATCATCATCGTCACCAATTGCAGTATCTCCATGGCAGACTCCTAGTAGTAGAACTGAACAATGGTAAATAAAAGTCAATGAACATATGTGAAAAAGTAAGAAACATATATTAATCATGTGATGTCAATAGTTAAATGTAAGGTTCATGCTTTTATCGTGTATAGATTTTTGAATCATACGATATTATAACAATATTGCCAAATCCGAGCACTTTTATCATAAAAATAACTGCCAAATGTGAACCTGTCTAACTGAAACTCCAATCAGTTGGTCTATCAAAAACTAGCATAATGAATCTTACAAGCACAGAAGGTTGGATTTCAAAAAACAAAGGACCAAATCATTCTTACCAAGCTTTGTCCCTACGAGAATGATTGGCACACCAGGTGCATAATGCTCCAATTCAGGTATCCACTGAAAATGGAAGGGGTTCAGAGTCAGCAAACAAGAAATTAGGGAGCCATCTACGAGTAATCCTATTCAAAAATGGGTTTTCAATATCTGTTTTCAGTACAATTTATGTAGAATTTATTTTACTGAAAAAAGTAATCACTCTGAATATGATCAAAAGCAATGGATTTTATCACATAATAAGCTAAATCAAGGCTATAAGGTAAATCAGCCAAAACAAGCATGTCCAGAGGACACCAGAACCAAAGTAGAAAATAAGATTCAGGGTCTTGCCTTCTTCGAAACATTCTCATAGCTGGCCTTACTGATCAGATAGAAAGCTAGAAGAAAAAGATCAGCTCCACGATAGCTCAGTGGTCTCAGTCTATTGTAATCCTCTTGACCTGTTGCAGTTGTACCACATATAGGCAGTAATACATAAATAAACCAGAAGGAAAGAGAAGAAAAATGGAGGGCATACCAGGTGTATGCTCGTCGCCGTCGAATGGGGCGAAGAGGGCGGCTGCTCGTCCAGTCGTCGTCATAGCAGACAATGTCGCTTGACGCCTGAAGTCGCCGAAGGGATGGCAGGAGTTAGGGCTAGTAAGAGAGTGAGGGCAACTGAAGGTTAGGACTAGTAAGAGAGTGAGGGCAACTGAAGGTTCACAGGTGCAACCTCCTAGTGCCCAATTAAGATCATCAAAAAGGCTTCAACTATCAGCGAGAGATGGGCAGACTATAGAGGATCCTACAACAGGGCAGAATGTAGAGGATCCTTCAAGGGCAGAGGAAGCCAATGGAGCTGGTGGTCAGGACAGTATATCTGCAGAGGAAGACAGTGGAGCTATGGCAGACACTACAGCTGCAGATGAAGACAATGTAGCTGCAGAGAATGTCACTCAAGGCAAGTTACAATTTTTTTGTCATTCCAATATGCTCTCTCTTTGGCTGATTTGCATGAAACTAAAGCATTTAAAAGCAAATTCTCTTTTGTAGCTCTTGCACCGCGAGTCCCAAGGGCACCCAGGCCACCCACCAAGGAAGCACAGCTGGACAGGATGACAAAAGCCATGCGAAAGAGACTGCCCATATCTGTTGCCGAAGGCAAAAAAAGACCTCATGAACCTGTTCAAGCAGCCAAGTTTGCATTCGAGTCTGGTGTCATCATTCGTGATAAGGTTCCTATCCTACCTCATTGGAAGTTGTACAAGAAGGACGACAAATATTACAAAGAGTTTGTGGGAAAGCTCTCAGTAAGTGCCTTGCTGTTTATATGGTTGACTTGTATATCTTCTTAACTTGAATTGACTAACTAAATATGGAATTGTCATATGACTAGGAGCGCTTGGCCATTACCGAGAAGGACAAGCCAACAGAGGAAGCTTGCACCGATATGCTGCGCTCTGGGGTGCGACAAATGCGTTATCGGCTGAAGAAGAGGTACTTCAATGGTGTACCTGCAAATGAGATTCCGACAACTTCTCCAGTCTCATGCATGTCTGATGAAGAGTGGAAGGCACTAACTGCAAAGTGGACTAATCCAAAGAACATGATATGAGTGTCTTGTCATATATTCTTTCTCATTCACTTTACAGTGGATCTTCTCATTTCAAACCTATGATCTCATCTCACATGTTCATTCTATTTTAGGAAACAAGTGAAAAGAACAAGAATAATCACCGTAAAGTCAAGTATCATCAGACTACTGGCTCTCGCAGCTATGTGGCACACTTGCATGCAATACGTAAGTAATCGATTCTCTACAAAAGACTGACTGTATCATAAGATTGACAACTTTGCTGTAATCTATGAAACAGAAGCAGAACCGGAACAACGCAGAACCCAGCACAGAGCAAAATGAAGACCTTGATGTGGTGGAGGCCTTCAAGACCTGCCATACCAGCTCCAAACATGGTCTCGATGAAGCAGCAAGAGCAGCAGTTGTAAGTCCTAACATCTGTTTTGCTGTGCTATTTTGTTCAATAGTTGGATAACTAGTGCACTTGTGTTACTTTATGTCTTGGGCTTTCTTAGTTGTCATTCTTAGTTCTACAAGATTTATGTCTTGGGCTACGTTCTGCTACTTAATGATGGTCATAGTAAACAGACTTGACAATATAGCAGCAAAAGAGATCTACCACTATTACAGATATAAATTTCATATGTTTGTCTGTCTTGTGCTTTGGTTAAAACTCCTCATCCAGCTGACCACCTTGTCATTCATCTAGAGAACTTGATTTTCTTTTGGATCTTACACTTCCAGCAAACCACCTTGTCCTTCACTTGTTTCAGAGGTTTAGGAACTATAGACCACCTTGTCTACGGCTGCAGTATGCTCATGTTCAGGAAGCTCCTCTCCAGCACTGTTTTAGACATTATTTGCACACTGAAACCAGCACTGCTAATTCATGTAATGGTGGTTGGCACCTTTTATATGTAGAGGTTTCAAAACTTAAAGTAGTGCATTTAGCTTATAACACTCAGAAATGATTGTTCCCACATTTGGTCTATTACTGTTATGTTGTACTTTGCTAAGACTATCCATTTTATTTCTACCTCTCTCTAGCACACATCTTCCTATCTATATTCTTTAAAAATACATCTTGTGTGATATTTGCACCTCACTTTAATGCAATAAGTATGAACTAATGATGGCTTTGCTGTTTCAGTACAACATGGAAGCTTTGAGAGCAGCACCTGTTGTTGAAGGTGAGACAGGAGTATCCAGTGTGCAGATTGTGTCCTAGGTGCTCTCCAAGAACAGTTCAAACATTTTCCTAAAGAATATTGGCATCACACCAGTGGCATCCTCCAACTCAGCAGCATCAAATGAAAGCGAGCTTCGGGAACAACTAGCAGCTGAAGCTAAGGCTGCTGTACAAGGTGAACTCGAGGAGCTCACGAAGAGAAGTGAAGAAGCTGACAAAAAGCTGGAGATGACACAAAGGGAGATGGAGGAGATGAAGAAGCTGACAGAGAAAAATAACAAGGCAATGGAGGAGAACAATGAGTTGCTCAAGCGTATCTTGTCCCTCAACAACGCTTTTTTGACATGAACTGAGTTGATGCTGGTCAGTGCTAGCATGGGTCTGTGTTGCTGGTGCTGGTGCTTGGCAAGGGGTCTATATTGCTGGCTGATTTTGTTTAGGCTAAAACTTATGTTGCTGGTGCTTGGCAACTTTATATTATTAGTTGTGATGTTAATGTGAACTGAGATGAAACTACATCTTGGAATGTGATGTCAAGTTAGTTATATATGAACTGAGTTTAGTAGTGTTGAGTCAGTTGTATGGCGACTGGAATACTGGATCTGTTAAGTTGTGGAAGCATTTGGTCATTTTAGTATTATTTGCATTTTGTAAAAAATCAGCATGTGCACCTGAGATAAAAATTCTGGGTTCTGTGATGTTATTGTAATGTGATAACTGACCAAAATTCTTTGTTCTGTGACCTTATTGTAATTTGATCAGTGACGAAAATTCTTGGTTATGTGACAAAAATAAAAACCACTCGCAGCAAGCCACGTGGACTAATCACATCCTGCCATGTGGGCCATAAAAAATGCGACACGTGGACTCCCCACGTCACCAAACACGTCAGCAGCAGCAGCCACGCGTCAACCCACGTAAACTGCCACGTGGACGTGCCACGTGAGCAAGACATGTCAGCTGCGAGCGTGGCAAACGCCGTTTGGCAGCCTGACTGAATGGCATGTTATGACAAAAAAGGGGCACATCCATGACGAACAAGTTATGTCATAGAATAAACTTGCTTCTGTGACGATGGAGATTTCGTCATAGAATGGATACACATCTATGACAAAAATTCACGTTTCGTCATAGTAGGTAATTTATGACGCTAATTCCATGACGAAGACAGTTTCGTCACAAATTCATCACAGAAGATTTATTGTGACGATTTTTGAGTAAACTGTGATGAAATCATAACGTCATTAATAAGCACATCCCTAGTAGTGAACATTTCTAAAAATAAGCTCAAACTCGGAATCCATTCCGGTTTCATGGAGCAAAGTGACATAAAAAATTAGAGTATGTGTAAATTCCTTGTTTTTAACCACATTTAAAATTTCTCTCTGGGGTCTAGTTGATAATGAAATTTGAGTTATGCTTGTGAGTTCATACCTCTCTTCCGATTGGGAAGAGGATGACGGGTTGTCATATGTGAAGGGTGATGGAGGATCGATATTCATATCGGAGCCGACGAACGATGGCACTTGTGATGACGATTAGCTTCTTGTTGTGCAGCGTGAGAGGGCTCTTCCAAGGGATCGAATGGCATCTTTCATTCTATTGCTCATCTTGCCTGTAAAATGAAGAACCAGAAGAACACGGCAAGAACGAACAAGAACACAAGAACAAATCAAGAATAAGCAAGAACAAGTGGAGAGAAGGAATCAAAGTGGTGATCTCTCTTATAGGTCTTCTTGCTAATCTTCTTCTCTACCCCTTTCTTTGCTTAAACTTGAATCAAATGATAGGATTATGGGAGTTTGAAGTTACGAGCTGCAAAACAACTTGGCTACCTGCTCTCTGGAGTGTGTGTGAGTGTGTGAATGAGTGAGAGAAAGGAGAAGCAGAGAAATGGAGGAGGGGCGCCGGCCGGCGTGGCCTTAGGGCTGGCCGGCCCCACCTTGTGTCATTTGGCTCTCTCCTTTAGCTAATGTCGACACCACCTTCTTCTACTTCCAAGTGCATGTGGGTTGGTGCTTTCTCTGGCTGAATGGATGGATGATGGGTAGTGCATGTGTAAATAATGAAGTTTGGATGGTAGTGAAGGGTGGTAGTTGATGATAATGCATGATGTGACTTGATGTGATGATGGTGGGTCCCAAATGTTTCTCGTACTTATACCGTATAATGACACAAGAATGAAAAACTAAATTACCTTTTTGAATCTATGGAAAATTAGAATTCTAATGATGGTCTTTTTATAATTTTCTGCCACCACAGCAAATTTCACTGACGGGGGTTTAACACTCCGTTAGTAATAATCACATGGGGCTTAAGTTTTAATCATGCTATGCTTATTTTTAGTTCTTTTTAATAATGCAATTTATGAGAAAGTAAATATGCAAATTTAAATGCAAGAATTAAATTACCGATAATTACCGAGTTACCTCCCGGCAATGGTTCGGCGTTTTTGAGTCCGCCGATCCGGACTTCTCTAGTTGAATTATTATTCATGATTCATCTCCAGTGTTGGAGATGTTGTTGCATCTTGTTCTTCATGACACTTTAATGTTTGGCATTGCTCCAGTCTTGGCTTGAATGCGAATCGCTCTTCTTGACCATTGATGGTGAATGTAATCTCTCCAGCTCCGATGTTGATGGTTGCATTTTCAGTGTTTAAGAATGGTCGCCCGAGAATGAGGGGTATCTTCCTCTCTTCCTGCATGTCAAGTACTACAAAATCTACAGGAGTGAAAAATTTACGAATTTTTACCGGAATATTTTCTGCGATACCTGCAGGATAGCGAACCGATTGGTCAGCTAATTGCAAACACATTGTGGTTGGTGTGAACGTAGAATAGTTGAGTTTATCGAAGACGATCTTAGGCATGACGCTGACACTTGCTCCAAGATCACATAAAGCATTCTCGAACATCTGGTCTTCTATTGAACAATCAATAGTGGGACACCCTGGATCCTTCTTCTTAGTAGGAGAAGAACTCAGAATTGCCTCACTACACTCCTCCGTTAGCTTGACAACTTCAGTAGAAGGTAATGGTCCTTTGTTGTTGAGGATGGTTCGAAGATACTTTGCGTATGTAGGTACCTGCATGGCATCTAACAGCGGAATATTGACATATAACTTCTGAATTACCTCTACAAACTTACCAAATTGATCATCTGTTTTAGCTCTTCTTCTTCTGCGTGGAAACGGTAGGAGGGTTGTGTCATGAAAGTCTTGAGTTAATTCTTGATCTTGTGGTTCAACTGGTGGTGAAGGTGGTATAACTTCTTCTTCTATGTTGTCCTTCTCAATCTCTTCTTCTACCTGCACTAAATGTGATGGTCTACGTGCCCCTTTTGGGTAAGGTGGATCACGTGTAAACTTACCTCCTCTAGTAGATATTCCTTTTATTTGCTCATGGTTAGTGGTAAACAAAGTAGAAAATAATTGTAAAATTTGTAATTCTATCTTTTTATTAAATAATATTTGATCTTTAACAGTAGAAGAGAAATTATCCAATTTAGAATTAATACCCTCTAAAACTTTATCATTAAAAGCGAGGTTCTTATAAATACTTTCATTAATTCTAGCTTGTTCTAATATTAATTCTCTGAAGGGTGGTTGTCTATGATTTGAAAAATTAGTATTGCCTTGGTACTTACCTTGATTGGCTGACCAAGGTTGATTCCATTCTTGCTTCTGAGAAGTAGACTTGATGACTGTACTAATATCATCTGGGGGATTTGCAAACTCAATTTCTAAAGATCCTTCATATTGATTCTGGGAATTGAATGCATCTTGAATAGCTTGACGATCTCTTTTATGGTTGGCTCTTTGCTCTAACCAGTTCAACAGTACATCCATCTTGGTTGACAGTGCACACACTTCCTCTGAAATTTCTTCACTCTTATGGCATGTCTGAGTGTTATTTCTCCAATTCTGATTTTCTGCTATCTTTGCCATAATATCTTTAGCTCTTCCAGGGGTGAGTAACATAAATGATCTTTCAGCAGTGACATCTAGTTGCTCACGTGACCTTTGAGTTAATCCGTGATAAAATGTTTGCATGAGCAACCACTTTTTCATTCCATGATGGGGACAATCTGATATGTAATTTTGAAAAACGTTCCCAGGCTTCTGAAATATATTCGCCTTTCTGCTGACAAAATTCTGAAATCTTTTCTCGTAGAGCATTGATTTTACTTACTGGGAAAAACTTTTCTAGGGAAGCTTTTGAACATTCTACCCATGTCTTGACTCGATCTTTATTCTGATAAAACCACTGCTTCGCCTTTCCCTCCAATGAGAACGAAAACAAATGAAGTAGCACGACGTCTTGAGGAATGCCTTTGATGTTGATGGTGTTGCCAATCTCCAGAAAATTCTGCAGATGGACACTTGCATCTTCATCTTTCTTTCCAGTAAATGTGATAGCTTGCACCATTTTGATGAGGCTTGGCTTGATCTTATAATCTTGATTTCCAATGTTGAAAGTTGGCCCAACGCGAATATTCTCACTGCTTGGGCAGAGAATTCACGTAGAGTCTTCTCAGCCATGGTTTCACAAAATAATGTAAGACCCTTCTTCCTATAGTTGTTCCTGATTGATAAGAGTTAAAGTACACAACCAATCCTGCACTTACCCTATATAAGATATTTAAATATAAACAAAACACGGGTAAGTCTGCTAAAGCAAAAGGTTATGGTTATCTCTAAGTATTTATGTCTATAGTTATTTTTATATTTTTCTATTAATATTATCTATGAAGAACTCTCCTATTTGAAATTCTAGAATAAATTATCCTGGCGAATAAAATTAACGATCTCAATAAATTATTCTAATGAATACGATTGCCATCCCTGGCAACGGCGCCAGAAATGCTTGTTGGTATTTTTAACATCACTTCACGTTAAGTTGTCATCCCTAACATGATGCCAAAAACCAAAGGTAAAATAATCTTCCTTGCCTCCTAAAAATAATACTATAGAATATATCCGCAAGCGCACAGATAATTCTCCTATTGTAGCACTTCACCCGGTAAGTATTCCGAGTATCGTTGATTTATTTTATGCCAAAAGGATAAATGTGGCATTCTACTCATTAGTATAATCTACTATAATGATTGGAAAGATAAATATGCAGACCTATGATAACCCATAACCCTAGTGCTTTAACGATAAATAAGTCAATGATAAATGGTAAATGATAACTGAGTAAATGAGGTAAATGGTATTCCAGAGATAGAATATAGAGATTCACTAATGTAGTAAGACAATCTCCAGATTCGGCTAAAGTAAAGGAAACCTATGTAATTACTAAATATAAAGTCTACAGCCTACGCCACATTACATATCTTCGTCTATAGCATAATCAACTCAGAAAACATCATAAAGAGCATCATCTAATGAGGATATTAAGACACAAGGGTCACCTCCTTCGTGACCGCGCTCTGCTAGTCCTACATACGGGGGTGGGCTACAGAGGAACCAACGCAGCTATCACCTACGCGGACTACCACACGACCCGGCACGTCAGGGTGCCACCGTAGGTACACAATATATCTAGACACCACGTCTACATAATGCATACCACATAACTCACTCGAGTATTAAATTAGGCGCTTTACGATCATACGACAATAATCATCACCAATCATAACTATATCGAATATGCAACTAGAATAAACTAAGAACTGAATAAGTAGCAATATATTAAAATAAAGCAAAATCATAATGAGAAACAAGATAATATTACCGATCTCCAGATGAACGGATCTGGAATCCCGAGCGTAGCGTCCAACTCTACTTGAACCTTGTTAGACGCCTAAACTATGAACTTGAAGAATTAGAACCCTATTTCTAATCTCTGGAAACCCTAACTTCTGTCTACTCTTGATGAATGAAGCAGGAGGAATGAATTGGTACTCTGGGAGGGGGGTCTGCCTCTTTATTTATAGCACGGTGGGATGAACGTGCGCCGTGGGATCAAACCGACTTGAACAAACGGCCTAGATGACTTTAGAGAGGCGGTGAAAAACGACTCCATAAGGTGGGCCGAAACCGTAGCAGGGGGCGCCGGCCGGCCCCACCCTGGTGGGTCTCGGGCCCCGGTGCTTCGGGTGTGTTCTGGATCCTTCTAACTTGCTAATGAAGTATGTTTCCGTCGCGATCAAGTTTCGTGGTAATTATGCTCTTTAATCCTTCTTTTAAACCTTTCTGGAATAATCCCTGGAAAATACACAATTCACCAAAACTCGTGGAATTCGTCAGTAATAACCCCTATGCTTCTATTATTGATCTTCCCTTGGCATTAGTTGATGGTATAAAATTGGTACTTAACGACCGTCAACAGCCATCTCCGCACCAACCGACGCGTGCAATGGCTTTTGGTGAGCACTATGTTTCTTCAGAGGTAGCTGTTTAGGTCCCGTACAGCACGGAGTAGCCGGACTGTGCGTGCGCCACCGTGCCGGTCGCCGCCGGTCCGCCTTGAGGGCTGGGAAGCTCGCTAAGGGGCTCTTCTTGCCCGACCAAGTACGTAGGAAGGTTTGTAGGGCCGGGGGCATCGCACTGGTACTCTCCCCATCGCCGTTGAGCTCGCCGGAGACGAGCTGCCGCGGGCTGAGCGTCCGTGCGCGTGGGACGTCCCTGAGAGAGAGAGAGGAAGAGCAGTGGAGGGAGAAAGAGAGAGCAAGCCACGCTCGGGCTGTGTTGGGCCGGCCCAATAGCGGGCAAGCACGCGGAGAGCGGGAAAGGTTGGTGCCGGGCCACGCTGGGTGCGCTGTGGGCCGAGAAGGCCGGCCCAGTGCGTGGGGGAGTTGATAAGTTGGGTTTTTCTATTTCTTGGAAATTGAATAGTACATTATTTTATTATTTTTGTAAATGAATAAATAAAGCTACTAAAATGGTAAAAACTTTTAGGTGAACTCTCTACTATTATCTGCCTAGGAAAAAAATGAAATCATGTATTTAAGCATTTTATGCAGGAACAAAAATTTCTGCCTTTTAATTGATAAATGAAATTTGAATGAATTTTAAAAAATTATGTGATGACCCAAAAACCATGAGGTTTATGTTGGTATTGTTTTAGGTATGAGCTATCTGTAGAAAAAGTTTGGGCTCGAATGGATGTATTTTATTTATTTATTATTTTATACTTAACTAATTAAATTGATTAAAAACCAAATTAACCCCTAATAAAGTAGGTTTTGAGCGGCTTTGGATTGAGTGTTGTCCCTGGGTCATTAACTTAAAATGATCCTCGGCACTTTAATTAGTTGGTTGAGTCCTTAATTAAATTGTTAATTAAAACATTAATAATTTATGTTACACACATATGATAATAGGGTTTTATGAATTACTTAGGTAAGTACTTGCTATTGTTGTAGGAGAGCTAATTTGGCTTCCTATGACTGTTAAAAAAATGAAGCCCGAAATTGATAACGATAAGTTATTTTTGTTGGTTTGCAACTTTATCGTGAAGGAAAAATTATACTCAACTTTCTAAATTAAATTTACTTTCTATTAATTCACGCTTTAGTGCATTTCAAGCATCATGACATACATATCATTATGTTAAGCGTTGTATTATTATTACGTGTAGTGAATCAAGTTTTCGAGAGAATTGTTTGATTACTCCCCGATGAAAGGATTATTCGTCACGAGAAGTCAAGTCGATTTTCTCCGGTTTTCTGGCAGAAGTGACAGACCTGCAACACAGGCAAGCCCCGGTGTATTCAACCCTCTCCTTGTGATTTATAAAATATTTATCACCTTGACTTAAACTATTGCATTAAGTTGATAGGAGTTGAGTGATAACCCGATTGATGCATTACCAACCTTGACCACTGAAATACCCTTGAAACCTGATTTAAATGAAATGTTTGAAAAATGCTTGACCCTGCTTAACTAATTTAGTTTTTGCTCAAAATGCTATTTTCTGAGGTATGGTCATATACTGTTGACAATTTATGAAAAAAGGGCAATGAAAATGATTCCGTTCGGTGGTTGTGCATTTGGCCAATACATTATCATCGACGGAAAGGGGTTTTCTGTTCGGTGGTTGAGAACTTGGGTTAGAGTCCTAATGCCTTGTCACCAACGGGAAGGAATTTTCTGCTCGGTGATCATAGCTTGGGTTAGAGTTCCAACATATTGTCACCGACGGAAAAGGAATTTGAAAACCGTTTGGTTACCCTGTACTTGGGTTAGAGTCCCAATGCATTGTACCAACGGGAAAAACTTTAGGGACCATCCGTTGTAAGCCCGCTGTGATCGAGACTTTACAACTAGCCACATACTACGGAAAGCTCTATCTCCGGTGGCTCTACTACTTGAACTGACGACCACGCACTGGAAGTGAAGAGATGGCGAGAGTAGCGTGTACCCTCGTGGCCTGCGTGCCTGGAGAGGAGAGGAGTACTGTGCTCTCGGGTGGCACAGGACCGGTTCAGGTTTTGGAAAAGCCATGGTAGACAGGGTTGGCATATGCAAGTTTAGGTGCTACATATGCAGTGTGGATAGGGATCTCCAGCTGGGTACTAATCGATTTGAATCGTCGTTGCTCCTCGGATATGGAGACTCGATCCTTCGACTTACAATTGGAAAGTGGTTCAGAACTAGAATGTTTTTGAGAATGAATAAATAATTAGAATTGAAGGATGCATGTGAAAGAACTGAGATTTATGATTATCGATTAAAATAATACTAAGTTAAAATATTGAAAGTAGTATTAAAAATTAGTATCGCTTTTCCGCAAAATACTATGACTCTTATTAAAGCCTTACCTTGACTCCCCTCAGCCTGCATTCCTAAATCTCATTCCCTTTTTCTTAGTCGGGTAAATCTTCAGGAGTACCCCTGTACTCAGCATCTGTAAACCCCTGTTGCAGGTACGTCGAGCTTATGGAACCGTGTTGGTTGGCGGATCGGGTATGGATGATGACGTGTGTACGATTTAACCCTTGGGTAGGGTGTATAGTTGTATACTGCTACTCCACTACAAAATTCTGGTTTGGGGATTGTAAATCTATGTTTATGTAACACTTCCGTACTCTTACTCTGATTCAAACTATTTGTGTAAACTGTTGTAATATTTGTAAGGTCTTTACAATGAGATCCTCGGGGAAATTTGGATTTCCGAGGAAACCCGACAGGTCACCTAGGTTGCAGGGAACTCGTGCAGAGTAACCGGAGGTTCTTATGGACGATGACGGTGCACGTGGGCCCAGTGATTTAGGCGGTTCTGTCACACTAAATTAACTCTCAATGCTCAAAATTTATATGCATCTTTCGTCGCATATACCGTCTTCATAAAATATAAGCTCTGAATTAAAACTATGTTTGGTATGCATTCATATTCTCGTAAAAACGTTTCATATCTAGATTTTTTTTCAGAAATGCTTTAGATGGTTAATAATCACCATATGAAATTGTTTAGTTAGCAGGTTGGATTCTAATTCATAGGAATATAATTCTTAAAAAGCATATATATAAAAATATGCTTCTAAAACTATTCATAATTTTTTTACGGACAAAAATCAACATAAATACAACCCCATTTTAGCTTGTTTCACTAATAAGATTATATAATTGAAAGAAATACAATTAGTAGCATAGAAGGGAGAGAAGAGAATCTCTGCGAAACCAGAACATGGTCGTTCCAAGAGCTAGTGAATAAATCGAGAATTGTTTCAAGGAGAAATGCAGACGGTTCACTTTGCTCTAGGTGCCACTATAGGATGCGGGTTCTTTGCCAAGTGCTTGGGGCACTCGGCAAAGACCTTATTGCACTCGGCAAAGGGCACTCTATAAAGAATCTGTCGACAAAGGTTTCTTTGCTGAATACCAAATATGGGGCACTCGGCGAGTGGCAAGTCATCACTCGGTAAAAAAATATCCAACCGTCAATTTTGACGGTTTCTTTGTTGAGTGCCTGTCGGGGTAGCACTCGGCAAATATTTTTTAAAAAAAAATTTCTTTGCCGAGTGGCTAGCCGTTGCACTCGGCAAAAAAATTGGTCTGCTTGTTTTTTTTAAAAGCCTCTTTGCCGAGTGCTACGGCTGTGGCACTCGGCAAAGGAATTTTGTATTTTTTTAAAAAAATTCTTTGCCAAGTGCTTTGGTACTGGCACTCGGCAAATCTGGAAAACTAGTTGTCAGGTTCTCCGGATTTGCCGAGTGTCAGCGCCATGGCACTCGGCAAAGAGGTCAGAAATACTTTTTTTTTATTTTTGCTTTCCATCAAAATAAAGAGACACATCACATATATATCATATATATCATCACACACAGCACATAATATATCACATGCATCATATTTGGCACTCAGCAAAGGTCCAGACACTCGGCAAAACGCTGGTTTCCTGCAGTGTGCATGATGCCGACCAAAAACCGAAACGCATCGATTATCCAAGCGGACGCTGAGCCTATGTGAACCGGGAAAGATGGGAATTTCATCCGATGAGATGTCATTGTATTTGTATTTCAAAATAATGTGTCAAGTGCGCGCCATCGTCTCGAAAGGAAAGGAGGGGGGCCTTGACAAGCAAGTTTAAAATCTAGAATGTTTGTGTTTTACTTGGCTACATTTTTGTCAAAAAAAACGACAAACATGGTTGGTTAATATCCTATGGACTGTCTAGTTTAAAGGAATGGGATGATGCATCATTTTCTTACCCCTCATATTTTTGCTTAGTTTATTGAATAAAATGGTTAGATTCGCAATACTTATCACTCATTAGCTAATAATTAAAACTAGTTAGGCCATAAGTTATTATGGGGTTAAAGCTAAAGCACTTGTGCAAAACATTTGACAAATGTTTTTTTCCTTTTCAGGATGATGGAGAAATAAGAAATTAAGCAGGAGAGTCATACTAACAGAATCCTATTAAACTCATAGAATGAACTTACAATAGACCACCTCAAACCCAAAAGTGAGGAAAGATGCCAAAAAGAAGTGTTGATTTTGGCTGATGGTAATTTGTTGTGAGAGGAAACACTGTTTCAGAGTTGAAAATAAGCGCTGATAAGCTGAAGCGAACAGTTCGCTCGTAAGAAAGACTTTGATCCAAAGCCGTTTGACTGCGCTCAAATAGTTAAGTCTAGGATCTAGAAGCCAAAAAAACACTTCTCACTGCGCATAGTTTAATTCTCTCCAAAGCCACTCCAATACCTATTCACACCTATAACCTATTCAGCTATTCTCCATCAGAACCACTCTATTCAAAAATCAAGAAGTTAAATCTCAAAAAGAAGTGGGTGGAGCTCTGTAAAATAGGTCTCGCTTTCTTCTCTGATAGAGGCAGGCAAGCCGCACCACAACTACACATTCATGCCTTTATTTAGTTAGTGTCACATTAGATGTTTTATGAATGTCGCTTAGTTACATGGTGTAAAGTTTTTACGGTTTCACATTAGATGTTTTATGAATGGTTTGGATTCCAACAAAAAACAAATTACAGTTTATCTATAAACCACAAGACAGATTTATTAAATCTAAGTAATCCATCATTAACAAATGTTTACTATACCTACATTATCAAATCATGGTCTAATTAGCCTTAAAAATTCATCTTGTAATTTACACATATTTCTTTTTTCTTTTGTTAACTAAACAAACCTCCTTTTCGAAAGAGGTAAACGAGATGCGGCTACGCTGGATAGCACAGTTGCAAAGAGATACACGAAATGATATATAAGCTTTGCGCCAATAACGATGGGATTGATTAATAATAAGTACACAAAAAAAATAGCTCTGGCCTCTGGCTCAGGTAGCGAGACGACAACAGTGTGTACGCACGTAGGCGAAGTACACGGCGGCGAATTAGGTAATTGACCTGCCTGAAGTACAAAAAAATCACTCTACTTAGGCTATGAACGCTGAGAGAGATGTCTCAGCTACATGAGCAGGCTTCGGATTACAGCCGCCTGCGCGCTGCTCATGTCGGACGTAGCCAGCAGCTCCGACAGCCTCTCGCTCAGGTCGTCCACTTCCTGGTGCAAGCTCCTGATGTAGTTGCATGTCTCCTGCAACACCCGCGCAGATGGCACCTGCATGGGCAAGACAGCAAATTAAAGGGAGGACATTAGTTTACCGGACCGTCAGCTCAAGCTCATGCTCATGCCACTTGATCCAAGTAACTGGTTGACGCTTGAGTACAAGCCTACAGCGTGCTATTGCATGGAATGCATCATATAATAGAGGACATTCAACTTTGACTGGCAATTCTGGTCAATTCGGTTGTTGTAACTTGTAACAACTAACAGGTCGGCAGTGGGTAATGATATGATAACTTATGGCTCAATGTAGTGATACAATGTCGCTGATGATAATTTCTCAGGGCTCAATGCACTGAATGCCACAAAGCAATGATACTTTACGGCTCAACCGTGATCACAGCTAACCTAGCTAGAAACACTGGATGACCATTCAGCTCATAAAGTGGTAATGATAATGAACTTCAGTTACATACTCTAGCATTTCTCTGAAGGCGAGCTTCAGGGAGGAGATCCTGCAGCTTTGATACAAGGTCGCTGATTTGCTCCTCAGTGATCCTCGATGAGCCAGACTGCCTCGACCGTGACCTCCGGCTCGACATCTCAGTTGATGTGGTTGTCTGGGTGATTGGGGAAAAGAAGTTTTGCAATAGATCGAGAAACAAATTGAGATGGAAGGAGTGAGGCAATCAAGTTTGAGATACACAGATGATGAAATGGTAGTCAATGACTGGAGAGAAGCTATTGTTGGAGGAAGAAAGGTGCATGGGAGAAGAAATGGGCAGGTGGTGGGTGTTAAATAGTGCTAGCTAGCTGCATAGGAGAACCCCAAGGAGCAGGCAAGATGAAGCGAGGCACTAAGACAGTACAAATTCCAGCTCAAGTCCCTGACCTATAGGGACAAAGTACCAGGTGGCCCAAATTATAGATTCATATGTAGGATATTCTTTAGTGAAAGCTAGACTGTAAGTATTTTAGAGAGAGAGGCCATACCCATACCAATGAGCTCGCGTCACTGTTGTGTTGCATAGTGCTGCAAGTGGGAGAGCCTCTGATCAACAGAGTATGAAGAAATGCCAGTGAGAAAGCCGTCTTGGACGCCAGAACTGTCAGAAGGAACCACACAAGCCATGTTAGTTGACCTACCACAAATATGCGTGTTAACTGTTTTCGCCTCACATTATGTATCTATACTTCTTATATAAACAAATACCACTAGCTATTTTTCTCGTCACGTAAAGTGTCCACATCAACATCTACTCAACATCCCACTAACACATTCTATCTTGCCATGCAACATGTCCACGTCATCATCCACTAACACATATTATAGTAAATATAAGTAGTATTATTTCATCGGTGATTCCCACAGCAACGCGCGGGGTTTTCTCCTAGTTTAATATATGCACATGAACAAACAACAGTGCTCTACAGTTACTGGTACATGAGGTTGCGGACAACTCTCTTTTTATGCGTCTAGACTCTAGACAGATAGAATTCAGTACACATCTATTGTCTTCCTAAGCAGGAGGAGATTAAACCCATGGCCCACACGAAATACAGTCACTGCTCACGACTACAATCAATATGCATTTGCATCCCAGGATTCTAATAGAACCGGCGTGTTTGGATACAGTTCAGTTCAGTCTATAGCCAAATGAGGAAATTAGTATTACTAAAATTTGTTCCCTATAAAATTCCTCCTGTGTCATATATTAAGAATAACCACTATACATGTTACATGATGACAAAAGCATCAGCTTCTTCCCGAAAAAAAAAATGATAAAACAATCAGTCGCTGAACACATAAAAATACTTGTGCAGTGAAAAGATTTGTGTGTTAAATGCCTCACACTGCATATCAGATTCAGCAGTGTTCTACTGGTCTATCCGATACTTTGGCACCAAGAGCCCATAAAGTGGTAATGATAGTAAAATGCACCATAGGTCCAGTAACTTTTAGAGAGGTGTCACCTAGACCAATCAACTTTGAAAGTGTATTTTTGGCTCCCTAAACTACTTAAGTGGTTCTCTAGAGGTCCACACCCCATCATTTGGTCCTTAGAGCTCATATGGTATCAGCTAGCGTGACGTGTAAAATGCCATAGGGAGGGGCTAATTGCATTTTAAATGCCACGTTGGCTGCTGACTGTATATGCCAAGTAGGATTTAAGGGGCAAAAAAAGGGTCTGTACCTCAAGTGAACCACTTAGTTTTGAGACCCAAAAATGCACTTTTAAAGTTGATGGACTTAGATGACACCCCTCCAAAAGTTAACGGACCTCTGGTGCATTTTACTCATGAGAAAATGTATAGGGGAGGGCATGAGTGGTAAACAAAACAAAATTATCTCATTGCTAATATAGTGGGATTTGCAATACAACATATTTGAACAATTAGCATTGCATAATGATTTTAGCTCCAATGAGCTATAACTTAAACATAAGAGTAAGAAAGATAAAGGCAACTCAACTCCAATAAACTATTGCCAGGAAAAATAGTATTATGTAAAAATAATATAATAAATACGTCCTTCCAAGGAAACATTTGCTGCACATCTCAGAAGAATCATGGCAAGGTTTGACCAGTCAATGCAATGTACACAAGCTATAGTGCAACTACCAGCTGTAGTACAAACGTTGTTGTTCTTTTAATGTCAAACGATGCAAGTGTGATAAGATTAGCCCTTCACAACCTCCAGAATCTTAAGAGAGAAGCATTAGAATGTGATCTTACAGTGTAATCATGTGCAATGCATATGCATTTGTACTTGCATTTTTTTTCATACTGTTTTCTCTCCAATTCCTAAAGCAAAGCATACCTACAAACTAAAAGTTTTCTGATGCGGACTGAACAAAAGCAAATTGGAATAAAGTAAAAAGTCAGAGCAGAACATATGTAGTTTCCAAACAGTTTAACGCCATTTATCATGTTAGTGTAATGTAAGTAGCATGCATAAAACTGTACCACAAGCAAGAATATTGCTAGACAAAAATAGCATTTACAATTCCAATTAATGATTATGCATCGATCTCCATAAATTTCATGGGGATCGAGGGTTGCATGGTAATGTTGTGGAAACTTAACAGTAACAAGTGGAATTGTTCATGGCATTGCACAGCTAGATTTGGAACTGCAACTTTTTTTTTTTTTTTTTTTGAAGTGCAATTTGGAACTGCAACTTTATTTGCCATACAAATCCAATGCTTGTGTCTGAAGGCATAGCGCTATGTTCTGTATAGATGTAGTGCGTAAGCATTATATACTGATTCAAACAAACTGCATGTACTAGTCTTTTACTCCCAAAACATTAGAAACATTATAGTTCTTTATTATCCTTTTGATAGATTACTGTAGGAAATTGTAGCCCTCAAATGAAGGGGCCTTAAATCTCAATACCTCACCAGTTACGAATTAGTGACATAGGAAAAGCACAATAGTTAGAGAATAAATTTTTATTTATATAGATACAGAACCTGCATGGTGTAGTGTCAGATATATTCGATCATGACGAATTAGTGACATAGGAAAAGCACAATAGTTAGAGAATAAATATCTCATTAGGCTAATATAGATCTGACTAGACAGCCAATGACAGCATACAGATGCAGAACAAAATTCTCATTGTCTCTTGAATATTCAATTCACACGATCCGCTGCCACTAGTAATATAATCCTAGATCATTAGGTGCTGCCTGTTTAGAAAATTGACACATTGACCCTAAACCCTAGACTCAATAGCATACCATAGCTATGTAATGAACTTAATTACAATCAAAAGACCTGCATATAGTACCAATTGCAGGGTAAGATACTATGCAAGGGGCCATGTAGCTCTTAAGTACGATGTTAATTCAGTATAATATTCCAAATCACCAATCAAAACTAGCTAGTGGGAGATGATCAAAGCGTATCCCGATGGCAGCATGTCTGACGGGGCACATGTAGCTGAATCCAATTAGTTGGTAACACCATACAGGTTGTCACGTGGACATGATTTAATTTATGCAGAACCCCTTCAGCCCCACGCAAGGTCACACACACACACACTCACTCACTGGCAACCAAGTCAGATCAGTCTTTTGTTTAAGTCTACACTTAATCAAGGGACTGAATCAATAGTAATGCCTATCTACTAAAAAATTAGCCAAATAGGCCTTGCCTACCATACAGATGGCTGGAATCACATGGATTATCTTAGAATATATCGCTACATTGACAAGCTCCCACATGCTTCACTTATTTTTAATCTGTCGCCCTGTTTGTGCGTAAAATTTGAAAAGGCTTATGTGAATCATATGGACCAAGTAATCAGTACAGCAGATCAACCAGGGGCAGTGATGACTGATGAGGCCTCATGGTCTGATGATACTGAAAAGATCCTCAAGAGGACGGTCAAGTTCAGGAATGATTACGATTTGTGGGGTTATAAAAAGAGGCATTTCCCACCGCAGCACTGACATGATTTGGTCATCACTAGTAAAATTCCTTAACTGACAGTCTTTACAGCATGATGAAAGTGTCTTATAGAACACTTATGTAACAAACTTCATAGATATCAAAAATTGGTTTATGCTATCACCTCATGTATCAGTCGTCACAGCTCATAAATCACTGAAATAGAGTAAAACTCTGATTCCTGAATGAAAGTAGATCATACCTCTGACACTTTCAAGTATATACATAGGCAATACATTGGAAACTTTAACCAAATTTGAGTTTGTTCCACTCTACATAACCACCAGGTTCCTTAACCAGAGTTATAAAATGACAGGTATTAGTCTGACACAAAAGGTATCATCTTATCTGGAGATACTGAAGGTCAGCTGTCTTTAATTGAAAACACTGTCAAAATATACACCCACTTCTGCGAAATCCAAGACCTAATTAACGATGAATATTGAAACAAGAGATCTGACACCTTTATGTGCTAACAGCCAAAAGAATACAGTATAGCTATTTGAATTAACAAGGAAAAGAATCCAGATCTTGCTGCAGAACCTCAACATGCTCATCATTGAAAACTAGATTATATTAGGGTGGGCAGTTGGTACACGATAGATAGAATAAAAGCTTCTAGACCAAAGCTACTATTTGAAAGCATCTTTGGTTTTAGGTGTAATCAGCAGCCAAATATGTACCCTACTCTTAAAGTTGAGGGTAGAAGTTACTCAGGATATGAATGTGGTCTTTGTAACTCAGGTGGGAGTCGATGAAAGTAGAGCTACATGAAAAGAGGTCCTAAACGGACAAGTAAAAAAGAACACATCAAGATGACTGCTTCCAAATTTGTGTGCAATTAGGATCATGGCTAATGATGTGGGATAAGAAAATATGTAACTATGACATCCATAAAGCCGGATCATGGTCATATGAGATAGAGAAAGAAGAGTAGGGGAAGTTGAGGGAAGGAACAATCGAGGACAAATGCGCATCTTGACATCAGAAGTGTCTAATTCCTTTGATCCTTGCACATTGAAGCCAGCATGTTTGAATTATTTGGTATGGTAGATCAATTTCGTTTCATCAAACCAAACTACTGCAAGTGGGGCACTGTAAGTACAATTGCGTAGGGTATTGCCTCATATATGAAAGGGTAATCTGTAATAAGGTCAGAGATGAAATCAGTTCCCTTTTATTTGACTCAAGCATGGTTATGGTTTGCTCATCTCACCAAAGAAAATATCAATACTGCAGCTTGATTAGCTTTTCATATGATAAAGGTTCAGCGTAGCAGGCAATTGCTAATCAGGGCTATCGTGAAAGCACCAAAGTAGAAGGAAAGATATCCAAAAGGAGACTATTTATGTTGTCTTCTGAAACCAAAATTAATTAAAACGACGCATGCAAATATCTTGATTGAAATAACGTATCTTTGTTTGCCTAGTCGAGCTATACTGAGGGACCTTTCAAACAGAGCTTGCAACGAGCCCAGGACAGTAGCTGTAGCAATAGCATGATTTAGAGTTGTTGTCTGTGTGGATGACTAGTGAAGCTTTACATGAACAAAGTCCCTTCCAATATTTTTTTGTGCTGAGCAGCACTTCTTCACAGTAACCAAATAATTTTTTTTCTTGGTCACCTCCATGGAGATATACTGACAAGATAACTGCAGACTCCAGATCAATGGATTTTTTGGTTGTCGAAAACTAATCAGCCTAACATATTTTTTAGCGTACATAGGGGCGACTTGTAGGTCCTACCATCCAAATCACAGTAGTAGCATTACAAAATTAGAAGGCTAGGAGACATGGAACTTGCCTACGACCGGCTTTCGAAGCATCCAAGTGCAGTTAAGAGAATTAATAAGTTCCACTTGAAGAAGGTCCCCTATCCCTGTTGCGGTTTATTTAACCAGTGTTATCTCTCCAGTTACATCATGTCCGTGAAACACGATTGCAACCTGCACGGGATAGGAAGTTTGTTGAATCAATCAGAATTGTGGCTGATATAGGGATTTATAAAAGAACAAAGATATATGAGAACAAAACAAAAGGGTTTTTTTTTATCCTCGCCATTACAATTTTGCAAGTTTGGAGATACGCCATTACAATTCGACTATTTGGAAAACTGCCATTACAATTTCTTCACTCACTCATTCATGCCATTTTCTACACATCCAGCTTATATGGACCCACTATTAGTCACGTATGGCTACCAGAATACAGACGGACGTTAAGTCCCTGCCGTTTCCGTCGGTTTCTGTTACGTCGCCGCCGCATTAGTGCGAAGAGTTCCTCTTCCTCGTCATGTCCATCAGCACATGCACGTCAGCACGGGGTCGCGGGGCATCGTCCGCGCCTCGCAGTGCACCTGTCCTCCTTGGGCGCGCACAACTCCCTCAGGCCGAGGATGCTGCTCGGGCGCGACGAGTGCTGGCGTGCTGCTCGGGTGGCATATATGCATGCACCCTCTCCCTGCTTGCATATATGCTTTTTTTTTCAAAAACACGCCTTCACGTGTACTTCATTAAGACGAAACTAAAAGTCGCGGTACAAGACATCCACAGTCGAGATGCCTAGAGAAAAAAAGAGGAACAGCAGACAAGGGCACAAGCAGCAGTCTACATTGTTAACCGTTGAGCGACAAGAGAGTAAACAGCCCTAAACAACAGCCGAGGCAGCAATGATCGGCGCAATGCCTCTGAAGCCCGCGGCCACCCACTCGTCACCTTCGTGCTGCACACCCAGCACCACCTCCGATAGTGTGCAGCTGATCTGACGGAAGACTCTGGAGTTGCGTTCCTTCCAAAGCCGCTAGGAAACAAGCAAGACAGCTGCATCAAAAGCTTTCCGAAGCAACCGTGGTAGACCACGGCGAGTGGACAGCCACCAGCCGGCAAGTGACGATGTCGAAACTGGCACCAAGGCACCCAGCCCCACACGGTCGAGCAGTCGAAACCATACCTCCCTTGCGCAGACACAGGACGTCAGCAGGTGATCAACTGTCTAACCTCTTGGCCGCAAAGGGCACAATCAGCCGAAGCCTGGAGGCCATGCCTCGCCCGACGATCAGCAGTCCAAAGGCGACAATGGAGGGCGAGACAAAAAAAGAATTTCACCTTGGACGGCGCCGAGGTGCTCCACAGCTCCTTGGCACCCAATAAGCACGACATCCCCACGAAGAACGAGCGATATGCTGAGGAGGCCGAGTAAGCACCATCACTAGACCAACGCCAAACAAAACGGTCCCATACCAGTGGCTGCAGCTGCACGTCTTGGGTCTTCTCCCAAACATCAACATATTCCGAAAGCACTATCATCGTTAGGGGGCCAGTGATGTGCCGCACCCAACGTGTACCCTCCAAAGCATCCTTAACTGAGGCCAGCTGGAAACGGCGACCAACCGCCTGGAACAGGTGTGGGGCGAACAGAGAGATTGGGCCCGCGGGCAGCCAAGAGTCTGTCCAGAACCTTGCCACAGACCCATCCCCCACCTCAACGACGACGGAGCAGCTGAACATGGCACTTACCACCTTCTCAGTACGCTGCGGCTGTCTCGTCCAGGGCGGCGCATCGGGTGCTCTTTTCAACCATTCCCACCGCAGCCTCAAGGCGAAGCCCATCACCTTAAGGTCCGGCAACCCCAGTCCTCCATGAATCTTGGGAGAGCAAACAATGGGCCAAGCAACCATGCACTTACCACCACCCGCCTTATCCTAATCAGTCCACAGGAATGCCCGACGACGACTGTCGATTTGCTTGATAGCCCAAGAAGAGAGGCAACATGTAATAGAAACGTGGACCGGTATAGCAGACTTTGGCAAGGGTGAGTCTGCCTGCCTTGTTAAGCAATCCTGCTGTTGGTATAAATTAACTGCACTCTATTAAAGATTATTATTATCAAGGTATCCACAAGCTCACAGATAAAACAATGATGTAGCACTTCATCAGACAATCCCGGTTTTAATATCGAACCCAAAGGATCAGTAGGTGATACTGACTAAGTCTATTGGCTCTTAACCCGATAACACAGTCAATTCAGAGAATATCAAGAATGAGGAAATAACAAATGATTATTTAGATCCGACAACCGGTAAACTTTGAATAATATCATTCTAATCGGGCAGTGACATGAATAAGATGCGAAATCATAGTTCCCTCCTACCAGACACTTGTACACCTATCGATCCTATCAACGGGAAGTGAACTACAGAGGACTCAACGCAGCTGTCACCTACGCGATCTACCACTATCCGGCCAATCAGGGGACATTCACAAGTAATTATAGCCCAGACACCACGTCTACACTACAAACTACTACTTCAACCAAAGAGCTACCAAGATCAAAGCACTCAAATAGAGTTGTAAACTTAAGAACGAATAAGAACAAATACTTACTTGAATCAGGATGTTGAATACAAAAGTACATCAGAACGCAACTCTAGGCGAGGGGGCTGAATCCAGACGAACACAACTACGAAGAAGCTCCGACAGGCCGGGACTCCTCCAAATCTCTACTCATCTACTCTATCTCTCTAATCTCTCTCTTGATTGTTAGTCTAGATCTAGTGGATATCTATCTAATACTTCAAGGTCTTCATCTCTTGATCTGGCTCTCCTCCAGGGGGTATGCCTTTCTACTTATAGCCCAGTGAGATGCACGTATGCCGTAGGATCAAACCGACTTGAACAAAGGGCCCAGATGACTTCTAATAGGCGGTGGTAGAAGACTCCAGAAGGCGGCGCGGGGGAAACCCTAGGGGGGCGCCGGTCGGCCCCACCCTGTGGGGTTTCGGGCTCCGGTGCTTACGGTGTGTTTCAGATGCTTCTAGTGTTCTCGTAATGATGTTTCCTTGGCGGTTAAGTTTCGTGGTAATTATGCTCTTTAATCCTTCTTTTAAGCTTTTCTAGAAAATCCCCTGAAAAATAGACAATTCACCAAAACTCGTGGAATCTGTCAGTAATAACCCTATTCTACTGGATATTCATATTTAATGCAGGGATAATTGATAATAAAATTTGGATGATAACAGGTGTCAACAATTACCCCCCACACTTAGTCTTTTGCTCGTCCCGAGAAAAAGGTTGGTTTTAAGATGTAAGATTCTTAAAGAGAATGGAGCATTTAAAACTTAACTTGAGAGTACATTATATAAAACTAGTCTAGTCATGCATGTACTATGGAATTCAAAGTGTCTACCATGAATCTTTGAGTAGTTGAAGAACATAATAGCTTGAAAACAGATCACTCTCTTCCTTTAGTTAAGCCAATTGGAGGGTACGTAATTTTGCAAATAAACTTAGCTTTACCTTCTCCTTTTGTAGTACTCTCGAATCACTGATATATCTGGTATTTTTGTATCCTTACCAAGGCATTAATGAAATTGCCTTCTTTATCCTACTTCTAAAAAGCTTATGTGGATCTCAGGTAGGTAAAATGTGAAAACATACTTGCATTGTATTTGTAGTAAAGTCAAATAATGAATCCACAGAGAAATGAGGCATATAATCGAATCAAGCTTTATTTGGTGGAATATGGTGGAACCTAATTCTACCTTGCTCCTAAAGAAAATAAATCTCTCTTTTATACAGTTGAGTTTATTCGGAGGGTATGAGCTATCTCTTTCTTTCTCTTCTTTTTTTTCAAGGGAGGCGGGCATCTAAATACTCATTGTTTTAATTTCTTCGGACACTTGTCCATTTTTTTACTCCCTTATTCTTTTGCATAGCTCATACCTCTTTTGAAGTTAATAGTTGAGAGACTTTACAAAACATGGAGCAATTATTTGGTAACTATGCTATATAATTATTTTTTGGTGTTTTCTCCCAGTGTAGGAGAGAAACATTTTCAATAGAATGACTCGCTATTACTCCGGATTAGAGTAATGCTTATGTGGACTTGGCACTTGATTCGAAAATATGATAAATTTCTTCAAAGGGTTACAAAGGTTGACCAAACTCAATACAAAGACAAGTATTATATGTAGCAGGCTTCTATCCTATATATGGCTCTGGTAGGGCAATATTTTTACTACAAAGGAGGGGTATAACTAAGCATTTAAATTTTCGAAATAAAATCTCCAAAGACAAAATATCAGGGATTAAGTTCTCATTATTCAACTATATCATGTTTCACAACGACTTAAGCAATCATGGGGTCCCTATAAATAGTTTCCAATAGTAACATGATTTTTAGAAAAGTGTTATATAATTTATTCTTAAGCCATGAATTAAACAATCTTCTTCTTCTCTTTTAAAAGTAATTTAGCATGTGAATTTTAATTTGGATCGAAACAAAAATCGAAACATATGCAATTAAATTGTATGGGGATCAAACCTGACCATGACCGAGAAGGGGATGCAGAGGGTGCAGAGGGGGGGCCGGCCCGCCCAGGTAGGGCGCCGGGTGGCGCGCCTCTTTGGCCCCATGAGGTCCACTTCGGTGTGCAAGGTTCTGATTCGATTATCTTCCGAATTACGTGATTTTTCCGAGCGAATTGATTTCCATAGTTGCGATATGCCTCCCCCACACTGATTTTCCTGCATACTTTTCTGCGCAACATGTGAAGACAACATGCGTACCAAAAATATAGAGAGTATAATAAACTTAAACATTAATATTGATAAAAAGAATAAGGCACTTTATTCATTAATAGTACTAGATAACTTTGATAACTGACTGAGCGAACGACTACCCTAGCTCAATAGGCTTACCTAACACACTTAATATTATAAATCAAACCTAGCACACTTGATAATATAATTAAATCTAACACACTTTTGCCTTATTATATAGATAACTAGGGCAACTTAAGGCTGCCCTTTCTTTGCGAGCTTTCTAATTTCTTCCTTCAGCTCACCAATCTCTTCTTTTACCTGATCTTTTTCGCGCTTAAGACTGCGAATTAACTTCACATTAACTTCTATCTGCTTAGTCATGTCGCTCATAATCTTGCTCCTTAAATCTTCATTCCTATCTATACCCCTAATGGTGTTAGTGGAAGCTTCCATCTTCTCATTAAGGATGCGTAGAGAGAGCTGGGGCTGTCTAAGGACTTTCTCTAGTGTTGATGTAGATGTAGCCCGCTGTCTCTTGAGCGGAGGTGGTATGAACTCAGTGTAGCGGACTTGGCCTGGACGTGCACGAACTCCTTGGATGGCAGGGCGAGCAGTGGTGTACTTCGCACATACCAGCGTTCCGTTCTTGTCAGTCTTGACCGACAAGAGTCGCTCATTATCTCTAGGTGGAAGAAGTGGGGTGCCTCGGGGAATAGTGATCTGCTTCTCCCTGGTACCATCTTCTAGCAGCAGTCTTTCAGGTGGCGATGGCAGAGCAGGCTGAGCATGCGTGTAGTAGACTTGCTCGAACTACTAGGGCACCGTAGCAAGATGCTTCGGTGGCACGACGGCGGGGTGCTTTGGCGGTACGATGGCAAGGGGCTTCGGCTGCGCGACGACGATGGCCTTCGAGTCGTCGCCTTGGATCTTGCCGGAATCAGTGCCGACGATCGCTTTGCTTGCCATTGCTACTAGATCTAAACTAGAGAGATTCTTTGGAGGAGAAGAAGGCAATGATGATTGGATGGCATTCAAGGGTGGTATAGGTGCGTATTTATATGGTTTTCAGGAGACAGGATAAGATCAAATCTATGTTCTTCAGGATTCGTACGAAAGATTATCCATACGCATCGGGAATCTATGGGATTGTGCTTAGGAAAGATAGAGAAAGAAAAGGAAACTTGAGTCGGGACGAGAGGGGACAGGGGGGCGCCGCCCGGCACCACTAGGGCGCCGGCCGGCCCCACCAGGTGTCTTTCCTGGCTGGCCGAGCTCGTGAAGCCTCTAGACTCTTCCTACTTCCTGTTAGTTGCGATGCGCGATAATTTTTTGTAACGGATAATGACAGGACTAAAAAGTGGGTAATTGGACAAAGTCCAGCCCGTCAACAACTTCTAAATTAAATGGTTCTAAAAATAATTTAAGTTGGTGACCATTTACCTTGAATAACGTACCTTCGTGTGATTGTAGATTTACCGCTCCATGTGGTGATGCATTCACAACCGTAAATGGCCCTTCCCATTTGCTTCGTAGTTTTCCAAGCACGAATAATTTGAACTTGGAATTAAAAAGTAGTACCTTATCTCCTGGTACAAATTTCTTCTTCTTGATCCTCTTGTCATGCCATCTTTTCATTCTTTCTTTATAGATCTTTGAATTGTGATGAGCCTTTTCTCTCCATTCTTCGAATTCTGATAATTGCATTTTTCTCTTTTCTCTAACGGCTTCAAAGTTCATGTTCCATCTCTTAATAGCCCAGTGAGCTTTATGCTCTAACTCCACTGGTAAATGACAGGTTTTTCCATATACTAGCTGGTGGGGCCGGGACTCCTCCGAATCTCTACTCATCTACTCTATCTCTCTAATCTCTCTCTTGATTGCTAGCCTAGATCTTGTGGATATCTATCTAATGCTTCAAGCTTTTTCATCTCTTGATCTGGCTCTCCTCCAAGGGGGTATGCCTCTCTATTTATAACCCAGTGGGATGCACTATGCCGTAGGATCAAACCGACTTGAACAAAGGGCCCAGATGACTTCTAATAGGCGGTGGTAGAAGACTCCAGAAGGCGGTGCGGGGGAAACCCTAGGGGGGCACCGGTCGGCCCCACCCTGTGGGGTTTCGGGCTCCGGTGCTTCGGGTGTGTTCCAGATGCTTTTAGTGTTCTTGTGATGATGTTTCCTTGGTGGTTAAGTTTTGTGGTAATTATGCTCTTTAATCCTTCTTTTAAGCTTTTCTGGAAAATCCCCTGAAAAATAGACAATTCACCAAAACTCGTGGAATCTATCAGTAATAACCCTGTTCTACTGGATATTCATGTTTAATACAGGGATAATTGATAATAAAATTTGGATGATAACACGTGTCAACACCTGCCTTCCAGGTGGGAATCCGATTGGCCACAGCATCAACGCTGTTCTTCGCTACGGGACAGCCAGCTCAACGAAAGTGGAGCGCCCAGATACTTGCATGGGAACGGTGCAACATGACAGGGGAACACCTGTCGAACACTGTTGATTGCTTCATCACTGCAGCAGATAGGAGTTAGCATGCACTTCTGTACGTTAGTTTGCAGCCCTGATGCCCCAGCGAACACATCCAGTATGGCACGGACACAGATGAAGTCTTCCTGCCTGGGAACGACGAAGAGAACGAGATCATCCGCGTAGAGCATAAGACGGTGAGTGAAGTGATGCCCAGGAAGCGCTGTGAGCAACCCACAACGATCAGCCTCCCGTAGCATTGCATTAAGAACCTCCATAACCAAAACGAAGAGTAGTGGTGACAAAGGGTCGCCCCGGCACAATCCTCTGGCATGGCAGATGCGCCTTCCAAGACGACCATTGACAAGCACCTTCGTGCTGGTCGACGAGAGAATCACAGCCAACCAATCTCGCCATCTTTGGGGGAAACCGAACCGTTCAAGGACCTCAAGCAGGAAGGGCCAGGAGACAGAATCAAATGCCTTCGCAATGTCAACCTTGAGAAGCATACATGCATGGCGCCTGGCATACAGCCAACGACAATAAAGCTGCACAGCGCGAAAGTTGTCATGGATTCGCCTCCCCTTGATGAATGCAGTTTGATTCTCTTTGACAAGCTCGTGCATCTTTGGAGCCAGCCTCATGGCCAACGTCTTGGAGACAAGTTCGTTGAAGCTGTGTATTAAGCTAATTGGCCGGTAGTCCCGAGGCGTCCGCGTTCTTACGTAGCAGAACCATGGAAGCGTCATTAAGTAGGTAGAAGCTCCTCTAATCCTGGTTCCAGAACGCGGTGAAAGCACTGCAAATGTCCCCCTTGATTATTGGCCAAGCAGCACGGTAGAATCTCCCTGTGAAGCCGTCAGGCCCCAGATCCCGATTGGGCGGCGTGTCCAGAACCACATGTGCCAGCTCCTCCTCTGAAAAAGGCAGGATGAGATCCTGGAGTTGAGGCCGTGACAAGTCCATGCGATCTAAATCAAGCCGATGAGAGCGTGTGAACCTTGTCCCCAGAAGGGCATCATAGAACTCGAAGATAGCACCATCCTTGGCCTCTTCTATGGTGAAGGAGCGACCATCATGCATGAACGGGGGAATATAGTTTTTTATTTTCCGATGGAAAGCTTGCATGTTGAAGAACCTAGTATTGGCGTCCTCTCACTCAAAAATCTACAGCGAGAGTTCTGCCGAGCAATGGTCCTAGATAAGGACGAGAGGCCCAGAGTTTTCAATTTGAGGTCCTTTCGCAATTCAATCTCTTCCGGCGTGAGAAGCCGCGACTCCTGTGCAACATCAAGCTCGTAGATCACCACCCGGGCTAGAGCCAACTGAAAGCGTACACTTCCCACCCGCTACGCCACCCAGCTCTTTAGCGCCTTTGCCACACAGCATAGCTTACTATCGAGGAGGCGACACAAATCGACACCGGGCACAGGACAACCTCAGGCCTCTGCAACCACCTCCAGAAAACCATCCACCTTAGGCCAATAAGATTGGAAGCAAAAGCGCTCCAAGGATCCGTGCACAGAGTGAGCAGTAACGGCGCATGGTCAGAGCAATCGGAAGAGCGGCAGTGCAGATAATAGAACGGATGCTGCTCCAGCCACGGCACCATGGCGAAGAAATGATCAATCCGTTCCAAAGTTGGTGGGCTACGCTCATTTCTCTAGGTGTACAGACATCCCGAGAGATGCAGTTCAGCAAGCTGAAGGTCGTCCAGAGTCCGTCGAAAGCGCTGCATGAGACGACGGTTCAACCGACCAAAATTCTTATCTTGCGCTTGATAAATTATGTTGAAATCGCCACACACAAGCCAGGAACCCATGCAGGAGGCCGCTAGCCCTTCTAACTCGAGAAGAAAGGCCTCCTCAAGTGCATGATCAGTCGGGCCATAAACCTAAGTGAGCCAGCAAGGGGCGACGTCCGATCCATCTACCGTGGTGAGCAGGACCGAGACCGAGTAAGTGGCAAGGATACAGTTAGATCCACACCAAGCATCTCTGCGCCAACCAATGAGCACCCCACCAGACGCGCCAACAGAGGGTAGAAAGGAGTAGTCAAAGTTGGAACCCATAAGTTCATTAATCATGGGTACAGTACACTAAAGTCAGTCACTTTAGTCTCTTGTAGACAAATCACCGAGGCGCGCTCGAGCCCAATGAGGTCATGAACAGCAGTACGACGTGCCCGATCGACTGTTAAGTCCACAGGCATTCCAGACTAGAATTTGATTGTCATTCATCGGGAAACCATTGGCGACGGACAGGAATAGACTAGAGCAGCAGCTAGTCCAGCAGCTCCGCGGCCGCATCCTCCCTTTTGCAATTATCGGGGAACAGCTCGCGCATGGCTGCTCTCTTAGCAGAAGACAGTGGTTCCTTAAACACCTCACGGAAACACTCCGCATGGGATGAGTCAGGATTAGGAGACGGAGACACCACACTAGCTGGCCTCCATTTCTTCAGCATCACCTTCTTGGCTTGTGCTTCCGGTTTCGGATCATGGAGGCGCAAAGATGATGCGATACGCACACTCCGCCGTGGAACCACCGGGCTTTTTAATTTCTGTGAGAGACCCAGCGGATGGGGGAGTCTTGGATCAGAGGCTCCTAGAGGGGAAGCCGTAGAGAGTCAATGAAATTCTCCAGTGACGGCGGTGCAGCGACAGTTATCATTTGCTCATCAAAGCGCACCTGTACAGAATCAGCCGCCGGAGCAGAGATCGCTTCCCCAACGTCGACATCATCACATGCAGCTACCGGCTCAGGGAGCTCACACCAGTCCCAGGGGAGGCACGCTGCTCTAGTGAACGAGCCGCTAGGATGTCAGGCTCCACCCTGGAGAGAGGTCTACAGCCCGTAGAGCCTAGCAGTTCAGGACTGTCAAGAAGGCACCGCCCCATGAAACCCACAGTATCGCACTGAGTATTCATACGTGGACCCACCAAGGGATCATCCAGCTGTGTAGGCCACTCACAATTTCTCGGCAACGGAATGGCCATCTCCACCAACATCGGGTCACCATCACCAAGCAGGCTCCGGTTCACCTGAGGGGCGAGGCCCCGATGCTGGCTCAATATACTGAGATGCAGGTGCCATGGCAGTCATCACTTGTGGGCAGAGCATAGAGCCTACTAGAATTGGCAAGGGTCCGGCAGCAGGTTGGGTCACTTCCAACGGAGAGCAAGGTGACTCATACCCCCCAGCGCGATCAAACCACGGGTGGTAGCGGTTGCAGTTACTGTCATCCGAGCCGTCATCGTCCTCGTCAATTCTTCGTGCACTAAAGCCCTCATCCAGAGAGGGACCCTCTGCATCGGTATCTGGGTTGACGCCACCCGGGCCTCCCGAACCTCCATCTCCACCATGGCCATCTCCATCGCCATCATCAGGAGGAGGTGGGGGCACACTACCATCCTGTGACGCTACCACACGAATACGCACCAGGTAGTACAGGCCAGGGAGATCGTCATGGTTGAGCTCTGCAGGGGTCTGGACATGTGGCTCCGGGATGAAGATGATTCTTTCGTCAGGGATGAACCAGACACGAGGCCGCCACAAAGAATTCATGACCATCATCATCTGGGATAAAAGCAGGCTACACAACCTCCACCTCAGCACAGACAGAGCCCAAGATGATCTGCGCCGTCGTAGTGTTTCTGGCATGGCGGCACAGCAAGTACACGGTTGAAAGGACCTTATCGGCTAGAGGGGGGTGAATAGCCTATTAAAAATTCTACAAAGCACTAGACCACAAGTTAGTAGATAAGCAAGCGAGACAAAGCGTTAGCTCTAGACTATTCTATACAAGCCACCTAGCACACAATGCTACTCACAAGATATATGCACTCAACTCGCAAGAAACCAACTCCTCCGTTCCTAAAGAGATAGCACCTAAACAAGAAATAAACGTGAGAGGACAGACCGAAAAAGATTATACCAGTGGGTTTGATGAAGTGAAGTCCCCTTGCCGTGCCGAGCCAATCACCAAGAGATAGTCAATATGAAAACCGAGTTATCAAGCACAAATGGAAGTCGGAAGACCAATAATCCACTCGAAGGTGGAGAAGAGAGTGAACACACGATTTTTTACCGAGGTTCACGTGATCGCCGTCACGCTACTCCTCGTTGTGGCACCGGTCTTCCTTGGTGGATTGCGAGCTAGGCTTCACACACCAATCCCTCACCGGGAGCCGCTCACCAACACAAGAGAAGTGGCTATCAACCACGAGCAATCCACTAGAGTTGGTTTTGGCACTCCGCCGAGGATAACCACAAAACCTCTCACAATCAATCACTTCGGTGTGGGCTTGAACAAGCACCAATCAATCTCACACCGGAATCACCTCCAAGCCGCTAGGGACACGGCAATGCCCTAAGAGAATAAGAACTCAGCCTTGGCTTGCTCTCAAGTGCTCTAGAATGCAATTCACTAAGAAATGATGCACTTGAGGATCACTCAACTCACAAAGATGATCAAATATGAACAGATGAGCGAGTAGGAGGCTAGAGAGTGCTCACAAGAATATGTCAATGAAACAAATGTACAAGAGCATGTCATCAAGTGACCAGGGAGGGAGTATAAATACCCCCAAGTGTACTCCTAGCCGTTACCCCTCAAAAACCAGCCGTTAAAAAGCTTTTTATACCGTCGGACTGACTGCGTCGGACCAAAGCCCCAGTACGACGCTTAGATTCTCGCCACGTGTCCCTTAGGATTTAACCTCAGCCGCTGATCTCCAATGGCTACTGCTCGCGCCAGTTTCCCAACCGTCGGACGCTACAACCACCGGACCAACGTCCAGAGTCCGACGCAACAAAGGTTCGCCACTGAGCACCGTCGGACGCTGCTCAAAGGAGGCGTCAGACTAACGAACACAGATGTCCGACATTTCCAGAGAGGTTCCACAGCGTTAAAACTCGTCGGACTTCAGTCCGACGCTCATCGTCGGACCAAAACGAAGCATCCGACGCTCTACCGATCTCCACGTGTCAACACCCGCTACTCACCACCGTCGGACGGATAAGGAGAATGGTCCGACGCTCAGAAAATGAGCGTTTGACGCTCTCCAACGAAACAGTACTGGGTTAGGGCGTCGGACACAGACCAATGGTCCGACGCAGCACTACCACACAGTCCGACGCTCTGAAAATTGGCCTTTTCAAGTCTTTTTCACACCCCTTACTTCTATGTGCTAACACTCAAGGTTCTCAACACTTGTGCACAGTGTGTTAGCATTTTCAAAACATTTTTCAAGAGTTTCTAACTTGATCTCTAGGTTTTGTTAGATTCAATGCCATGAAATGCAACCTAAAGCACTTGAAGGTAATCCAACACTCGTTCTCTTCTTAATAGTCGGCTATCTATCCTAAATGTGATCACACCCGCTAGGCGTCTTGACCACCAAAAGAAAAGCCTATTTGGGATTATACCTTTGCCTTCTAGCTTTTCTTTTCACCTCTTTAAGTCCTTTTCTTTCACCTTGATCAACTTCACTTGATCCACCTTGCTTCTTGTTCCATGGATGAGTCATCTTGATCAACACCATCTCCTAGACTCCATATTCCATGGTTTGACCAACTTAAACCTTGCCACACTTAGCAAATTAGGTTAGTCCATAGGATGTCATTAATTATCAAAACCAAACTAGGACTTTCAACGGTCCCGGTCCCTATCAGCTCGCAGACGGAAACGAATTACGAAATCCTCGGATCATGACGACGGACATCCACATCTTCAGCTCGGATATCGAAACGTTCGTAGAGATATCTGATCACCGTTGACACGGAGAGCGGGGGCCTGGTCCCTCCCACCACCATCACCAGAGCAGAGCCCAACGCGTCTTCAGCCTCCTGCAGCTCCCGACGACCAATTCATCACGGCGACTCCGCTCGAGGCGGTCTCAATGGCGTCTACAGAGCTCCCACATACCAACCATCACCTTCGTTCGTCTCCTCCATCCCCGTGCTATCGTTTCCCGTGCATCTAGGAGGTTGGAGAGCTTCCAAGCGTGGAGCTTGGCTAAGGGGACAGATGGGGAGGAGCTCGCCTAGGAACAGCGCATGTCCCATGCCCTCACTTGCTCCGTGCAGCAGCATGGCCTCTTTCGTCGTGGCCGTACCCCGTCCGCCCGTCGTGGTTGACACCACCACCGAGGCCTTCGAGGCTTCGACCGCATGCTCGCCGTGAATCTGCACGAGTTCTCTACCACGGCCAGCCGGCCACCATCAACAAACTGCACCGCCGCTCTTGAGTGCCATGGCGTAGTCTTTTAGCGTGCGGCGTCGATGCGCACGCCGTGGAGAACAGCTACGTCGACCACGACAAATAGAGCGGCGTCCGTGCTGACGACAGCAGGGCTCAGGAGCAACGCCGAGCAGGGCATCCGTGGCGAAGCGACGCGGAGGTCCTAGATGGTGCAGGTTGCTGCGAGCGAGCGTGGCCACTCCGCCTGGCACGCAGGTTGCCTAGGGCAAGCGCTCGTCCACCTCGGCGCGCTAGTTCTGACTTCTGACGGAGGAGGCGGAGGACTTAATGTCCGTATGAGTTGACGTACACATACATCGAAGAGATGTACAAAATGGCATGAATGAGTGAGTGAAGAAATTGTAATGGTAGTTTTCCAAATAGTCGAATTGTAATGGCGTATCTCCAAACTTAAATTGTAATGGCGTGGATTAAAAAAAACCCAAAACAAAAAACGGAGAGTTTATTTGGAAAATCCCCGTTATTCTGCTCTGTAGTAAAAATTGCATGTTAGGACACTTTAATCAGCCTCTGATTCTTTTATTATGCCCATCTTAAGAATGGGCACTGTGGTTGATTACTAAGGGGTCCATGGAAATCTTACTTCAGGCTTGAAGAGATTTTCGTCAGCATCCCAAATTCCCAATGAACGCAGGGCAACCATGTGACTATGTGAGCACTAACACAACAAGGGCACAAATTTTCACTGACAATCGACAGCGCAGGCGGCGCTGAGCCTAGCCAAGAACAAACTACAACAGCAAAATTTGAGGACAAGAATAAGAACGGGAACGCTGACACAGAGAAACCCTAGCGGGGGATCGCCACAGCTTTCCCCAGAATCAAAGCAGAGCGCTGCCAAGGGACACGCATTGGGGCCGGGACGAAGGCTGTCGTGGACGGTGGATCGGAGCGAAGTCCAGCAAATTCCGCGGGGAAATCGCGAGGGGCGAAGGAAGCAGAGAAGCCAAGCCAGAGAGGCGAAGATGATGGACTGGACTCGTCACGCTCCGCCATGGCACATGGGCACATGGCTCCTGAGGCGAATCGCGTGGGCTCGGTTTCAGTGGGCCTCATTGGGCCACATAGCTATTTTGTTGGGCCCTTACTTGACACGCGTACGCAGGCCTGTTTAGACGACTATTTGGCACGCGTGAATGTGCGGCCCAGCCCATGCAGCAGCACGCCCGCCGCGTGGGCACGTGACGACCGACTAAAAAGCGAAGGCGACGGGTGGAATTTCGACGACAACGCGGCGCGGGGGCAGTTGGATGCGCTGCGCTGCGGCGGATGCGCGTGCGGGCGGCCAGGCGTCGCCATCCGACCAGGTGGGCAGGCGGTGGCACGCCGCCCGTCGCGATCGCATTCGCATCCGGATCCATCCATCGATCGTGTCCTGTCCTGCCCTCTCGCAGTAACGAAAGCGCCAACGCAAGATCGGAAGCAAGCGACCGTCGTCAGCAGCCTCGCATGGACGTGTATACGTCGACGTGGTGTCGTCGTGCCACCTCTTCCGTACCACCGTGCCCCTCGCGCGCCGCCATGACCACCGCCGACGACGACAGAGAGAAAAGACGGACTAGGCCCGGCGGAAGATCGAGCGAGAGACGATGATGATGCATGCCGGCGATTGGCAACGAGGGCCCGTCCATGCCATGCAACCCAGACGTACCAGTCCTGTGCTGGCACGTACGCGTGCTGCCGCGACCTGCGATGCGCGAGAGCATGAGCATGGACCACGCTGGCCGGAGTGGGAGGGGAGGGGGGGCCAGTGACGCGAGGCGAGATTCAGGAAGCGGCACGGGCCAATGGATGTGTCAGGTGGCCGTTTCGTCAGGTTCCCCGAAATGCCCCAACTGCCTGCAGCAGGACAGCCATTCAGATTCAGCCATGGCTGGCTGGCCCGTGACACCCAGATCGTCGTCGGTAGCCACGACGCACGCACCTGAAGCACAGGAGCAAGCAGCCTCCTCTCCTCCCTCTCGCATGCATGCACGTTAGGCCCAGTACACGACGGTGCGCACACGCGACGCGCGCCTCCCTGCCTGCATGCGATCATTGGGTCAGTCAGTACACTAGGCCCAGCCCGTCGGCCGTTTTGCAACATGTAGGAGTAGAGGTTGCCTCTGCGTGCTGCGTTTTTTATTTGTGATTTTTCTTAACTTATTTACCAGCAAGCAAGCAGCAAGCAGGACCGAGCTGTGACGCGTCAAGAAACCGTTTCCGTCTTTCGGGTGCCGATCCAGTCGATCAGGCGCCACCGCTGACCACCGTTTATTTAGAGAGAGAGAGAGAGAGAGAGAGAGAGAGAGATAAACATCTTCCGCGGCTTCAATAAAGGGGAAGAGATAAAAAGTAAAAAGCGAATGTGTAAAATCCGAAAGAAAAAGAGGGAGTTTTTAAATCATTTGCGCGGGACAGGAGTAGTGTGGTTGGGCTCGCCACGTCCGTCCCCGTCGGAGGTGACGGGGCCGGTTGACCAGCTCGCCGCGGGCAAAACCGATGAAAACGAAGCAAACGCGTCGACGCCGCGCGCCAGCGAGCCGCAACAACCTCCCGCCGGGGCCCGTGCGGTTCGCGCCGTGTGCGTGGCATGCGCTCGCTAGCCGTGGTTCCTGTGTCGAGTCTGGTCTGGCACTTAGGTGTCGTCCAGACTCCAGACCCAGCAGGGTTGTGCACGCTGGCATTGCCTTTAGTATTGCGAAACAGGTTTTAGTATGCATTCAATCAGCTTGATTGAATAAATTATCGCCTCGATGTGTTGTGTAGCATGGACTGATTAGTGGGCTGGCAGAGTAGTACGGTACAGGCAGGCGTTGGATGGAGACGTGCAGGGAACAAGACAAAGGGAGAGGAGGGATGGCGTCAAGTGGAAGGGACTACTATCTAGGCCCAGGCTAGGGAGGACGACTCTGGAGAAGGGAGTAGGGCGGGCGCCCGTCAGCAGAGAAAGCCCCCTGTCCTGCCCTCCCGTCTTCACCGCTTTCGGGCTCGCAGCCTCGCACGGATGGATCATGGATGGATGGATCGGTCATCACTCATCACTTCGGAAACGAAAGCGAAGCGAACAAGTCTCTTGATCCCTTCACTTCAAGTGACATTTAAGTCTGCAACAACTTGGGCGTCGCCCCGCATGCACATCATATCCATCCCCATTGGAGCTGCAGTAGCTGTGTACGAGCATACGAAAACGAATCATTGGACCTGCTTGAATGTAGTAGTACGCAACGCATCGCATCGTCTTCCTCTGAGACAGCCCATTAGCAAAGCATTTTGAGTGGCATTTGTGAGCAAGTAGTAGAAGAAGAAGATGGAGGTGCATGCACGAGCCAGGTGGGCCTTGAAACATGCTTGCGTAGAAAGAAAACATCACATCGCAGATCGATGCAGCAGATGGGCGGAGGACGGAGCAATGCGGGCGGTTGGTTAGCCATGTGAGCGCGCACAAAAATCGCTCGCTTTTACGAGAGAGAGCGGATCGGAGGAGGAGCAGAGCAAGAAGAGAGCAGGGGTGGGACTTGCGAGAGTGGGAGGAGTGGTCACACACAACACAGCACAGCTCAGACAGAGCGAGATCACACGCGCGAGCGAGTACCACCACCCACGATTCGATCGGCGGCAGATGTGGCCGCTCCCCCTCCACTCCACTCGCTGATCTACTACTCGGTAGCAGGTGGTTCGGTGGTTTCTCGCGCCTTCCTGCATCCTGCCCCGATTCCCCTCTTCCCAAACAAAAGACTCTCTCTCTCTCTCTCTCTCTCTCTGGCCAGCAGCAGGGCCATGGAGAAACGGAAATCGCCCAAGCCCAGTTTTTCCACAGGCGGGCAGCAGGGCCATGCCCGCCCCTTCCCTTTCGATTGGTGCGTGGCTTAGCCAAGCTAGTCAGCTAGTGGCTACTACCACTGGCCAGCCGTGTAAAGGGAGGTGCAGCACGTTCGAATCGTGTCTGTCCAGCACCAAAGCGGAGTGTACTACGACGACTCGGGCCATGACAGAGTCAAACAAAAACTACTCTACCGCTAGGTAGCATACACACACACACACACACACAAACACACGGCACACCCCATGCGCCGGCGCCGCCGCCGCCGCCGTCGACGTCGTCGTGGTGCACGCACAATCATTCAGGAGAGCGCAACGCAACGCAACCCACAGCCTGACGGCGACGTGCACGGCCCAGGCCATTCCGTATGTTCTTCCCTCCGGGTCTGTTATCACCATTTTTTCCCCTTTCACACGAGGCGAATCACATTCTCTCCTCCTCTCTTTTTTTTCCCCTTTCATTTCAACCATATTGATCTTTTTTTTGGTCGCCGATGATGCAGTAGTGGTGAGCCGGTAACCGGAGGAGGTGGTGATGGCTTGTCTTTGGCCTCCCTCCTCCGTCCGTCCCCGGGCCCCTTTTTCCCCTGGTTCCACCTGGGGCATCCTTGGAGAAAGTTTCCACGCAGGCTTTAGAATAATTCGCCATTGGTGGGTGGGTTAACTTGTCATCATCCTCCTCCTCCTCCTCTTCCGGCCAGCCAAAGCAACCGAAGTACAATTGGGAGGGGAAGGAGGGAATGAATTCTTTTGGCTGCCAAGTGCATTACTGACTGACTGATGATGATGACGATGAACTGAACCAAACAAAACGAGAGCAAAGGAGGGGCCGCTGGCGCTGCTTTTCAGGACGGATCCATATCCCTCCCCTGCCCCGGCACCGCTAAATCCCACACATTCGTATTAGTACGTACTAGAGAAAAAAAATAATATTAGTACTTGTAATAATTACCATAGCAATACCAGCTGGTACTACTGCTAGTGGTAACAGGAGGAGTAAATCAGCAGCAGGCCAGCCAGGCCGTGGGATGGGATAACCAGCCCCGGGAGCGGTAGGCACAGGTTGCTAATCATAGCCGGAGGGAGACACGCACAGTGAGCAAGCAACTGGCTGGCAAGAGCTGAAATGAGAAAGCAAGCCCAGGCCCAGCGGCCAGCGCCACCTTGCTTAACGCTGGAACCGAAGCGGTTGCTGTCACTTTATGCTGGTTGTACGTGCTTGCATATGGCCGGGGTCGTTGAGATCGCTGCATCTGTCGCTTCCACCACGCCCCAACATGCGTTTTGATAAAAGCTGAGCCCATTTGGACCAGAGATTCCAACCGATTACGTACTGGAGGTACCGGTGCCAATGCTCCTCAGTTCCAACGCTTACTAACTAGGGCCGGTTTGGAATTCAGATACGAGGACTGGAGTTTATTCACTTCAAATTGTTTACTGAATATCTTACTCTGATGAACAAATTAGTGTATTGCTTGTTTGTTTTAGATAGGGGGAGATGCGTCAGTCTACGTCTTATCACAACACAAAAGCGTCTTGCACATACACGAGTTTCAGTAAAAAGCAGCACATTTGAGGTACATATATACAATGCTCTCCAATCTAGCAGTAAACGTTCTCTTTTGTTTTTAATAAATTTACAGCAGGAGCCTCTGGCTCCTCCTGATTCCTCAAAAAAATCTAGTAGTAAACGACCTACATGAATCATGGCCTCCGTTTGGTACCCACTGCACTGCAAGTCTGCAATTGAGTCTAAAACCGTAGCTAATTTTTTACCTTGATTAAGACCCGCAAAATGGATTTCGGTTCATTTATTACAAACCGAACCGTTCCTAAGCCATATTGACCAAAGAGTGGTTGCAACACCTATTAGTAATTGTAATAAGTTCTGTTACAGTCCACCTTGTTTTGAATGTTTATATTTAGTGTTACAATCATCACCTCCCTTAAAACTTGTAAAGGTGTATCATTTAGATCTATGAGCTTTTAAAATACATTTTTATTAAAAAAAAAGTGCACCGCGGATCCATATACAAACGTTCTATGATGATAGGCGTACCAACATGACATGTTTTATTTACACTTAATCCCACTCTTTTTCTCTTGTCTCATGAATGCAGCATTGCCTCCCTCTTCTCTCCCGCTAACACATAGCAGCGAGGTGAGGGGAGACGTGGTGTCCACCAGACCAAGGTCAGCGTGAGAGAAAAGTAAGGATCTATTTATTGGAGAAGAGAAAAAAGAAAAGGGTTCGTCGATAGTCCACGAAGAGGTACAATATTTCGTTGAGACTAGTATGCATCAGAGTGTACCATTTATCAAGTTTTGAGACTAAGAAATGCATTTTAAGAGTTTATCGATCTAAATGACACACTTTTCAGATTTAAGGGCCACTAGTACATTTAACTCTAAAATAAATCTTCAATTGGCTGGTGGCCAAATATCCAAAACTAATTAAATTTCATGTTGAATAAAATTAGTATAATGGCAACGAAAGAATAAATAACAAATAGATTACCTGTAGCAACATTTACATGTTTTTTCTATCTTGGCAATTCCTTTTGGCTAGATTGTCTTTTAAAATAACTTTTAGATACCACATAAACGATTTTTTTATTAAAGGGTTCTTTCATATGCCAATTTCCTGAGTAATCATAAAACCATTGTTATGCCTAGACCTTACAAAGACCAGAGAGCTCCCCGAGAGCCTCCAGTGCAACCGAACAAACAAACATCCGTAGCACTTTCGGCGTCGAAAAACCACCGAGTGACTGGACACGCTGGTGACACTATTCACATGTTCGGTCCAACATCCGGTCGCCTCGGCCACGCGAGTCGAGCCTAGGGTAAGGCATCAACATGTCTGATCCACTCTGGACCAACGTCCAGTCCTCCCCAGATAACTCAAACTTCACCGAAACGATCCCAAACTCATTCACCGTTGCAAATATGGTAACATCACCAAGTGTACATCACCATGTGCATGTGTGGTAGCAATTTTTTCTCTATCCTAACGACATCACTTCGAGTGGCACTACATGACTAATATGTACACAAGTTTGCTTCTCTTAATAGTACGACCGTCTATCATGAACCTAGTCAAGCTCTTCTTTACTCAACCTTAGAGTAGTGAAATGAAATGCCCTAAGTTATATTTTTGCCTTGCACATTCACATTTCATCTCCATCACCATTATCGATGTTGATGCAACACATGCATCAACTCCATCAAAAATGATATGATCCACTTCATATCATCATGTGGATTTTGTTTCATCGTGCTTCGACTTGCTTATTCTTCAACATTGCGTTGATTTATCGATGTCAAGCTCACTAGCTTGCCCTTCACACTTGTAATCTGTCCACTTCAAGCCTCATTTTGTCTTATCCACCTAGCCACATGACTCCATGTCATGTCTCATGCATTAAGTTCCTCCATCTCATGTGTAAGCTTAGCAACATTCCTAGCCATTTTCAGCTCTATGACATAGTTGCTCACACAAGTATACTTATGGACTAAGTATCTGTGTATTTCACTTAATCACAATTAGTCCACCTAAATTATCACTCGATTACCAAAACTCAATTCTGCTTCTGTAACAAAATATAAAAGTGAAAATGAGAGTAATCCCATTCATTTTTATCCCTACCTATATTCTTTCCATCCTAAAATAAATGTTCATGTCATATTCTCAAAGCCAATTAATGTCATATTTGACTAGAATTATAAAAAAGTATTAGCAGCATTTCTATATGCAAATAGCCTTCCTATAAAAATAATAAAATATATGACGTGATTGATCTAATGATGCTTCTTTCGTATCATGAATATTAGTATGTTTATATGCTTTATAAATATTAATATTGTTTGATTTCTTGAAACATGAGACGTGGCCTTATTTTGGTACGAAGGGGCGTGTAGTGTCTTGGAATCCATATGGCAGGCGTCTAGATTCTATGACAAACATTTCAGTTTCATAAAAAAAACAAAATCATTTGGTAGAACCGTTTGACTCCCTACATGGATTTGGATTTTACAGAGAGATAAATATGGTGGAACGGACTAAGGTGTCCTTGATAACTGGTGAGTTTTTATTGATTTACTAATTACAAAATAAAGTGTTTATTTAATTACAACCATGTGAAAAATAAAACTTTTTGCCTGATACACAGCCTTGAATAAAATACTAGTTTTAACTCATATCTATCCAAATGATATATTGCATCGCAACATTCGTGACCGTGCAAATCCATTCACATACATATATGCTAGAAAAAAAAGAAGAAGAAGAGAGGCCAATACCCACAGGTCGCAGCTGCCGTAATTTTTTCACCAAAACAAAGAAGGCATCAGGTGGCAGGGCGAAATCCACGCGAAACCAGCCCTTAGCCGTTTTGAATTTCACGAATCCCTTTGTTCACAATTTGAACCAGAAAGAGAGCCAAACAGTTTCAATGAGTGATTCCCTACCAAATGGACCCGAAAAAGGAAACGATTCTGCTCCGATCCTCTAGACTATATGAATTCGTTTGAATCGGTTTCTGCCAATTCTTGTGAGAAAAGAATTTGATTCCTCCTTCCCAACTTACCAGGATTAAACTAAGTAATCAACTCAACGATAACGTCAAAATGTAGCATTTATCGCTACCAAGAATGTTTATATTGCTGTAATTGTTACTTATACTAAACTCACTCCCTATATATTATTAAAAAAAGATTATATTGCTGTAATTGTTACTTATACTAAACTCACTCCCTATATATTATTAAAAAAAGAGCAACCTTTGATAGCTGTCAGTAACTAGTAATACGGTAATAGGATTGACGATCTTCCACGTTGGCTACCTACCCCTACTGGAGTGTATAACAAGTCTGCTGTCATAATAATAATAATAATAACTCACCCATGAATAAACGCAGCAAAAACAACAAGATAAACAGAGGAAACCACACAATCCGCAGTCTTAACAGATTAGCATATATTATAAGCTGAACGAATGGGAGAAACCAATTAGCAGAAAAATGAAAACTGAAACCTAGTAGTCCGCCACTCTGACGGCAAAAGACAAAGACACCATAGCAGCGGAAGCTCCAACTGCGATTGATTCCGTTTAGTTTAGGACCTGAACGCACCAAGTGGCCTGTACAAAAATCAGAAATGAGGACCTCTGCATCCAAACACTTAAGGAGCTACTCCTACAACTTAGTACGTACTGGCATAGGCAAAAGAGAACGATTACTTGACCTAGAAAAAGAGAAACAATTGAAGATTCTTTGCAGGGCCACTTCATTATTTCTTCACACTCATAATCAATGCACTGATTATCTGTACACATTTTAAATTGGAATAGTGGTTGAATTGACTTTAAGCCGGTGGTTGTATATAGTATAGATTCATGTATACTCCAGCCTGCAACGAAGACGAATAACCAAGACAATGACGGGCAAATAGAAAACATTTATTTATATATTTGCGGTAGCACCGCAGCAGAATACTGTTCGTACTCCTAGTTCACATAAAAAAAAGGTTCTACTGCTGCTGCTGCCAATCAGCATCGGATGAAAAGAAATTGAAAGGATACGCGAAAGACGTACGCCGTCGTGTGTACAGTGCTATAGTAGAGCGGAGGGAAGCTGCCACCTCAGCTTCAGGTGAGCTGGCCGGTGGCCGCTTCCGCCCTTTTCTATTTCTGAGGCCTGCGCGGTTTCCAATTCCGACGAGCCAAAACAGACGGACGCACACAAAGCGAAAGGGGAGAGAGAGAGAGAGAGAGAGGGGGGAAGGGGGGCAGGGCAGAGCAGGAGAGAGAAATTCGAGGGGAATAAAAAGGGAAAGAAATAAAGTGAGGGAGGGGAGAGTCCCATTTCCCCAAGTACACGAGAGAGAGAGAGGAGGCAGGGAGCAGAGGAGCACGCTACGAGAGAGAGTGGAGAGAAGAGAGAGGGAGGTCGAGGGAGGCAGCAGGGGCTGCAGCAGAGGCCAGAAGCATTAGAAGCGGCAGTCGTAACCAAGTGGCATCAGTAGATAGAGCCAGCCATCTATCTAGGAATATCCATCTATCTAGCTCTACAGGTATAAATCCTCGCGCATCGGTAGGAGGGCGAGGGCGGGGACGGGAGAGGCCGCCTGCCACCAGGCAACTAGCGAGTGGGGGAGGACCGGGAACCGGAGGAGGGGATTTCTCGGGGGCGGAGTGGCGGCCAGGGCCTCTGATTGGGCTACAGGGCGCGATCTTTGAGCGCAGATTGGGTGCCCGCGGTCTGCCATGGATTTGATTTAAGGTGAGCTCCTTTTCCTTATTTTGGCGTCTTGCTTGGCTGGCTAGGATTCGTGTTATCCGGCTTATCGCAAAGCTGAGAGAGATTTGTTTTTTTCTTCACAGATTTGGGGAGATCGGTCGGGTTCGCGCTGCAAGATTCGATTTTTGTACCTGTTTTATTCACGAGGTTCGCTCTCCTCAGATCTCAAGTCTTCCCGTGCTCTTGATCCCTTCGTTCCCGTTGATTTCATCCTTGCTTATTTTTTTCTATCTCATTTTGGCGCCTGCAGATCGCAACAACGGGATTGCTAAGCAAGCAAGCTAAGATTTCTTTCTTTTCTCTTTTTTTCTAGATCAAGCTCAGATTAGGAGGAAATAAAGCAACAATAGAAACAATTTTTGGGGAGAAGGCATGATGCTGGAAGGGAAGACCTACCTTGTGTCGCGCTCCCTGCCGAGCTCCTGCGAGCCGGAGACGGAGTGGGCGTACTTCGCCCACGAGGTCCTCAGCGGCAAGCGCCCGGCGCCGGAAGACGTCGAGGTCGAAGACCTGGACGAAGCTGACGGCGGCGGCAAGCGCAGCAAGCCGCCGTCTCCGCAGCCGCACACGCCGGACATCTCAGAGGGCCACGGCTCCAGCCGCCATGCCTCCGGTTGCGGAGAGCAGCAGGGCACTGGGAGCAACCCCATGAATTCAATCGGTCGTGACCTGACCCTCAATTGCCTCCTCCGGCTATCTCGGTCCGACTACGGCTCGGTGGCCTCCCTCAGCCGGGACTTCCGCTCCATGGTCCGCAGCGGGGAGATCTACCGCCTGCGGCGCCAGAATGGGGTGGCCGAGCATTGGGTCTACTTCTCCTGCAATGTTCTTGAATGGGATGCCTATGACCCATATCGAGAGCGCTGGATCCAAGTGCCCAAGATGCCGCCTGATGAATGCTTCATGTGCTCTGACAAGGAATCACTTGCAGTGGGCACTGAACTGCTTGTGTTTGGGATGGCGCGTATTGTCTTCAGATACAGCATCCTAACCAATTCATGGACCAGGGCTGATCCAATGAACTCTCCCCGGTGCCTGTTTGGGTCAACAAGTGTTGGGGAAAAGGCCTTTGTTGCTGGAGGCACTGATTCTAGTGGCAACATACTGAGCTCTGCAGAGATGTATGACTCCGAGATGCATACCTGGACGCCCCTCCCAAGCATGAATAGGGCGAGGAAGATGTGTTCTGGGGTTTTCATGGATGGCAAGTTCTATGTGATAGGTGGTGTGGCCAACAACAACAGAGTGCTAACTTGTGGGGAGGAGTATGACTTGAGGAGGCGTTCTTGGAGGATAATAGAGAACATGTCTGAAGGCCTCAATGGAGTGACTGGTGCTCCTCCCCTTATTGCAGTTGTCGGCAATGAGCTCTATGCCGCTGATTATAGCGAGAAGGATCTCAAGAAGTATGACAAGAAGAACAACAGGTGGATCACCCTTGGAAAACTGCCTGAACGGTCTGTGTCAATGAATGGGTGGGGCCTTGCTTTCCGAGCGTGCGGTGACCGCTTGATCGTCATCGGAGGTCCAAGGACCTATACTGGTGGTACTATTGAGCTCAACTCATGGATCCCAAATGAGCGGCCGCCTGTGTGGAATATGATTGCCAGGCGGCCATCTGGGAACTTCGTGTATAACTGCGCCGTGATGAGTTGCTGAGTCCACTGAATAAAAGATAAGTGCAGTGGATATTTATGAAGGATGCTATGCACAGAGGCAGCCTGTCCAATTGCTTCAGCCCTTATTCTTCGTAGCGATTTCTGCCGTCTGCCAGTTCCGGAATTAACTGGACATCAGCTGATTGTCAGCAGTCTCATGTAACCCTTGAGTTCTAATACTCCTGTTTCCCTGCTAATCCATTTCTACATTTGCATTTGAATCAACTGCTCGTGATTTCAAACATACGAGACTATGCAAAACAAATGTCATATTAATAATCTAGAAACAACTTCGAGATGATTTTTATCTATTGATGAGGAACATGTTACGAAATACTTGATTCACCTGTAGCTGCACGAAATGCTAATACTTTTTCGTTCATCTTGCCTGTTTCATAATGTGCATACCCGTTCTTGATGTTGTGAGCCAGCAATTTGGTGCTTGGTGGTCACATGTGTGAACTGCCGTGTTGAATTTTCATGTTGCATATGCTGGATCCACTTGGCTCTAAAATGGCTTATGTTATGTTGGTATTTGATTGAAAAGATGTTTGGACTAGTCATACTGTGAATGCACTAGTCTTGAGTCTTGCGTTGTTTCACAATTGGTATTTGAAAAGATTAGAAACAAAAAGGCACTTATTCAATGTTCTACTCTTGATGTTTATGGTTTATATGGTTACCCACCATCGCTTTGACTCACAAGCTTATTGTGCCACAAAATGATTCATGAAAACCATGAAGCTGTTTGACATTGCACGATCCGTTTTAGTAATAGTTTTGCCTGCTAGATGTCATAAGAGAAACTTCCTAACTCCTATGAATGTGCTTCCGCAGTTCTCTTGCCTGAGATGTTCCAAATTTGGATTTGTGATCTGCAGAATTCCTTTGGATGAGTAAATTCAAATGGTAGCGCTTGCACTATAAAAGTATGGTTGTGTTACCTGTTGATGTCAACCAGGTTTTTACAAATTTGACCAAATGAACAGTTGTTTGATTAATCTAGCTACTTCCAGACTGAAAGCAGCTGTCTGATTAATCTAGATACTTTAGCAACAAGCCAACAATTGTGGGGAGTAAGATGCCATTTAGTCTGGGGCTTATGAAAACTAAAGCTTTGTGGAACATAGTGAAAGTGAAATACTGATGTGGTACTTAATTTTATTATGTAGCTAGAGTGGTGAATGCATATTAGCTGGAAAATTTATGGTTCAAGTATCATGTCTATTGCACTTCTTTCCAAATCGCCGCGCTGCTACTTTGGGTAACCATATACAGTACTTGATTGGTTTGTATGGTGTCAAATTTGCTTTCTGTTAACTTTTCCAATTACACAGGATGTCCAAATATGGGCGCAGAGCTTTGTTGCACATACTAGAATTACCAGTGACCTATTTTCATTCATTCTGAGTGTCATCCTACCTATTTAGAGTGTATATAATAGTAGCAAGTGTGATTTGCTGAAACAAAGCTTGCTTTTTATGAGTAGAGTTGGGTGCTAAGAAGCTTAACCTTGCAAAAATTGCTTAGCTTTGCTTCTTGACTAGCACTGGAAATTGTTGGTGACTTGCATGTTCCTATGCCCTGATGCAGAGAGCCGCATGCTGACCACTGTCAGTCTTTATCTGTATTTGACTGAGCCGTGCTTACATTTGCTTATGAATGTCAACACAGGCTGGCTTAAATCGGGCGCCTTTCCATAACAAGAAGCCGAACACATGATTAAACTCTTTGATAATTTGTTTCTAGTGGGCGGAAATTTGGTGGCATGTACTAGTTTGGAACGGGATGATGGTATCAGCGGTGACCGCACAGTCCGTGTACAGAGGGTGGATGAAGTTGCAATGCAGAAAGTAGCAGATTGTCCTTGGTGTGTTGCGTGGAGCTTTGTTCCTTTGACTCGTGGAGCCGGTGTCCTATCTTTCTATCTATCCATCTACCCCGACTACCCATCAGCCTCAGGTACAGGATGGACGCGCCCAGTCTGGCGCTGGGTCTCCTACGTTGGCGGCGGCGCTTTACAGCACGGCGGACGGTTTGGCCTTTTTTTTCTTCTTCTTCTTCCGTCGCCTGGCTGGGCTGCAATTATTCCAAGGGATGGGAAGGTAGAATACTAGTACTTGTAGAAAGGGTGGAGGAATGCGTTGCGTTCGGAATAGGATCGCAATAATTTCGATGTGTACGTCGCTGTTGTGCTGCAGTTCTGGTATCGAGTTGTGCCGTGCGGCCACTGCATACATGCCTCACTTGGGAGTCTTTGTTCTCTGTTCTCTCTGCCTTTCCTCCTCCTCCTACTACTATCTTCTTGGCTTGCTCTGAACAGCTGATTGTTTTGTTTGCCAGGGCATGTTTGTTAGTACTCCTATGTCTACTTGTAGTACCACTAGTTATGGAAGTGTAATAATCCAAACGATGATTAATTTCGGAGCTAACGTCAGATCCCCTTTTTCCTTTTCATCGCACAAATTTTGGCTGTCGTGTGCTGATTGGCAATTTCAAATCGTGCGAGTAAAGTAGCAGCATCTTGCCATACTGGTGTCGTGGTTATTGCCAGCAAGAATCATACGAGCCTTTTGCTATGTGCATACACACACAGATATATGCTCCTCCCTTTAATAATTTTTAGACTAGAAGAAGCATGCCGCCGTCACTCACCGAATCTCCAATCAAAACGCTCCCCATTTGACACGCTGTACATCCAGGAGAAGCAGCATGAGGATAGAATATTTAGCCTCCCTCAGTGGAGTGGAGAATAACAAATCCTCCGTCCCAAGAAGGGAAACGTTCAGTGCACAGCGTATGTATGTTATGCTTAAAATCTTCTTTATTCGCGAGCACGCACCCGGGCGGCATTTTTGGTAGCGCGCCCCGCCTTTTTTTCCCGCTCGGTTCGTGGCGATGCATTTTTTTTTTATTTTCGATTGGTTCGTTTCGATGCATGGACGGCAGGAAACACTACTGGGCCAGGCCGGGAATCATTGCGCCTGCCGAAGCGTCCACGCAACGGTGGCCGGCCGTTTCTTCTTCTTCAGCTCCCTTCCCCGCCGCCGCCCCGCCATCGATCACGCACGCACCTGCGTGGCTGCGCCGCAGCGATCGACAACGCACGCGCCCGCCCAGGTGAACGTGGCGACGGCGGCGGCTGCGACTGAGTCGTCGCCCGACGAGACCGTATGGTCGCGGCACGGCACCCTCCACCTCCACGTAGCTGCGTCAACACGTTTGACCGACCCAGTCGTCGTTTACGGCGCCTGAGTAGAGTACGGCTCAACCCAGAGTATACCTACTCCGTGTACGGTACATATACATGCCCGCCGCACGACGCGGCTTCTCGTGTATTATATCCGCACGTATGGTATATACTACTGTACATGCTCGTCGGCCATTCTCCGCCTCAAATGGCCAATTGATGTGACCCGCTTGCGTTTCCGCTGCCTGGGCTGATTCAGAGGCCCTGTCTGTGCTCCTCCGGTTTAGTTTGGCCCGGAGGTTGATGGGCTCTGAACGCCGATAATATGGCCCAATTTAACTCCTCCCCGTTGTGTTATTAGGTGGAGGAAGCTTAGGTGTGAAAAATGAAAGGCGGCGAGCTTTACAAAATTCAGGGCTGGCAAGTTTATGAAACGAAAAATAAAAAAAATGTGGCTGCCTGCGTATTGGCGCTAGCAAATCTGCAAACGCCAAGTATTCTGATTTCCAGGACAGCCGGCAGGTACCACGTACAGGCTAGTACTAGTACAGTAGAAAAGGGCCGCCTAATACGACGAGGGGCCTGTTTGTCGTCTCGCGTCGTCCTCTCGGCTTCGGCTTGTTTTCCCGAGGCAGCAGCAGACAGCGGCAACCGTGAGGCAGCGCCCAGCCGCAGCCGGCCCAGATGCACTTTGCACGTGAGTGGCCGAGAGTCCGAGAATCCGGTGAGCAGAGCGGCAGATGATGTGGATGCGGTCCATGCGGATGCGAGCGAGGACTGCCCGAAGGAGACCTCTAGCACTGCTGTGCTGCTGCTACCCGGGCAAGACGGCCAGAGGGTTGTTGGTCGCCTACTCGCCGGGCTGGCGGCCTCAGCGAGCCCCTACAGCTAGACTGTCAGCCGGGGCCGTCTCTACAAATTTCAGGCCCGTTAGCAAAATGCAAATGGAGGCCCTAAAATATATATGATGTACTGATTTTCCCTGCTAGTGGCGGCAAAGTCACAAGAGCAAGGTGAGATAGCAGCGGCGTGCCGATACATTGGAGTATTTTCACGTCGAACCTCGAACGCAATCACAGAAAACCTGAGACATAGCGTTTCAGTTGCCCTTGGCCAGGCCACTGAATAGAAATTAGAGGACATCATGTGTTAATTTTTAGAAATATAAATTGCTATGCGTCTCCATTGTAGACTTTGGGGCCCCTCCCGTTTTGGGGGCCCAACCTGCTATTATGCCCTATTTGGATCTCTTAGGTATAGCGTGTCAGTTTCTAGCAATTGCTACTAATAACGGTTTGAGCTACTTTTAACTTATTTTAAGCCATAAATCAATATTTTTCTCTCACAACAAATCAATCGTAGAAATCAGCCGCAGTTAAAATAAGTCCTGCCAAACAAACTCAATATTGTTTCTTGCTACTAGATTCATAGGTGGAGTAAATTAGAAGTGGGTAGTTTAAGTACTACCTTAGTCTAGTAGCGGACCCAACTCAAGAATATAGATTGGGCGGTATAATCCTCAAAATTTTAGTTAAAAATGACACTAAGTACACACTGATCCTAAAACACTAAGAACATGGATCAGGCCATTTTGGAGGTCTACATGACTTGTTTTCACAACTTTCATGAATTACGAAAACATTATCTCCAGTGCATCGGACCCCATCACCGAATTATGTGCTTTGTGTAAACGTTCTCTCCAACGCATGGTTCAGTGCTTTGGAGTTAGTACCACCGAACCAATCCGATGGCATCGCGCATGCGAGACCAAAAACTAGCTGTTGGACTCCCTAACGGTTCACTAGTACCACATGGTCCAATGTCCTGTTCTGAGTGAACCACCGAACCAATCCAGTGGTCACGAGAGAGGTACCAAAAAGGTATTTGGGCCACAGGATTGATCCGGTGCCTAGCACCGTGATTTCAGTGATCCCATTGAATTTTACCGCGCGAGAAAGAGACGCCACACGATGAGCCGGAACCTGTCAGGGGGCAAGCACTTGACTAATCTGATGGCTAACCATAGCCTACTACTGAGGGCCCTGACACTCTCTCTATGTACTACTACTTAGTCCCGTGCCCTCTTTAGGACACCACCGGACTAATCCAACGCTTGTAGAGACAACCCAATGAACTCTATTTCGATCCTTTGTTTTAAAATGTGCTAACTCCTTCGAGTGTCCACCATATGTACATGTGAGTTTGCATTTTCTAAACGTTCATCAAATTGCTTTCACTTGTATGTATCACTAGGTCTAATTCATATGCAATGTTATTTCACACCTAGCGACATCTATATAATTGATTAAACTTTAGAGTTTTTTTAATAGTAGGACTATCTATCCTAAATCTAATCATGCACTCTATCGTGTCTTGGTCTGTAAAACAAACTTCCTAGCTTATACCGTAGCCTTTGCTCCGATCCATATGGTTGTTGGCTTGCCTTATCCTAGCTTATACCTAACTCGCCCTTATCAACAAAATACTAAACTTATACCACATTTGCCTTTGCTCCATATGGTTGCGGGCTTGCCTTATCCTAGCTTATACCTAGCTCTCCCTTATCCTTGTGTTGTCGGCTTGCTGTAGCTTCGTCTTCAACCTCGGAGTCCAACATCTGGCATCGCCAGTTATGGCACTTATGTGCCAAGTTGTTGATTGCATGGTGACATTGCACCAAAACATACAGCCCACATTATGCTTGTTTCATCTCATCTCATCTCTCTCTCTCTCTCTCTCTCAATGCACATTTCCTTTTTTCCAATACACATTTTTCTTTTCTCAATAGTATATCTTTATCTCTATCTCTCTCCCTTCTCATGAAGCATTTCAATCTTTTTGCTATAACATTGTTAGCCGTGTATAATCCTAAAATGCCCACTTTTTTAGGGCGATGGGAGTACTATTTGTCTCCTTGCTATTCATCAGGTCGTGGCAGCATCTGTAGCTAGGGCCTTAGAGCATCTCCAGCCCAAGCCCCTACTTGGTCCCATACTCTAAATTTTAGGAGTTTAGGCAAAAATCAAACTCCAGTGGAGCTCCTAAATTGGACCTCATTTTGCATGCTCCTTTAAATTATAATCTCAGCCCCCTAGATACAGGATCCCCCTATCCGCCTCTCATTTTGTCCTGATTTCGGGCCCGTGGCTGGAGTTGGGCTTTGATTTTGGCCCTTAAATTTCGCAGGCCACCTCCCAAATGGAGATGTAGGGGTCTGATTTCGGACGTGTGGCTGGAGTTGCTCTTAGTAGGTTGCATCCACCGGCAGTGCAAGTTCCAGTGTCTGGCTCGTTGTTCCGGACAGAAGCAAAACGTACTGTCACCCTTCAAGACATTAGTCAAGCTATGGTCGCCGCGGACGGATTGTTGAAAGCAAACTAGCTTAGGTCCAGGAGGAGGTAGACAAGGGCACATGCGCTCGAAGAGTTTGCTCGTGTTCAAGGAGTCGTGGAGCAGCGCGAGAACAGCCCACGCAAAACGGTTCCCCTGCTGCCGTGCTCGCCCGGTGCATGGGTCCTCCGCCTCCGAATCGAGTGATCGCCATCGACGCAAACAAGCTTCGGCTGCTTGCACACTGGCATGGCACGCCTCGCAGTCAGTCGCCGTCCTAGCTAGAATTCAGGCATGAATCGAGCCAATTATCACTAGGCATCTAGAGTCATACTGTAGTGCACAGGGCAGGGCAGGGCATCGCGCGGACACACGAACTGGCAGCGGCCCTGTACCCACGTCGCGGTGCCGGGATCTGCGCCAACCATGGCACGATCAGCGTATCATGGCGCAATCATTGACGAACGAACCTCCCAGTCCGAGTTCCAGAGCTTTTTCTCCGCCCATCGGCGCTTCTGCTGTTCTGCATGTGAAACTGTCAGGGCGTAGGGGCAGGTTTACTGACAAGGATTGATTTTCATTCATCCCCCATTGCCGAGCACGGTCCGCGAGTGGGATGGGACTCGGGAGCATCCAGTTCATCAATACTAGTAATGCTTTGCCTTCCCGCACCACGCGCCGCCGTGCTTCTCCCGGCCCATTCAAATAAACTGGGCCGTAGGTCTTTTTTTTCCCCCTGAGAATTGGTTTTAGCGGCGATGCCTGCAGCAGACACCGTCATTCAGCTTCATCAGACACCGTGTTCCGTAGGAGCATGCACATGCACCACGGATACATGGCGTCTATAGTCACATGCCAAGTGGTACAATCTCCGTCACATGTCCATGGAGGCATCTGATATGGACACGGCGTGTATCTGTCGCGGCTGGAACGGAACCGGCCACCGGCGGTCGGCGGGGCAGGCCGGCCTTGGCTTTGGCTCCGTGTGTTGGTGGTGTTGTACCGCGCGCGGCCGGCCGGGCGGCCACGGTCCCCGGCTGCAGAGGCAAGCGGGGCCGCCGGAGCAGGGCGTCGCACAGCGATTAAACCACCTCCCAGTCCCAGTTCGTAGCAGCAGGCCGCCGCGCTCTCTGCCTAGCGCATGTACGGACGGCCGGCACTTACACCTAGCTAGCGATCGACTCACCCAGTCCGTGGGTTGGTTGGTTGGTTGGTTCACTGCTGGTGGCTTTGTCAGCCACGGTAAGAGAGCAGAGGCCAGGCCTGAGAGGATCGACGACGTGTGTAGGTGGGGTCCGTATACGGGTGTCATGTTTCCTGGCGAGTTATGAAGGTCATGTCGCGGACGCGGTTTTGGTCTGTGTGTAGTTATAGATCTGTCTGTACACAGTGTGATGTGTGTGGGGTGCGTGTGTAGAGTGGGTGTACGTGTGTATGAACAGATACTACAGCTGTATCCAGATGTGAGGTGTAAAAAAAAATGAAGGTCATGTCGCGCAGGCGCAGCTGCGGGGGGAAGAAAGATCTCTCTCTCTCTCGGCGATGAAGGCAGGAGCAGGACCACGCCGCGCGCACTGCCTCAAACGGGGCGATCCCAAAGATCACGCGATCTCAGGGCTCGTCCCCACACAGGAGGCACGTCCTTCTCCCTGTCCGGTGTCCGGACCAACTGCCAAAAGCTAGTCCCTATTATTATTATTCCATCGTCGTCGTCTTCGCCGCGCATCAGAGAGATTCAGAAGCACCTACGTACACGCACATCTCAATTCTCAAGCAAATGGAAGCAGGAGTACGTCCTACCCCTACCCTAGCCGGACACCACCACTGCTCTGCCTAGCTAGCTTCTCCGTTCGTTGATCATCAGCTGTGTGTGTGTATCTGGTGGTCGGTCGTCCTTTGATATGCATGCGCCGCTCCAAAATCAACATTTGCCGTCAATTCATTGTACGTACTCCAAAGTATTGCCAAAGGCTAGTACACGTACTGGTTTTTGTTCCAGGAGTAAAATTTATTTGTTTACTTTGGATGTAGAACTGCCATTGGGGGGAAATTTAGATATGGAAAAAAGTATGATTCAATTCTGTACAAGAACTGTGATACAGGGGTTTCATTCTGCTACTCCTACCTCTTCTTATGTGTGTGTGTGTGGCTTCCATTGCGTAACATATAGGTGCTCCGCAGCAGAAATAGTGGCCTTTTAATGTGACACTGCATCAATGAACCAATTAAAGCACTTCATCATCTGTCTCATTGTCACCGGCTGACCGGCATCACCTAAACACCAAATCACAGCCCTACGAGCAACATACAGAACATGAAAACTAAACTTGATCCCTCTCCCTCCCAAAGTAGTTGACACTTTAGGATATAAATTTTGTTTGTACATTTAATAAATTTATTTAGAGATACAAATGTAGCACGTATTTTCTATAAATCTAGTTAAAATTGTGACACGAAAACCAAAAACAACTATTAAAAAAGGACAGCAGGAGTAGATAACTAAGCCCTTGTTTAGTTTTTCTTAAAAACTTTACGCCCTATCACATCAAATTGTGACTAATTTACGAGGCAATTTTTTATGCCTAAATATTTCATGATTTGACAATGTTGTGATACAATCAATATTTATTAATTAGGATTAATAAATGTGTCTCGCCGTTTACTGACAAAATCTGTAATTTGTTTTTTTTATGATATCCAAACGACCTATGTGTGACATCTTTTGTAACATCTGATGTAACCCTAAAACTTTACAGGTAGGAACTAAATAAGACTTAAATAAGGACAAATTATACGAGAGATGTGAGGCCCAAACAGTAAGAAGCAGCCTGCTTTGTAATATTTGGGCCCTGTTTAGAAGGTAATTTTTTTCTTGCGAAAATGACGTTGTAGCCTGTGTGGAATCTTTTACGATAAATGTTTAAAATCATGGTCTAAGTAGGCTAAAAAAAGTGTCTTGTAGGTTTTGTATGAACTGTGTAAACATCATAGTTTCAAATAGCCGGCTATAGCCTCGCTATAGCCTCGATATAGCCTTTTGAGCATGTTGCCGCTAAATGAATTTACGTATAAATTTCTGATATAGCCTCATTTTAACCCGCTATAGCTTGTTGTGGAGGGTCACCGTTATTTGTTGTAGCCCGCTATTTAAAACATTGGTAAACATGCAAAAGATTCATCTATATATGCTCTTATATGTGTAAATATTTGATGTGATAAGAATTTTGGAATTTATAAATAAGGCCTTGGTTAATTTTGTTGTAGTGTACCGTATGTTGGTCTGTCACAACTCACAAGTATAGATGGCCAACGGGTCGTGCCGGCCCGATAGGGGTCGTGCCTCGACGGGCCATCGTGCCTCACGGGCCGTGCCGCTGCGGGCTTCGTGCCTGGCCTTCGGCCCAAGGCACGGCCCATGGGCCGTCGGGCTGGCCCAAAGCATGTTGCATGTCGGGCGGCACGACGCCCAAGCGGAGGCCGCGGAGCTCCCTCGGCCACGCGGGAGGAGGCGGCGGCCGGCGCGCCTCGCCCTGGAGGCGCCGTTCCAGGTGCACCATCGCACCGCTTGGGCCTCCCGCCGGCAGAGTTCCTGCTGCGCCTCTCGCCGGTGAGTGCGCGGAGGAGACGAGGCGGCGGCGCGTGGCACCTCCTGACGACGAGGACGAGCGGAGGAGAGCGAGGAGAGGAGCTTGTGTGCGCCAGCGACCAGCGTGGAGGGGGCGTCCGCGCGAGCGACGAGCCAGCAAGTGCGGCATGGGCGCGTCACGCGTGGTGAAGGGGATGCGGCGGCCGGCGGCGGCGGCTGCCTGCCCTTGCCTGGTGACTATGTGTGGGAAGGAAAGGGATTAGGGTTGGTGACTTGGTAGGGTGGGGAATGATGGGCTGGTGGACTGCTCTTTGGCTTTGCATTTTGCTAGCAGGCCGGGCTACCATCGTGCCTCCCTAGGGAACGGGCCGTGCCCGTGCCCTGCCACGGGCCAAGGTGGCGGCCCAGGCACGGCCTGGGCCCGGTGGCCACCGTGCCGGGCCGTGCTCGGGCAGGGCCCAAAGCACCGGGCCGAGGATCAGGCCACGGCCCACGAGCTGCATGGCCAACTATACTCACAAGTACGCGTCAGTTGGTACAGTACCAAACTGTCATATCCCTTTTAGGCTTGGTGCCTCGAGAGCATGGGCCGGACCAGGGCAGCCCGTGTCCACTTGACCACCTCATCCTGGGCGGGCTGGACTTCAACGGTGGGCCCCCATCTCGTCTGATCGTCTCAGCGACAGTCCATCTCCCTATTAATACGCGTTCCCTTCCATCTCTTTCGGAACAACCCACTCGCTCCTAGCTACTTGCAAATTAGTAGTAAGCTGCTTCTACCTCACACTCCCTCCTCTCTGCCAGTGCCAGAGTGCAAGCGCTCTCTCACTCTCACTCTCTGCTCTTCTCACACTACGCAGTAACAACACTCTCCCCGGCTCGGCCGGAGTTCAGCAGCTGGCTCTCGGTTTAAGCTAGCTGCAGGCACTAAAACTCTATCCTTTTCAGGTCTCTCTCGGTTTTTCTTTTTCGTTCTCCGCTCACTCCTATCTCCGTTTGCACGCTTGCTCTTGACCTGAGCTCGCCCTCCCACGGACACTGCATAAATAGGCGAACTGCGAGAGAGGTTGCGGCGGAGACGACGACGACCAAGAGGAATTAAGCTAATCCAAGTATCCAACGAACGAAGTGCTGTAGCTTCTGGGCAAGCTACTACCGTTGTCGCGCCGCCGGAGATATGTCGTCGGGCCGACGTGGCAGGATTAGTGACGACGAGATCAACGAGCTCATCTCCAAGCTCCAGGCGCTCCTCCCGGAGTCCTCACGCCGCCGGAACGCCAGCCGGGTATGTAGCAGTGCGTGTATGTACACAGTGCTAGCTCACTTCGGTCTATCTCTTCTCTTCCCCCACCCCCCCAAATGCACTTCGTATCTATCCCGTAGCTAGCGCATGTCTTACAGTACAGCCCCATTTTTGTCGATTGGTGCAGCAAATTAAAGCCTGCGTGCCATGGATTGTTGCCTATGCATCTCTTCTACTAGCTAGTTTGTCTGATATATATATATATATATATATATATATGCCGGTTGTGTATGTATGCAGTCGTCGGCGTCGAAGCTTCTCAAGGAGACGTGTGCCTATATCAAGAGCCTGCACCGGGAGGTGGACGACCTCTCGGAGCGGCTGTCGGGGCTCATGTCCACTATGGACAACGACAGCCCCCAGGCCGAGATTATCAGGAGCCTCCTGCGGTGATCCGGCCATGCCGCCGCCGGCCCTGGCGCGCGCGCGGCCGGCAGGCCCTCTTCGATTCTGCCTGCTGCCATGCCATCTAGTAGCTAGCTGCAGCAGTCAGCACAGCTGCACTGAAGACGACGACGACGACGACCACCTTAATTATGCTCCTTTATTTTAAATTTCTTCTTCTTTGGGTGTGCGTTTGTTTCCGTGTTTAATTAATTCAAGAGCGAGGTAGAGCCTTCGTTTAGAAATCAGAAGACGATGACCAAGGCCTCTCGATCGTGTACCGGTTAGTAGAGAACTAGAGATATATATGGACTTCTATTAACCGACGACTAAGGTCCCACGTACTGGTAGCTTGTAGTTGCAGTAGACTACTGTAGAGTTTCTATGCTGCAGACGGTGCGTACGTCGTCCTAAGAGTTGTTGTTTTGTAGATCGCACTCGCTGCTCTTGTCCCTCTGTCCTTAGATTGCCAATGGGCGGACAAGTAGCTTAACGACGACCACTCTGTCTGGAGAGACAAACATATATACTATGCTATCATGTGCCTTTTCCTGTCTTTTATTTCATCCTGATGTGTAACTTGGTAATGTACTCCATCCATCCATCATTCTTTTTTGCAAGATGCATCTTAATTCTTTTAGAAAGATTTTAAATTATTTTCTCACAGTGTATTGAAAATCAATAACTAATGTAAAAAAAAAATCACTTTTCCCTCCATAATTCAAATGTACCATTTGCTCTTAACAAACACTGTATTTTTCTGGATATCTGAAGTAATATGTCGAAGTTGCTAGTATTTGCACCATCCAGTGATAGATGACACATTGACACTTGACCCTGCTGGGTCGATATATAGCTAGCAGTTATGCTTATGCACCAACCGTAACGATCAATTATTCAGAAAGAAAATTACTGAAAACAAACAAACGAGGCGTCCAGAATCGACTTCTCTGAAGAATACTCTACGCCATAGAAATTAGAACGATGGACGACGGGGACTCGGGTACGGGGAGAGTACTCGAGGACTTCACGTGGCGTTGCCCAACACAAAAAGATACGGCAAAAGACTGGAGCGATGTGCGATCAATACGAAAACGCGGCCCTCGTGCGGGCGCGCGTACGTGCGTGCCGTCGCTGCCGAAGCAGACACCATCCAGCAGTTCGATCGATGCAGCTAGCTACTCATAGCGGACGGCCGGCCGGGCGCGCGGGAGAGAACGACGAAGCCATCATGTACTACACGCACAGGCACACACAGCTTAAAAAATTGCAACGTGGTTTAGGAGTTCGAAAACGGCCGGCCGGGGCGACACGCTCTGATTTTTCAAATGACAGGGCTGATCGAGGTATGGCCTGGGTAGGATCGATCACTGCTAGCTAGGGCTGGCCCCAATACCTAGAGGGTCAAACTTTTTGGCTTGGCCTGGCCCAGTGGCCCTATGGCCTTTCTGCCATGCATGGGACTTCTCAAGAAGACTGATCGACGATGGATCCATCCATCCACTGGAGATATATATATATATATAGGACTACTGGAGAGGAGAGGAGTTGAGACACGGGGAGGCCCACAGGTGTCAATCGCGCTAGTCTGCATGCAATGCAATAGTATGCAATGCAAGAGCAAGATCCTTTCCAGACATGGTGGCGTCGCGTCGGATCGCCGCTCCCTAGCTAACGCAGGCCATCAGGAATCAAGGCTCGTGTTGGAGATACAGGGACAGCAAGTACTTCCGCCCTTAAGAGACGATGAAAACCGTCTCCAAGTTCCGTCCAATTCTTGCTACTGTAGATTCGCTTGGACATCTGAAGCCATGGCCGCGGCTGGTGGTTCACGTATTCTTGCATTGGACTGCGACGTCTTTCTCTTCTTGTTTTCATTTTTCTCTTTCAGGGGCATGCATGCAGTCGAGGAGATCCTATGTGTACAGTACAGCAATCTGCATTCCATTTCATTACTCGATCGCGCGCGTGCCAAATAAAACCAGGCACCGTGCCCTATTTGTCCCTAGCTACACGTACTCCTACTACTAACTCAACCTCGGCTAGCTAGCTACTAAACTCAAACCATGCAGAAATTAAGGCCATCGTTTGGGTGGTTTTTATATTCTTAAAAACATTTTTTCTCTAGTTTCTAAAATTTGGATTCTGATAAAAAATTGATAGGATGTTTGTATCCTTCAGTTTTTAAGAATTTAACTTCATTCATTGTCATATTGCTAAAAAACCTTGTAAAACTAGATACATACGGCTTTTTAGTTTTAATAAAGTGTCAAAAACTAACATAAAAGTGTGGCTTTTTAGAGATAGAGATCTCATCCAATTTTCAAACGCCAAATCTCAGGTACTAAACTGAGGGCTATTTAAAACTGAGGGCAAAGCCAACACCTGCTGAAATAAAATCTCAGGTACTTTGCAGGAGTATCCGGGCTTTGCTCTCGGCATCTAGTCAGATCTCACTTCTTAGGGGCTGTGCCGAACAGCAGATGCGTCCAAAACCTTCCATCCAACAGGACGGATTATCCTAGCTACTCGACCTCTCGTTCAAGACATTGGCAGATAGATAGCCAGATACTAGTGGTTTGTAGTTTACTGAACCACATGCACATGCTTAGGAAATGGCTCACACGCGCAGTTCAAGAAGAGGAGAGCGTGCACTGCATATTATACTACCATCCCTGGTGGACCAGCAGCAGCTCTTGCCTCTTGGACTTGGAATGGCAAAGGCTGGCTCCCTGAACCTGAGCCCGGAAGAAAGTTTCGAGTGTCTGTTTATGAGTTCGGAAACCCTGGAGGGATGGGACGGGGAGGATTAATGGATTATTCAGTTCAGCTCACCTGGGCATCCCCGCAGCGTGGAAAGCCGAGCTCCGAATCCACCCCAAACCAAGGTGTCGTCTCGCCAAGACTGGCCGGTCGATCGATATCCTGTACTACTACTATAGAAGATGGTTTTGGGAGCAATTTGTGGAGGAAGCAAACTTTTTGTCTGCGATGTGAAGGGCGGGCGCTGGGCAGGCCGGTGCCCACATAATGAGGAGCTCTGTCCTGGTTCCAAGAAATGTGCTTCACTTGTCTTTTCAGTCAAACGACGACGACGAGCTCCGATCGATCCGCCACTATACCAATCCAAGCAGCCACTATACGCACAGTGCACAGTCCAATTAAGTATACTCCAAATAACAATAACCACTTACTGCAGTACTAACTGTCTGCTTCAATGTAAAAAAACCCCCATAATAATGCATGCATGGTGCACTAAATTAATACATGCGTGCCACACGTGCTCGATCGATACATTTGTGCAGAATGAAGTGGTATATATGCACCTTCAGTTCATGAAACTTCAAAAGGACCCGATCTATCGGACCGATTACTTGGCTCTTGTACGTAGTACTAGCACGCAGCAGCAAAACCAGCAGCAGGAGGGTCGACAGATCGCCGATCCAGGACCGGACAGCAGGGGCCGGGGTGCCCCGGCGGCGGTGGTGTGAGTGTGATAGTGCCACGTGAAGAGGCGTCGCTGTCGGTGGCGCAGGACGCTGCCGCTGGATCGGGGCACCACGATCCGGGCGGCAATTACCGGCGCGAAAGCGAATCCCAGCTTCCTGTAGGCCGGCCAGGCCGCTGCTGCTGATAAGATGGTCCCCTCCCCCGGCCCACCAACAGGTCCAGTCCATCTATCCCCCGCGCTGCACTGGACTGGACCCACAACACCAGCGACCCGGCCGCCCGCCGGCCCCGCGTCAATTGCTAGCCGGAGCCCGGAGGAGGAGGAGGAACCACCGCACCACATCACTTCCACTCCGTGGTGCATGGGCTATTGGGCTCACCCGCCGCAGATCGCAGAAGCGAAAAAGGTGTGGCGGGCCTTGGCCGGTTATTGGCCCCCCTGCGTGCTCCACCAGCTAGCTAGCTTTTCCTCGCCTGCCTCGGCAGCGCGAGACACCGCAGGACGGCGGCCCTGTTCCGGAGCGGTCCCGAGTCGGCAAGAGAACGAGAAAGCGCGGCGTGGTGGTCGCGGCTGATCGGGCCGGGCGGCGGAGCGGGGGAGCGCGAGTATGATGATGGGAGTCCAGAGCCACCCGCGCCGGCATGGCCCAGGGCCCAGGCCGAGGGGTGGGCCCCGCTTTTGAATGATTGAACCGGCCTGATGTTCCTTGTTGGGCCCGAGGCTGTGTGTCCAAGTAGCCCAATCGTTCATGGTCGCGTCAATCTTCTTCTTCTTCTTTTTAAAAAAAATTGACGGAGCTTTGTATTAGACATCACCAGTGTTACAATCAGCATCAGCAGTAACTCGTAATCTCGGTGGAGTTATACGCCACTCAACCACCAGGTTATCACGAGAAACTAACTTAACACACTCATGAACTAGCTTATTACATGATCTACTAAGAAAGCACACCGTCTCTCTGTGACGCGAGATTGCAGAGGAACGGACACAGACACTCGGACAGTCGGACACGGACACGGACACGGACACGGGTGTGCTGAAGTGATTCGTCGAGGCGAGCAGGGCTGATGCTTCGCATTTGCGAGTTATAGCAGAGTTTCATACGGAATAAATAAGCTGACATATATACAAGACATAAAACCTACATCCGGAGCAATACCAACCAGCACAAAGGTTAGATTACAAATCTGACTAATCCCTGACATATATTTATAAATGAAAGGAAATGTAGAAAAGTTTAAAATTTAAAATATTTTAGGGTCTACATCTCCGATGCATATGGCCATTCATAATTACTATATACTATAGAAATATCACTTGAAATGTTGCATTGGATAGAGTACGTGGCAATCGTTTTGGATCCACAAAAGGAACAACCATTAGAGCAAGTCAAATATTTAAGACAAATATTTGGCTATAAAACAGGTTAAACAATAGAGCAACAATCTTCTCATCTGCAATCACCAACATCACTGCATGGGAGAGGAGTCTGTGTTAGGCGGTAGCGCTAGGGTAGTCGTGTGTGCTGAGGGAAGAAGCAAGCGGGAGAAGGGGCGCACATAAATGGACGGAAACTATCATTTTAGGGGCTTTGTCTAGAGCCCCTGGAACCAGGGCGGGAGGGAGGATTTGCGTCCACTCAAATTTGATGGCCCTATCAGGGTCCTGCTGGAATTGTATTTTTCTAGACACCTATATTTAGCTAGGATTATGTTTTTATCTATACATTTATATTTAGGAACGTATGCTATGGAAACTAGCCTCCTGTGCAAACTATGAAAACTCTAATCAAGGCCACACAAATCTAATCCAATGGCTACAGGTGGGGGGGAGGGGTTTAAGTGCTAAAATAACCCGCCTTTAGGATGGGATGAGTGGGGGTTTAAGTGCTAAAATAACCACCCCCACCTGTAGCCATTGGATTAGATTTGTGTGACCTTGATTAGAGTTTCCATAGTTTGCACAGGAGACTGGTTTTCATAGCATACGTTCCCTTTATATTTAGCTATGTGGTTCTCATACAGTTGCATGCTTAGGCACTGTCACTTTCTCACCTTTTGCGCAACTGCAAGTTTTCAACCTAACTACACCAGGGAAGTTGATCAAACCCAACGAAACATGGAGATATCCATTCCATTCCAAGTATTTGTCATTCCAAGTTGCTTAAGCATCTTAAGTATGATCAATAGATTTTGGCTCTGCCATAGGCCCTGTTTGAGTGCACAAGCAGGTAAACTTTAACTACCAAAGTTTAGTGGCTAAGAATCCAAACCGGAGCAGCTCAAATTCAACTAAACTTTACTTTAGTTGGAGGCCAAAATACACATGATCCCTTTATCTACTTTAATCAAACTAAACCTATCATAAACATGGCTAAAGATGAAATTGACTGTCTCTTCTTCTGTGTCCATATCAGGATCAACAAAACTATGGGCAAAATGGTAAATAAACAACAATTAGTTAGAGGATCAAACAACCTAACTAAACTTTAGTTGATCAAATTACTTTTTCCTTTTAGCAAAGCTGACCAAATTGGCTAGGCAAAGTTTAGCAAAGGTGGATCCACAGCGCCACATTGTACTTGTGTCGTTGCCCCTGTCTAGTTTCAGAACACTGAATGCATCTTGCACTAATCCTCCTGTCCGACCAGGTCAGACAGGAGATGATGTCCGACCACCCTTCAACAGTAAGTTTTCTTTCTTTTTTCTTTTTCTTTTGCTTTTTCTGTATTTTTATTTTTTTTCTTTTCCCCTTGATGTTTTATTCTTTCTTTTTATACTTATTTTTTGTTTTTATTGTATGTTTTATTTTTATTTTTTATTTACTTTTGTTTTTATCTTCTGATGTTCTATGCTATAACTTGTGATGTTTTTTATGTGTAATGTTTCTCTTTCTTTTTTTAATCTTTTTCCTGTGTATTTTTTTATTTCCATTCTATTGGATGCTTCTCTTTTTTTTATTGTTAGACCTTGTGATGTTCTGTATTTATAATGTTTCTCTTTCTTTTTTTGTGTTCTATTTTTTATGATTTTTTTTATTTTCTTGTATTTTTTTTATTTTCCTTTTTCTTCCATTTTTCCTTTTCGTGATCTTTTTTTCTCCTTCTTGAGTTTTTGTTCGCGTAATAAATATAGATGTTCTATGTTTTTTGTTGGCATAATATATATAGAGTGTTCTATGTTTTTATCAATGTTCGTGTAGTATACGTAGGATATTCTGAAACTGTTATTCGATGTTCGTATATTGTTAATGTAATGTTTATTTTAAGGGCATATATATGTTGTTCGGGTAGTATACATGGGATGTTTAAACTTTTTATGATGTTTGTGCAGTTTTAACACGATGTTGGGCAAACTATCTTTAAATAAAAGCTTATTATGAGATAATATTTGTTAAAAGGTTTATCGAAATATATTCATGTGGAACCTTATTTTGAAGAATTTACTATTATGAAACAACGGTGCAACTGGATTTTAATTTTGATACTTAGAAGATATGATATTTTTAACTAATAAAGATAAAATATATGCTGATATTAATAATTTTTTGGGAAAATTGGAAGGAAGAGGAGTGGTCAAACTGCTGATGCCATCCGACCAGGCGGCAGCTAGCACTGGCCCCGATCTTGTCCCCGTCCACGAAAAGGCAGCTTAGCGCAATTTTGGCCCGTGAAGCGCTCACACACAATGTCACTTAACTGCTGATGGTGGCCTTAAGTTGGACGGATGTTAGCCCGGAGAAAACTAACGGCCCAAGTCTGTCTACAGATATATTGTTTCTTAAATAAATACTCTATTTCTAGCAAATATGTACGTACGACACGCACAAATCTATGAGGATTATTTCAATTGTAATAGAGCGCGTCAATCCACAACCATGATAACTTGGTACACGTGATCACGTGTTAATTCACAAACATGATTACCAGGTATCCGTAGTGACTGCCTGACTGGAGAAACACCATGAACCACATAATGCTGCTGGAGAGCATGCTCGATCGCCACCCAGCCCTAGACCAGACCTACAAACGGACGTCGACGATCGTGATCGTGAGTTTCGTGGCAATTCTCACAGCATGGAGGGAGATCACGCGTGGGGGAGGATTGAGAAGAAATATACGGTACTTTTTATGGACGTACCATGAGATCTAAAGTTTCACATCTTATATGTAAGATCTGAATAACGGAGGGCTCATATAACATGATACGTAGATTGAATGATTGAATAGTTGTTATATGAAAAGAATAACATTATGGAAAAGAGAGCTCATATAGCATGACGTAAATATGGAATGGTTATTACAGAGGGAGAGACCCCTCAAAAACTCGTTGTTTTATATTATGATGATGGTAAATCGTCTTAGTTGTTTAGCTATACTCTTACCACGCACCTAAATAAAAAAATGAGGAGAACTTTAGGAGCGTACCGATTATAGATATAAAAAGTTGCTCCTTGTCATGTGCTCCGATTTCTTCTGGAAGGAGCACATGAGGAGGAGTCCTATCAAATGCGCCCAAAACATTATGAACATTACTATATAGATCAAAACAATCATCTGAATATGCTTCAAACTTATTATAGTGCATCAAATAATGCCCATGTTCATGTTTAAATCTGCATCTATTATTCATCAGACCTAACAATACAAACCTGCTTGAAATAAATAAATAATGTGAGACGAACCTAATACCTCAAGAGAGAATTAGTTGTTGCCTCTAAAAAGAAACATGGCTTTTTCTTAGTGCCGTTTCCATTAAACTTTGTTATTTCGCCCCCCACCCCAAAAAAACGAAATTTGCTTAGGGTCTGTTTGGATTGATTACATGGACTAACAATTAGTTGGCTAAAGTTTAGTCATCGAGATCCAAACAGGTGAACTAGTGATTGGACTAACAACTAGTTCAAGCCTCAACTAGTTGTTAGTTCACTAGTCTATACTCCCTCCATACCCATAAAACTTGACGTTTTGTACAAGGTTTTGGTCAAACATTGGGAATATAAATAATGAATAACTTTTAAATTGTTGAGTTTGAAAATGTGAAAACTATATAAATAGATTTGTCTCGAAATATAATTTTATAAAATTATGCATATTTCACTTTTCAATAAATATTTTTATAGAAATATGAAGTCAAAGTTAAGTTTTGGAGACCGTGTTGTTGTCCTAAACGGGCTAATAATTAGTTCTAGTCTATAATATGTAACACCCTAAAAATTTGCTTTTATTAAAGTACAAATTGATTTATTTATGTAATTGTTTGGCATATTAACCTAGCAAATAATAATTTTTAGCAATTAAAATAAATCATAGGAATTAGAAACATGATTTGTTGTATCCATGCTGCTCAAAGATATTTTGTTTGATTTACACTTTATTGAGATTTGAAAATATTCAAATGTATTTGGAAACCTCCCCTCTTCCTTTTTCACCCGCTTGGGCCGAAGGCCGCCAGAGCGTCGGCAGACCGGCCTATCTTCCTCGCGCAGGCGCCTTTCTCCTTTGGCTGCCATGCGGGGCCTGCTGCTCAGAGTCGTCTCCTTCCTTCCTCTGGAGTCCGAGCAGGACTCGATGTCCAACCGACCGCCGCCGGAATTTCCGAACGAGTCCGTCCTGAGCACGCCTCCACCGGCCCGTAAAAGGAAGCCGCGACCCTCTCCCCTTCCCTCCTACTGGCACTGACGCGTCGGGCCACGGCACAGCGCCGTCCCTTTCCTCCGGACAGAGCCCGAACCGAGCACGACTGCCGCCTCCGACCGTATCCTAACCACCGAATCTCCCGAAGTCCGGATCTCCTACGCCTCCCTCGCGCCCCTATATAGGTCGGCCGAGCTCTGCCGTCCCTCCCCACAAGTTCCCGAGCAAGCCACGCCCTCCAATCTTGCCCTAGCCGCCGCCCCGAGCTCCGCCGTCGCCCCGAGCTCCGCCGCCACCGTCGATTTCTCCTCGGGAGGACTTCTCCGTCGAAATTAGTTGTTCTCCAAGCTTCGCAGCAAGGTCAGGAACCTTCCCGACCCCTTCTCCCTCGGTTTTGTGCACTATAGCCATGATGCCGAGCTTCGCCGCCGCCATAGTTCCGCCACCTAGCTCGCCGCATCCTCCCCGAGCTACCTCTGTGGCAACCGAAACCATAGATAGGTTCGGCTTGAACTCCTCTTGCTTCCCGACCAGATCCCGAGGTGTGCCGAGCTTCCTAGCCCCGAAAACGCCGTCTCCGGCCACCTTGCCGGCGAGGAATCGGCCGAGCGCCGCCCGACTCCGGCGACCAGAGCCGCCCCTCTTTTCCCGAGCTACCTGCGCCGTCCACGGCCGATCCAACGGCTCACAGTGGGAGATACCTTTTCGACCGGCACTTTTGCAAAAGAGCCCCTGAGCTTTTTAATGTTCTAACCCGCGGTCCTTTGGCGTATTTCTCTGCTTACGCTTTCCTATTTAGAAAACGTATTTCCTCGGTTTTAATTCAAAAGGGCGTTTTCAATATTTACAGATTTGCCACTCAGTTTATTTCGGCCATATTTTATTCGTTTTAGCTCCGATTTGATCCGTTCAAATCTCGTTAGATTCGTAATTTTGTAATCTATCTAATGATGCTACTGTTACTCATGTTTTCAACTTTTAAAATTCGAAGATTAGATTTAATCTATTATTTTATTAAAGTAAAACTTGTTTATTTCATAACTTCTCCGTTTGAACTCCGATTTTCGTGATCTTTATATCGTTGGAATCGTAACGACGCGTAGATTATTTTTATACACTTTTCAATCTGTTTTTCTACTGTTGGTGTACTGTTTCTAATATAGATCTTGTTTGCTTCGTGTATGATTGCCTTGGTGATTGTGTGGTGATTTTATGATCGAGTTCAGACGGTGAGCAATACGTTGGTGATCAAGAGTACACGGAGGATCCAAGTTCTCCAGAGCACTTTGATCAAGCCAAGTATAGCATGGACCATCCTTGTTGCCTATTCACCTTAATCACTAAATTCATGATGTATGTGTCTACCTTGGCAACCATAGTGTTTATTCCTAGCTTTTGATCACTTGATCCTTGTTACCTATGAGAATGCATTTGAGTAGTGATGCTAGTGCTTGATGATGCCATGATCTTATGAACTTGATTAATTAATTATGAGATAAAGATTAAAAGATGCTTTTTAGCAACATGGACTAAGGACTTAACTGTAAGTATGACACCGGGACTTACAGCGCAACCATGAGGGTCATATGGCTCTGACTTTAGTTAAGTATGAAGTTACTTTCTATCATGTTGTTAATCTTGAAAGGTTCCTTGCCGAGCTGGTTGTTTTGCGGCTCCTGTCTTTGTGTGTACTGCTGCGTGTGTGTGCCACTAGAAGGAGGGCTCTACCACCCCTTCCCATTGCGCCCGGATTGATTAGTGGCATGTTAGGAAGGCTTTTGAAAGACTTCATAGTGTACCCTGCCGCACTTCCTTGGTGAGGTGACATGGGAGTCATGACCCTTGGCATATGGGAATCACGACTTATGGTGAAAGTGTGCAACCTCTGCAGAGTGTAAAACTGATATATCAGCCGCGCTCACGGTCACGAGCGGCCTTGGACGTCTTACAGGAACTTAACTAATTTAATATTGATTTATTTGAAGTTTCTGTTGATGTTTATTCCATATTAATTATCATGTTTATATGATCATGCAAAATCTTGTTCCTTGGTATATTCTACTGCTGCTACTCAAATTGCTAAAACATGATCAACTAAAAGCAACCGCTGTAAACCAGTGTCAAGCCTTATTTGAGCCTCATAAATCCATGTTATTCTTGTTGAGTACGACATGTACTTACGCTTGCTTTATTTTTCATATTTGGATAAAAATCCCGGATGGGTAACAGATGACTATGATGATTTTTCTGAGGATTACTAGGATTGTGGTTCACCAGTCAACTACTTCCCTGTGAATTGGAGCTTCCGCGAGAGATTATAATTATTAGACCGCTGCTATTTATGTAAAGACTCTGTGATATTATTCGTTATATATTGAACCTTGTGATGGTACTATGTAATTTGTCGCTTATGTGTGTGATTGATCTCTGGGCGCACATAAGTTGGTTCATTCAATTTTATTCTTAAAATTGGGTGTGACAGATTGGTATCAGAGCATAGATTGACTGTAGGACGCAAACCTATAAATTCTAGAGATGTTTTTCTCACCTCATTCATGCTTTCCACCTTAACTTGCTAACTGCTAAAATTTTTATGCTTCCCTTACCCTTATTCCATTATAAAAATATTCAGTCTATTCTAATTCTAACTTTGTCTTGATCTATATTGGCGAAGATGGTTTGTGGTCGCAAAACTGCACGCATGAGCACCGGAGGCTACTACCCACCGCGAGCTTTGGACATTCTAGCTGAAGACGACGTGGTGATCACCCCGGAAAATGAAAGTGAAGAGGAAGCTATGTACATGAAAGATGTTGAAGAGATCCTTCCGTCGCCGACGCCTGCTACTCCGTCACCTCCAGCGCCTGTTGCACCATCCGCACCCGAAGCCCCCGCCAGAGGTGAACCGCCCAGGTGGATGGGATGGATCCAGGAGGAATATACTAAGTATCCAGAAGAAGATGCATTTTTTCACACAACGCTCGTCAACATGCTGACCCTCTACTACGCCGACCTGCAACCTACTCTCAACTACTATAGCATGGAGCACACGCATCCTCTACGAGACACCTACTGGACCACAGAGTTGAATATCAAGGTTTGGGATGCACAGCATAGAGCCTATAAGACGGAATCTGTTCATAAGAGCGCCGCTCCACTTGGGACCGTGGAAGAGAGCATGGAATATGCCGCTACTCATGCCTACCTCTACTACCATGGTCGCCGCTATGAAGATATGGAAGGAGATGTCCATAGATTCTACCCTCGCGTGGTGACTGAAGAAGGTGACGTCGCCATGACTATGCCCGAAGTGGATCAGCCCGCTCTTAGAGCTCTAGCAAGATTATCTTGGGCACTTCTGGGAAGAGTCCATGGTTTGGAACGCGATTTGGCAAGAGCCAAGAGTGCCAACGCACAAGCAGATCGAGAGATTGATGGATATCGAGTAAGACTCAACCAACCAAAGCTATTCCAGGAGATTCCCACACCTCCACCATTCAAGGATTCCACTCCATAGGGTTAAGAAATTCCCTTAGCAATAAGAGACGCTTGTAGCGCTAAGTTCAGTCGAGTCGAATCTTGTGTGCGTATGGAACTCTATGTGTTAGTTGCTTTGTTCTTATGAAATATTTGTGATTTGGCTCTTTGTAATGAGTGCTGAGAATTGTGGGCATGACTACAACTCTCTTAGTTAGGGTCTAAGATTTGAGAATTATTGAAGCAATAGTTGTTTTGGTTAAATCTGTGTTTCACCAAATCTGTTTTTCAGACCTCTCTGTCTTGTTAATTATTCTTAATTAATTTCGTAACTTCAAAAATTATGACAATATAATGGGGAACAGTAGACTTCCAGACCTTTTCATTGCCACAAGAATCAAGTTAATATCCATTATGGTTTGAGAGATGTAACTGTTGCAAATTGAAGTTTCTGCACAGTCTGGCAGTTTGGACAGTTTCTGTTTATGTCTGTTTTTGGTTAATTTAACTTCCGAATCTGGAGAAGTGATCAACATGGAAGTTGTAGAAAATTTTCTGATCTTTCCAACGGTATAGAGACGTCTCTGTTTGATTTCGGAAACTCCAGATATGATCGTTTTTCTTCACTGCTGTTATCGGATCTCGCCCAGAAAATTCAGATTCGTTATTCATAAGTGATTGCATAATGGTAAAAAAAATACTAAAACTCATTTATGTGTTGAAAAACAGATGGCCGGTAATAGGAGGAATGCCAATCCACCACCACCACCGCAACCTAGCATTCAAGACCTCATCGCTTCGCAGAACCAGCTGATGCAAACTATGATGCAATTCATTCAGCACCAACCAGCTGGAGGACCGCAGCCTGTTCCAGCTCCTGCTAGAGATAAGCGAGGAGAATTTCTGAAGGGTCATCCACCTGTGTTCAACCATGCCGCTGACCCGCTAGATGCTGATGACTGGCTTCGCGCTGTGGAGAGGCAACTCAACATTGCGCAGTGCAATGATCAGGAGAAGGTGTTATATGCATCTGGACAGTTGCAAGGAGCTGCTCAAGACTGGTGGGAATTATTCCAGTATGGTCGTCCCAACAATGCAACTGCTATCACCTGGCAAGAGTTTTGTGAAAACTTCAGGTCATATCATATCCCTGAAGGTCTGATCGAGTTGAAGCAGGCAGAGTTCAGATCTCTGAAGCAAGGACGGATGTCTGTGCCAGAATTCCGTGATCATTTTGTTCAATTGTCACGGTATGCTCCTGACGATGTTGCTAATGACAAGGACAAGCAACGTCTCTTCCTCAAGGGACTTCATGATAGATTGCAACTCCAACTCATGACAACCACCTACCCCAATTTCCAAGAGCTTGTGAACCGCGCTATCGTGATTGACAACAAGCGCCAGGAGATGGCTGATAACAAGAGGAAGAAGCAAGGACCAGGTTTTACCAGGAACAACCGTCAGCGTCCCAATACCGCTCAGCAAAAATTTCAACAGAAACACCAGGGGCCATCCAATCAGTGGAACCAAGGGGGATCTAGTCAGTGGAACCGTAATCAGAACCAACCTCGTTCCCCCTATCCTCAGCAGCAGCAGAAGACTCCCTCTCAAACACCCCAGCAAGCTACCCCAAGTAAGACTCCCATGAGGACTAATACACCGGGCACCCCCATCAAGTGTTTTGGTTGTGGAGAAACTGGACACCTCTCCTACAACTGCCTCAAGAAGCAGAACCAGCAGACTCCCCAGGGGAGCAACCCAAAGAGCAGATACCAGCCACCATCTAATCAAGGAAGGGTGAATCATGTGTCCACAGAGACAGCTCAGGAAGCACCAGAAGTTATGATGGGTACGTTCAGCGTCAACTTCATCCTCGCTACTGTTCTTTTTGATTCCGGTGCTTCGCATTCTTTCGTATCACAAAGTTTTGTTAGAGTACGGAGTATACCACTTTTAGCTCTACAAAACCCAATATTAGTAAATTCACCGGGTGGGGCTATGCAAGCTCAATATTATTGTCCTTCGGTTAATATTGCTCTAAGGGGGGTAGACTTTAAAGTGAACCTTACCGTAATAAGAACAGCTGGGATTGATGTCATATTGGGTCTGGATTGGATGAAGAAAAATAAGGCAGTTATTCAGTGTGAGGAGAAGGTCGTTGTGTTAACTACGCCTAAAGGAGACAAAGTCAGTGTTGATGTAGTAATGCAACCACCACCTGCAGCGACAGTTAATCAACTCCAGGAGGATGACAGCCAGCTAGATCACGTTGTGGATGAGTTTCCGGACGTATTCCCTGATAAATTGCCAGGTATGCCACCCGACCGCGACATTGAATTTATTATTGAATTGTTGCCTGGAACTGCACCCATAGCTAAGCGTCCATATAGAATGGGAGTAAATGAGTTAGAAGAACTTAAGAAACAAATTAAAGAATTATTAGACAAAGGTTTTATTCGGCCTAGTTCTTCACCTTGGGGAGCACCAGTTATTTTTGTTGATAAGAAAGATGGAAGTCAGCGGATGTGTGTGGATTATCGGTCACTCAATGAGGTTACTATCAAGAATAAATATCCATTGCCTAGAATTGATGATTTGTTTGACCAATTGAGAGGAGCCTGTGTGTTTTTCAAGATTGATCTTCGTTCCGGTTACCATCAACTAAAAATTCGTGCTACAGATATACCTAAGACAGCTTTTACTACACGGTATGGATTATATGAGTACACCGTGATGTCCTTTGGATTGACCAATGCACCTGCCTACTTTATGTATCTGATGAATAAAGTGTTTATGGAGTACCTAGACAAGTTTGTTGTGATATTTATTGATGATATTTTAATTTACTCGAAAAATGAGGAGGAACATGCTGAACATTTAAGATTGGTGCTACAAAAATTACGAGAGCATAAGTTGTATGCTAAGCGGAGCAAGTGTGAATTTTGGTTAAAGGAAGTTGCCTTTCTTAGTCATATTGTCTCCAATGGTGGTATAGCGGTTGATCCTAACAAAGTAGAAGATGTTCTAAATTGGAAGCCACCAACAACTGTTAGCGAGATTCGTAGTTTTCTGGGATTAGCAGGGTATTACAGGAGATTTATTGAAGGGTTCTCAAAGCTTGCTAAGCCTATGACTGCTTTATTAGAAAAGAATGCTAAGTTTGTTTGGTCGAAAAAATGTCAAAAGAATTTTGAAGAATTGAAGAAAAGATTAACCACAGCCCCCGTGTTGACTTTGCCGGATTTGAGCAAGAGATTTGCTATATATTGCGATGCATCTCGTCAAGGCTTGGGTTGTGTTCTTATGCAAGAAGGAAGAGTTGTGGCCTATGCGTCAAGACAGCTGAGGAAACATGAATTGAATTATCCTACTCATGACCTTGAGTTAGCTGCAGTTGTGCATTCGTTAAAAATTTGGAGACACTATATTATTAGGCAAAAGTGTGATATCTACACCGACCACAAGAGTTTGAAATATATTTTTACTCAGTCAGATCTGAATTTGAGGCAACGTCGCTGGTTAGAATTGATCAAGGATTATGATTTGGAGGTACATTACCATCCGGGAAAGGCGAATGTTGTCGCCGATGCCCTTAGTAGAAAGAGCTATGTTAATGAGATGCGAGTAACACCTATGTCAGAGGAGCTATGTGCTGAATTTGAGCGTCTCAATTTAAGTTTGGTTACTAATGCTATGGAGATAGTGATTGAACCTACACTAGAGCAGGATATACGCAAAGGGCAGCTGGAAGATGAGAAGCTCAGAGAGATAGCTGAAAATGTAGTGGTTGGTAAGTCACCCGGATTTAGAATAGATGAACAGGGTACTCTATGGTTTGGAAAAAGGTTGTGTGTACCCGAGATAAGATCTATTCGCGACGCGATACTCCGAGAAGCTCATGACTCAGCCTACTCCATACATCCCGGCAGCACAAAAATGTATTTAGATCTTAAAGAAAGGTATTGGTGGGTTGGACTTAAAAGAGATGTGGCAGAATATGTAGCAATATGTGACACCTGTCAGAGAGTTAAAGCTGAGCATCAGAGGCCTGCAGGTTTGCTACAACCTATGAAGATACCTGAATGGAAGTGGGATGAAGTTGGTATGGATTTCATAGTTGGTTTGCCACGTACTCAGTCAGGGTATGATTCTATTTGGGTAATTGTTGATCGTTTAACTAAAGTTGCTCACTTTATACCGGTTAAGACTACCTATGCCGGAGCAAAGCTATCTGAATTATATATGGCAAGAATTGTGTGTCTGCATGGGGTTCGTAAGAAAATTGTGTCTGACAGAGGTACTCAATTCACGTCTCACTTTTGGAAAAAAATACATGAATCTTTGGGAACTGAGCTGAATTTTAGTACTGCCTATCACCCTCAGACAGATGGACAAACAGAAAGGACAAATCAAATATTAGAAGACATGTTGAGAGCCTGTGCATTGCAAAAAGGTGATAGTTGGGATAAGAGTTTACCATACGCAGAGTTCTCTTATAATAATAGTTACCAAAAGAGTCTCAAGATGGCACCGTTCGAGGCTTTGTATGGTCGTAAATGTAGAACACCTTTATTTTGGAACCAAACCGGAGAAACTCAAGTGTTTGGACCAGCAGTGTTGAGAGATGCAGAGGAACAAGTTGCGAAAATTAGAGAAAACTTGAGAGTGGCTCAGTCGCGACAAAAGAGTTATGCAGACACAAGAAGAAGAGAACTGACATTTAAAGTAGGAGATTATGTCTACCTAAAAGTGTCACCTATGCGAGGCGTAAAAAGGTTCAATATGAAAGGTAAATTAGCACCAAGGTATATTGGCCCATTCAAGATTCTAGCAAGACGCGGAGAAGTAGCTTATCAGCTAGAACTACCCGAAAGTTTGTCGGGTGTTCATGATGTGTTTCATATATCCCAACTTAGAAAGTGTTTGCGAGTGCCCGAAGAGCAAATACCATTGGAGGAATTGGTTGTTAAAGAAGATCTCACATATGAGGAATACCCAATTAAAATATTGGAAACAGTAGAGTGAGTCACAAGGAGTAGAGTTATAAAAATGTGCAAGGTTCACTGGAATCGGTACTCAGAGGATGAGGCAACCTGGGAAAGAGAGGAAGAATTGAGAAAGTCGTATCCCCAATTATTTGAGTAAACTAATCTAATCTCGAGGACGAGATTAATTTTAAGGGGGGTAGAATTGTAACACCCTAAAAATTTGCTTTTATTAAAGTAGGGACAAATTGATTTATTTATGCAATTGTTTGGCATATTAACCTAGCAAATAATAATTTTTAGCAATTAAAATAAATCATAGGAATTAGAAACATGATTTGTTGCATCCATGCTGCTCAAAGATATTTTGTTTGATTTGCACTTTATTGAGATTTGAAAATATTCAAATGTATTTGGAAACCTCCTCTCTTCCTTTTTCACCCGCTTGGGCCGAAGGCCGCCAGAGCGTCGGCAGACCGGCCTATCTTCCTCGCGCAGGCGCCTTTCTCCTTTGGCTGCCATGCGGGGCCTGCTGCTCAGAGTCGTCCCCTTCCTTCCTCTGGAGTCCGAGCAGGACTCGATGTCCAACCGACCGCCACCGGAATTTCCGGACGAGTCCGTCCTGAGCACGCCTCCACCGGCCCGTAAAAGGAAGCCGCGACCCTCTCCCCTTCCCTCCTACTGGCACTGACGCGTCGGGCCACGGCACAGCGCCGTCCCCTTCCTCCGGACAGAGCCCGAACCGAGCACGACTGCCGCCTCCGACCGTATCCTATCCACCGAATCTCCCGAAGTCCGGATCTCCTACGCCTCCCTCGCGCCCCTATATAGGTCGGCCGAGCTCTGCCGTCCCTCCCCACAAGTTCCCGAGCAAGCCACGCCCTCCAATCTTGCCCTAGCCGCCGCCCCGAGCTCCGCCGCCGCCGTCGATTTCTCCTCGGGAGGACTTCTCCGTCGAAATTAGTTGTTCTCCAAGCTTCGCAGCAAGGTCAGGAACCTTCCCGAACCCTTCTTCCTCGGTTTTGTGCACTATAGCCATGATGCCGAGCTTCGCCGCCGCCATAGTTCCGCCACCTAGCTCGCCGCATCCTCCCCGAGCTACCTCTGTGGCAACCGAAACCATAGATAGGTTCGGCTTGAACTCCTCTTGCTTCCCGACCAGATCCCGAGGTGTGCCGAGCTTCCTAGCCCCGAAAACGCCGTCTCTGGCCACCTTGCCGGCGAGGAATCGGCCGAGCGCCGCCCGACTCCGGCGACCAGAGCTGCCCCTCTTTTCCCGAGCTACCTGCGCCGTCCACGGCCGATCCAACGGCTCACAGTGGGAGATACCTTTTCGACCGGCACTTTTGCAAAAGAGCCTCTGAGCTTTTTCATGTTCTAACCCGTGGTCCTTTGGCGTATTTCTCTGCTTACGCTTTCCTATTTAGAAAACGTATTTCCTCGGTTTTAATTCAAAAGGGCGTTTTCAATATTTACATATTTGCCACTCAGTTTATTTCGGCCATATTTTATTCGTTTTAGCTCCGATTTGATCCGTTCAAATCTCGTTAGATTCGTAATTTTGTAATCTATCTAATGATGCTACTGTTACTCATGTTTTCAACTTTTAAAATTCGAAGATTAGATTTAATCTATTATTTTATTAAAGTAAAACTTGTTTATTTCATAACTTCTCCGTTTGAACTCCGATTTTCGTGATCTTTATATCGTTGGAATCGTAGCGACGCGTAGATTATTTTTATACACTTTTCAATCTGTTTTTCTACTGTTGGTGTACTGTTTCTAATATAGATCTTGTTTGCTTCGTGTATGATTGCCTTGGTGATTGTGTGGTGATTTTATGATCGAGTTCAGACGGTGAGCAATACGTTGGTGATCAAGAGTACACAGAGGATCCAAGTTCTCCAGAGCACTTTGATCAAGCCAAGTATAGCATGGACCATCCTTGTTGCCTATTCACCTTAATCACTAAATTCATGATGCATGTGTCTACCTTGGCAACCATAGTGTTTATTCCTAGCTTTTGATCACTTGATCCTTGTTACCTATGAGAATGCATTTGAGTAGTGATGCTAGTGCTTGATGATGCCATGATCTTATGAACTTGATTAATTAATTATGAGATAAAGATTAAAAGATGCTTTTTAGCAACATGGACTAAAGACTTAACTGTAAGTATGACACCGGGACTTACAGCGCAACCATGAGGGTCATATGGCTCTGACTTTAGTTAAGTATGAAGTTACTTTCTATCATGTTGTTAATCTTGAAAGGTTCCTTGCCGAGCTGGTTGTTTTGCGGCTCCTGTCTTTGTGTGTACTGCTGCGTGTGTGTGCCACTAGAAGGAGGGCTCTACCACCCCTTCCCATTGCGCCCGGATTGATTAGTGGCATGTTAGGAAGGCTTTTGAAAGACTTCATAGTGTACCTTGCCGCACTTCCTTGGTGAGGTGATATGGGAGTCATGACCCTTGGCATATGGGAATCACGACTTATGGTGAAAGTGTGCAACCTCTGCAGAGTGTAAAACTGATATATCAGCCGCGCTCACGGTCACGAGCGGCCTTGGACGTCTTACAGGAACTTAACTAATTTAATATTGATTTATTTGAAGTTTCTGTTGATGTTTATTCCATATTAATTATCATGTTTATATGATCATGCAAAATCTTGTTCCTTGGTATATTCTACTGCTGCTACTCAAATTGCTAAAACATGATCAACTAAAAGCAACCGCTGTAAACCAGTGTCAAGCCTTATTTGAGCCTCATAAATCCATGTTATTCTTGTTGAGTACGACATGTACTTACGCTTGCTTTATTTTTCATATTTGGATAAAAATCCCGGATGGGTAACAGATGACTATGATGATTCTTCTGAGGATTACTAGGATTGTGGTTCACCAGTCAACTACTTCCCTGTGAATTGGAGCTTCCGCGAGAGATTATAATTATTAGACCGCTGCTATTTATGTAAAAACTCTGTGATATTATTCGTTATATATTGAACCTTGTGATGGTACTATGTAATTTGTCGCTTATGTGTGTGATTGATCTCTGGGCGCACATAAGTTGGTTCATTCAATTTTATCCTTAAAATTGGGCGTGACATAATAACACCTATTAGTCTTGATCCAAACATGATGGAACTAACTACTAGTCAGCTACCTACTAGTCCAGCTAATCACTGGTCCTAGTTCATCCAAACAGACCCTTAGTTTTTTTGTCTTTTCGTTCATTCCGTAGTTAACCAGTATACGAGGGATGAAAAAAGACTAAAATAACATTTAAACTAAAATATTTCGAAAAATTATAACTCTTCAATATCACTTAGGATGAATATGATTTTTTATATGAAAATTATAATTTTCTAATTTGATATTTTTTATTAGATGCTAAAAGAATTAATACGGTCCACCAAATGACTCTCTACTCCCAAGTCCCAACGTCACCAGCCCACCACTCCCACCAAGCCGCCACTAATCGAATTATCGGCCCACATATCAGAGTACACGCCGCACCACGTCATCAGGATTCAGGAAGTTAAAGATCCCACGACGAGAATCAAGATGCATCCTCTCGCTATCGGAAGACCTTTTCCACGTCATTGCCACTACGGCGGTCGGCGGCAGCGCTACAGCCGCCACCCACTACCACTAATCCTTCCCTCCCCTTGCGTGTTTAATCCCTCTTCCATTGCCCGATCCTCTCGTCCTCCTCATCTTAATCAACAGACGACCAGCCAGCCCTAGCGAATTCACATTCCATTCCTCGGTCTCCGTCCATGGCCGCGTCGCTGCTTCGCCGTGGCGCTGTCTCCAGCCGCCGGCGATGCCCGGCGGAGATGCTGCGGCGGCTGGTCTCGTCCGAGGCGGCGCCTGACCGGGCACAGTCGCGGCCGCCGCCGGAGATGCCGCCGTTTGACCACCGGCCCCGCCCGTACGCCGGGATGGGTGGCGCCGAGATCTTCGAGAAGAGGAAGGCGGTGCTCGGCCCGTCCCTCTTCCACTACTACCAGAAGCCGGTATACCCTCCCAGTGTTGATCTTAATTAAATCCGTAAGATTAATGTTCCAAAAAGGTGGGGTTCAATGAACATGTGTTGACCTTCATCACAAAGCAGCGTCCTTTCTTGCCGCGAAACCAAATTACTAGGATAAGTAATTTTTAATGCGTTTTGCATATGGTGGTTTAGCTTCACCGTGTAAAGCTGGACAACTGGTCATGTTAAAAACTTCTTGTAGCACAACCACCACCGTGTAGTCTTACTCTATAAAACATTGAATCAGTCACAGAATGACGTTGACACGGTGTCTAAAGTAAAGAATTTACTATTCTATTGTGTTCACAGCTCAACATTGTGGAGGGGAAGATGCAGTACCTGTATGATGAGAATGGGAAGAGATACCTCGATTGTTTTGGGGGCATCGTGACAGTGTCGTGTGGCCATTGCCATCCGGATATTGTGAACGCTGTGGTGGAGCAGACCAAGTTGCTCCAGCACACAACCACCATCTACTTGCATCATGCCATTGTAGAGTTTGCAGAGGCCCTCACCTCCAAAATGCCTGGCAATCTCAAGGTAGAAGTGCTGTCTGTCTGGGTCTGGGTGCCGCCATAACACGCACCATTTCATTTATGTATGCGAGTAAGAGCTGAAGACCTCGTCATGTTTTTGGGTGCCGCAGGTTGCGTATTTTGTGAATTCTGGGACTGAAGCGAATGAGTTGGCAATGTTGATGGCCCGGCTGTATACTGGGAATCTCAGTATGGTTGCACTCAGAAATGCATATCATGGTGGAAGTGCTGGAACGATTGGATTGACTGGTTTGCAGACGTGGAAATACCCGATTCCTCAGGTATGTGTACTGTATAATCAAGCATTGCATTTTAGAGATTTTCTACTTGTAGAATTGCTCCATCATCTAGTTAGGTCTCGATACTCTCATCAAATTATTTGACCGGTTGTGTTTGTGTTTTTCATAGTGACTATGTTTCAAGAAGTAGATTCTTAGTTATTGGTAATTTATCTCTCTGTTCTACCTAGCAAAAAAAGTATCCATTTGTTTATTATATCTATCATAAGCTGACAAAACTTCTGCAGGGTGAAATACATCATGTCATGAACCCTGATCCTTATCGGGGGACTTTTGGGTCTGATGCTGCAGCTTATGCCAAGGAAGTCGAAGAACACATAACTTATGGAAGTTCAGGAAGGGTTGCAGGCTTCATTGCAGAGACGTTCCAGGTAAATACTTTGAACAGCCCATTTACAAAATGCTACAGCTAATTAAAATAATAGGTATCGTTTGTTTATAAACCCACTTCAAAATAACTTATCCCTGTCGCAATCTTGTTGATACACTATCTTGGCTGTAGGGTGTTGGAGGTGCTGTTGAACTAGCTCCTGGATACCTAAAGTTAGCTTATGACATTGTGCGCAAGGCTGGTGGCGTTTGTATTGCTGATGAAGTCCAGAGTGGTTTTGGTCGTACTGGCAGTCATTACTGGGGATTCCAGACACAAGGTGTCATTCCTGACATAGTCACGATGGCAAAGGTCTATATCCTACTCTAAAATGCATGCATGTACTAATCGACCCAGGGGAAAATGTCTTTTGTTTTTTATTGACTTTGGTGGCAAGTGGCAACATCTTTCAGGGAATTGGCAATGGTCTACCATTGGGGGCAGTTGTAACAACTCCTGAGATTGCAAGTGTGTTAGCTCAAAAAATCCAATTTAACACATTTGGTGGAAATCCAGTTTGTTCTGCTGGTGGGTTAGCTGTGCTTAAGGTTCTTGACAAGGAGAAGCGCCAGGCACATTGTGCTGATGTTGGAGCTCACTTGGTGGAGCGTCTAAAATCGCTTCAGAAGAAGCACGAAAGTAGAATTTCTAACCTTGATTCTGTTCGTCTACTCTTTCTGTTGTCCAACCTTTTCAGCTAATCTTTTTTCTGAAAAGGAGTTCTCTAACCAAGCTACTCTTGGCCTCGCTCTTGCCAGTCATAGGTGATGTTAGAGGAAGGGGACTGATGCTTGGAGTGGAACTCGTTACAGACAGAAAGGAGAAGACCCCTGCCAAGGCAGAAACCACTGAACTTTTTGAGAAGCTCAAAGGTGCCGTCTCTCATTCTCCCCCTGCATTATTGATCTCTACGTGCCCTGTTATTTTTGTTTTTGCTTCATAATCTTTGTATTTTTGTTTTTGCTTCGTAATCCTTGTCAACAGATCTCGGGGTACTAGTTGGAAAGGGCGGTCTGCATGGTAACGTCTTCAGAATAAAACCACCGATGTGCTTTTCGAAGGACGATGCAGGTTCGAACAGTTCTCAAAGTCCTAAAAAAACTTTCAGTTACATCATTGTGCAGACAAGCTAACAAAAATGCTGTTTATCACAGACTTCTTGGTGGACTCCATGGACTACGCAATGTCAGGGCTCTGAAGGAACATGCTCTGACTTCAGAATGCGCCTGCGTGGAACTAACTGCAACGCAGGATGCGTGGCCTGAATGAAACTGAAAGGCAGATGATTTGATGCTTCCCCGGTTGATGTGTTGGTGGTGTTATGGTGAAATATAATCCCCGACAGAAATAAATGGATGAAAGGGGAGGGGACGTCAGAAAATCGAAATGTACTGTGCAGCTTGTGACCTGTTTGTAAAAGAACTATAGTTATAATAAATATAATAGCGAGCGAGCAAGCAAGCATGGCATCGATCTGATATGTGCATTTCCCTGTATTTATCGCCACCGTGCTCCCTTCATTCGAAAATAAATGCATATCTCACATAGGGAGGAGGTAAACTTTTAAAAGTTTGACTAGGTAGATATTAAAATACATTAAACATTATATCCTTAAATGAGTTTAGTATGAAAGTAAAACAATAATTGTAATGGTACTTAATATATATATATATATATCTTCAATGTACTTTTTATGTAGTTAACTGTTTTGTAAAAAATAATTTATTGAGAAGCGAGACGTAACATTATATCCTTAAATGAGTTTAGCACGAAAGTACAACACTAATTCTAATGATACTTAATAATCTATATATTGAATATTAGTATAGATAAAACATCTCAAAATCAACCAAATTTATATAATAAAACAATAACGCTTATAATATTAAATAAATATTATTAGTTTTTCATTAATTATATTTTTATATTATACTATCAAAAGCCTATCTTTGTAATCTTTATCTATAATTTAGATGAAACTTGTGATGTTATGATTCTCAAAAAAGTTGAAACGCCTTGTTTTTATGCTCCAAACCCCTCGCGTGTCCAGGATCATTTCCATTTCCTCTCGTATACGGTACCTCGCTCGACCCTCTACCCGTGCCGCCCTCGTTCTCTCCCACCGGCACTGGTGCTGATTTGCCCTACACGCTCCGTCCCCGGTGCCTCCGTCGATGAGAAGTATCTTCCGGCTGCGAGAGAGCAACCACCAATCGTCCTCTCCTCCGAGAGCCACTCCCGAGGAGGTCTAGGAATAGCGTAGCATAGCCAATGTGCCAAAGCTTCTCTCCCAACACAGAACACACCATGTCGTCACACACACACAGACACACACAAAGAGAGAGTACACCATGGGTCCATTTAAGATTCTACACAACTAGAAATGGCCGCGGCGTTGCCGCTGATGGCCATTTTTCTTTTTTTTTTGCTTTGTAGTTTTAGCTAAATTGGTTTTTATACAATTAAGTAGTGGTATTATCATTCACTTATGGTTTTATATGTGAACCTTTTTTTAGCTTTTTTTCACGGCATTGCCGTGGATTGCATTCTATGTAGTTAGATTCATGATTATATAATTTAATAATAGTGTTTCGTAATCTATTGCATAGATCTAGTAATGAGAAAGTTTTTTTCCATTTTATGGTTTGTATAT